>JACJUY010000561.1:14907-186174 GCA_014220935.1 Platorchestia sp. MABIK | reverse complement strand
ACCATGGCATGCTTCATTTTACTCACACACCATGGCATGCTTCATTATACTCACACACCATGACATGCTTCATTTTACTCACACATCATGCCCATGCTTAAGTTTAACGACACTCGTTAGGTATTCTCAATCATTTCGCTAATGATCCCTAGTGACTGATGTTATTTACTGATGTTTAATTCCATTTTTCCCGTAGGTTTATTTATATTATTTATACAATGAAAAGGTAGCAAACTTTAGACAGTTCTTGCATTATTTAAACCCAAGTTGAGGAGAAGGGAACACCTGAACACTTCCGACCGACGTCACTCTCCAGAGGTGAGTCTTCATGTGGTTTTTAATTCATGTTTTTATACGTTTTTTGTGGTTTATGGTTTTTAGTTCATACAAACAGCAAAAGCGAGATATCGTGCTGGATTTTAATTTAGGATTTTTGTTCAGTTTTTATGGTTGTATGGTTTTAGTTCATGAGAATTTTTAGGTTCATAAAACAAGAAAAGGCGAGGTATCCTACCCTGAAATGTTCAGATTACTTGTGATCAATGTTTCTTTCTTGCTTCGTGACCCATAATTCAAAACTACTCACAATTCAAATACTGATTTTTTAAAGTAAATTATGTAAAAATGAAAGAAATCGTACGTTTTTTGCTTAAAAAGCTTGTCGTTCGTTGTACGGTGGAAGATTGTTTTCCTGTTTGTATTGGTGCATCATTTTCACCCTATTTCAAACGGGCAGGCATGCGTGAAAAAGCATTATCGCAGAGATCATGTACTTAGTACGCATTTGCATAGCAGTGACAAGTGGAGCATTTCCTGAATGATTTATTTTATATATGAAGAACCTTCCAAATCTTGAAATAACTAATTTTCCTTAACTGCAAATTCTAATCGCCAAATTCTGAATATTTATTCAGGATCCGGAAAATTCCTTTCATACGAAGGAATTCGATTTGTTTCAATGCTTTGAAAAGATAAATCAGTGAACAATAATTAATGTCCATGGCATCTTCACCTTGTATTTATGACCAATGAAATGTGTTTATAATCAGCGTATTGTATTTATGATTAATGAGTTGTAGTTAAGACCAATGAGTTATAGTAATGATTAATGAGTTGTATTTAAGACCAATGAGTTATAGTAATGATCAATGAGTGGTATTTATAATCAGTAAGTTAGATTTATGACCAATGAGTTGTGTTTATGATCAATGAGTTATATTTATGATCAAATAATTGTACTGGTAATCAATAGGATGAATATTTTTGATCAGTAAGTTATACGGGTGACCGATGAATTGCACTGGTGATCATTGATTTATGTTGACAAAAAAAAATTTTTTTGAAACCCAATTTCATAATCGCTGAGAAACGCCTTTGGTCGTTGACACCGAAGCTATACATTGTGTAGTCCATACTGAATTGCCCCTTTTCTTTTCTCGGTGAATATATTACGTCACCAGGAACGAAGTTTTGTAATACTATACCGTAACATAGATGCAAATTTTACCAATACTCATGATAAACCAATGCTTAATTTCCATTTAAGGTTAGGAGTACCTTAAAAAGGAGAAATCTTCGAAATAATTTAGGTTCAATGCAAATAGAAAACAGGATCATTGCTCTCTGGATTGATACTTATACTTGTTATATGTTAGGTTCCTGGATTATATGTTCATGAGCAAAAAATATAAAAATTATGATATATATGGTAGGTAATTTTAACTTGCTACAGTTATATGGAATATGTAAGATAAATTGGGGAAAATATGGACATTCAAGTTTATGAAATAGGATCCTAAGATATAAAACTTCTCAATTAAACATGCAGTTATGTCTTTGTACCTAAATAAATTCTTACATGAAATTACAGATGCTCTTTGCTTTTTGTCTGCACTTGCCTTGTGAAACAACGAAAGAAATCAATCCAAACATAATCTTTAACATCTAATTTGGAACGTAATTTCGCGTCTTCTTTAGGTTCTAAACAAACATCATGGGGGCTATAATCACGCACAAATGTAAGCTTCCCTTGCGCACGATTTATTTTGATTTGGCGAGAGCAGGAGCCGCAAGATTAGGATCCAAGAGGCAGATTTTTACACCGATGAAAGCGTTAGAGTTTGGCGAGTCCGTTACGTTTGCGCCTGAAAAACCGCATCTGACGAGCGATCTTTGGGGTGCCCCGCTGCGTTAGCCCAACTTTATGGGACGACTTATCGCAACATCGGAATTCCCATCAGAAAAAATTAATTTTTTATGAAAAGCTCCCGTAAAAAGCGGTAACTCCGTCAAAAACGCCCTTCCATCTCTCTCCTTTTCCCGAGGCCTCCTGGAAAAGATAGCGCGCAGAAAAAACAGGAACTTTTTGTGATAAAATGCCCCGCCCTGGAATGGGAATACCGAGCTTACAGCTCCAAAAAAAAAAATAGCGGGCCTGGAATCTTTTCTACTTTTTTGGATTCGATCAAAGGGTGGGTCCAATTTAATTTTTTGACATGAATGGGTAAGTTATTTTAAAAAATTGAATTCATGAAAATATCAGACTTTCTTATTTCATTTCAGTGGAATGTTCCCTTTTCTTACGAGTGTCAAAAATAGTCTGGTATGGTTCCCTAATTAGTTTTACTCACCAATGACATACTTTGGCATGCTACCCCTAGCGCTCTTGTCTAGGTATACCAACTCTACCCAAGTTTCCAGATTTTAACGGTCGGCGTTACCATGTAATTGTAGAATGTAGGTAAATTCCTTTGATAATATTTCGCATTAACATGCATGCAGCAATAATCAATACTTGTATTTGAAATAACGGCTCTGGCTGTATGAGACTGATTTTCAGACAGCGCTTACTTTCCACCGGCGTGTGATCCCACTGCTGATGTTGACGAACTTATGAGAAAATGAACATTTTCATTGCAATCAATGCCAAGTTTTACCAAAGATGGAACCGCACTAAAACTTTTTGGTGGACATCAACCTTGATTTTTTTCTTTTTGAAATTGGAGAGAAAATGTTCGAGTAGTTGTGTTTGAATTGTTTTTGGTAGTAATTGCTCCGTGTTTTTCTTCTGATCCCATATGAGAAATCGTCATGAACATGAAAATCAAGTAAGAAATTCATCCTCATCGAATACGCGTGGAGCAAGTATAAAATTAGAAGACAATAGCGAACAACCAAAACGTGGATCTAATATACTCGACAAGACGAACGTCTACGAAACATTTTTATTCCAGTGTGTGTGTGTGAGACTGAGACACTTCATTTTTCATGTGTAGTATTTACAATGGTGTTCCAACGCGACGCACCATGAGGAATGAAAGCCACAATAATCGTGTGATGAACAAACCGAATATTTTAGAGGATGCGATAAGCCGCACCTGAAGATGACCACTTCTGTTTGCCAAAACTTTGTTTGCTGCACTGCTGAGCCGAGCGGTGGCGGATTTAGTGCAGACGCGTTGCGACGGAAATTTCAGCGTAACTAAAATCTTCCAATAACTAGGAGCTGGCTAAACTCAAACCTTTTGCCAAGTAGGAACTGGATAAACACAAATCTTTATATAAATAAAATCTGAAAAACTCCAATCTTTCACTGAATAAGAGCTGGATAAACCCAAATCTTTCACTAAATAGGAGCCGAAGAAACTCCAATCTTTCACTAAATAGGAGCCGAAAAAACTCAAACCTTTCATTAAATAAGAGCTTGAAAACAAGAACCACACTCAAAACTCTTCGCGAGTAATCATTCTTGGTTAATTGCTTTCTGTATTATTGAATTTTTCATGAATTCATGCGCTTGCTATAGATGTTTAAGAATGAGCTTCACCTCGAGTGATCACGAAGCCTCAGCCAAAGGTTCATAAAATGAAAGGGTCCAGCCAGCACTCAACACCGACTTTAAGAACGAAAAGCGATTACAATGCAACAACTCACAACTGACAGAGAGCTTGGAACTTGTTCTTTATCGCAGTGGAAACTTCAAAACAAATTTAATTTTTGGTCATTGAAGACAAACACGGTAGCTGATAGAACATTTTGTCTGCGCTTTCAGGGATCAGTTCATTCTCTCTTTATTCTCTTTTGCCTTCGCTCTGAATAAAAATATAGTCTGATGGCGAAATAACTTTGAATGTAAATTACTTTATGAACATTAAGCCACAAACTTTTTTCACACATCCATTACTCCAGTCTTCAGTTTTCTGATTTGCAAGAGGCCTGTCCCATTTTATCCCAGACCCCTGCGCCGTTTCGTCCCTGACCTCTGTACCCTGATATTCCAGACCCCTGTACCCTGATATTCCAGACCCCTATACCATTTTATCCCCAACCCCAGTACTCTGATATCTTAGACCCAGCATTTTGATATAGAAATAACAAAGGCGCAATCTAAACTCCGTTGCTGGGTGCCAATCATCATTCGTACGCAATCAATGCCCGCAATACACATGAAGGCTCGCCTCGCAACAGTTAAATGTACTTTACAAAATGATTCTCAGACGTGGGTGAATTTTTATCACCTCAACTCCGTTTAATGAATATCAAATGCTGGCCCTAGCGAAAGTTTTGTTTCTTAAACAATGTTCCGCTGAACTAGTCGGACTCTGCACACATGCAGGTCGCGTTTAGTGGTTCTCAGTGTTTGAATATTTAGGCTCTGTTTGTCTGCATACACTGAACATTTTCAGAGCAGTTGAACCTTCGCTTAACTGCGAAGTTTAAGTCGTAACTAAATTAATTGATACTGCACCTGCAATTCATGAGTATTTAGTAAGTTATCTTTGAAGTTTTATTAGTCTTCAAACAATATCGATGCAAAGATCTTTTGTAAGTCGCGATCAGGGTTTACAATGGGAATTTGTAACAAGTTGCATGCGATACGACCGATCGATGCCTCGCGCGTAAGTTTTTCCTGCTGCGAAACGACCCATCGATGGATCGTTTGAAAATTTTAACCATCTTTTAAAAGTAATGACATTTAATAGACCCAGTTAATGTTTGGCATAAATAAAACGTTTTTTTCATGTTATTGTAAATGTTTGGTATAAATAAAATGGTGTTTTTCATAAAATCACTAACAACTTTTGACTATAAATTTGAGTTTGATATTTAACTTCAGTTTAGCCCATCGCTGCCAACGTTTTAAGGCATCTTTACTGTAAGCCCTTGGGCTGCCACGTACGCTTCTTTTGCTCGTTGCATTGTTTTCAGCGTTGGTAATGTCATCAGTGGCTCGACATCAACCAGCACAAAAATTATTGTTTTATCACATTTTACGGCTTTCCTAACATTTGACTAACATCAAAGCAAGAAGGCTTGGATCTTTTATCGAATATTAATTTGTATGATATAAATTTTCGTAAGTGAATAAAAAATGAGTTTCTTTGAGACCATGCCCATATATTGGCAGTGGTTTCCGATGCTTACTAAAACAGTAGCTTTTCTTCTAATGGCTTTAAATCATTGTCAGAATTAATCGTCCGGATATTTTATGTTCACTTGCATTGTCAAAATCATTTTCAACGCCAAAAAGAACCGTCCACACACGCAGGGCAGCCGAGCATTGCGGGCCAATTCGGAGCAAATTTAAAGCAAACAGACGGCGGTAGTACGAGCGTCGGGCTTTTGCTTGCGCCGGGCTACCGAGTCTCAGTCTACTCACCTTGTATGTACAGGGTGTTGTGTAATTCGATGCACATATTTTAATCATATTCAGAAAAACGCTAAGTAAAACGATTTCCGGGAGTGACAAAACCTGAAAACTTCTTCTTTTTCGAGAAAAGACGATCTGAGATAATTTTAGATTCCCGTAGGAATAGGCTCACAATGCAGCCAACGAGTAAAATCTATCTTCTTGGGCAGGCTGTTGGCGCGCGCTTTAGTCTGTTCCTAAGGGACTCTAAAATTATTTCAGGGGATCATTTCTCGAAAACGAAAGAGTTTTGAGGTTTTTGTCACTCCTTAAAATCGTTTCATTAAGCGTTTTTCTGTAAATGGTTCAAATATGTGCATCGAATTGCACAACAAACTCTATAATTATGCGTCCATTTACTTTGTATTTTCTGAAAGTTACCGTTGCACAAACCATAGTCGATGAAAACTATTCTTGTAACTCGAGATATGAGCAGTGATGAGAGAATGCAGGGGAGGAATAGTTTGAACACAATCTTCAAAAAATTGTTATCATCGGGCGAAAATCTTCGAAAATTGGGCCAGATTCTATGAATTGGTCCAGAATCTTTAAAAGAATTGCTATGTTACATGTAGGAATCATTTTATTGGACCAATATTTCTCTAACTTGTGAGGACTCTGTTTAACATGCGGGATAATTATTTCTTTAATTTGCGGGGACCAATATCTGTTGAACTTGTGAGGACCAAATCTGTTGAAATTGGCGGGACCAATATCTGTTGAACTTGTGAGGACCAATATCTGTTGAAATTGGCGGGACCAATATCTGTTGAACTTGTGAGGACCAATATCTGTTGAACTTGTGAGGACCAACATCTGTTGAAATTGGCGGGACCAATATCTGTTGAACTTGTGAGGACCAATATCTGTTGAACTTGTGAGGACCAATATCTGTTGAACTTGTGAGAACCAATATCTGTCTAATTCCTGCGGGGACTAATATCTGTCTAACTTTCGGGGACCAATATCTGTCGAACTTGTGAGGACCAATACCTGTCTAACTTGTAAAGACTACTTTCTGTCTGCGATGTAGGTAGTAACAGCACCACAGTCATGCTGCAGCACCCGGAAGCAGCAGCACGGATGGAATGCGACGGGCTGCCTCCGAATGCTTGAGGGTGTAGTGCCCCCCTGCCCCGCTGCTCGACGATGAGCATCAGCTCCCACTGACGAGCACCAGCTGCCACTGACGAGCACCAGCTACCACTGACGAGCATCAGTTACCACTGACGACCATCAGTTGCCACTGACGAGCATCAGCTGCCACTGACGAGCATCAGCTGCTACTGACTAGTATCAGCTCCCACTAATGAGCATCAACTTCTACTGACGAGCATCCGTTGCCACTGATAAGCATCACCTGCCACTGATGAGCATAAGAGAAAATTGAGTTTTTGAATTAGAAAAATAACAGAAAATAACAGTCAGCCGCGTTATGGTAATCCCTTCAGTGCTCACGGGTGGGTCATTGAGCAGTCAACTAGCACGTTCGCTGCTCTAACGTTTTTACGTCTATTAACGCAGCTCCTTTGCATGTAGATTCTTTTAAGAGAATTATTTAGGGAATTGAGATGCAAAGTTTAACTCTAAAATTCTGGAAAAATTTATTTACACTTTTACTCTTGCAGGTAAAAACTGAAGTTTAATATTCAACTCAAATTCAAAGTCAATTGTGGTCAGCAATGTTGAAAATAGCAAACATTAACTTCATTTAGTTTTCATAAAGTATTTATGAGAAGAGAGTTTGTGACTACTGGTCGATCAGCAGCATAATGAAAATTGCCTCCGCGACTCACGTCGTAGTCAAAGAGTTAATATTTCAATGATTCGAGCATCAATGCATGGATATTTAAATTTTTTATAAGAATAAAAAAATTGGGAGTCATTGCTGTTTGTCGTTAGATGGAGCTTACCATGATGAGGCTTCAGGAAATAACAGACGAGCATATCATTGAAATTGAGACACTAAGCCTTTGAAAATGGCATCTCGTAGAAACGGACACCTCAGGGAATGCTTTGACCCTCGGATTCTGACCATAACCCAACTCCTGCTAATTGTCCGTCACCAGACACCGCTGCATATCTCGGACTTCTTTACTACGAGGTTCCGAATCTACAACTTGAACTCTTGGACTCCGAATCCACTGATTCCATGGCACCAACCCAGTGACACTGACTCCACAACTCTAACCCTATGACAACTTCCCAACTCTGACCCCACCACTCCAAATCTGACTCCACGACCCCAACTCTGTCTCCACGACTCCAACATCCTAACCCTAATTCCACGACCCCAACTCTGTCTCCACGACTTCAACTTCCTAACCCAAATTCCACGACTCCAACTCTGTCTCCACGACTCCAACATCCTAACTCCACGACCCTAACTCGACGACTCGGAAGAAGACTGGGGCGGTCAGACGTGCAGCGGCGCAGGCCCGCATGGTCTTGAGAAAAAGGCGAGCAAAAACTGCCGCCGTGAAGGTGTGTAAGAGGAGAGCGTCGTTCGTTGATCAAATAGAAGCCCTGCCGGCTGCGTGAATGAGGCTGCCTCACATTTGTTCGTGAGACAATGAACGGAGGAAATGAATGAATCGCTCAGCGCTGACGTCTCTGTATGCTGTGTGTGCGCGCAGCTGATGCCTGCAGCGCTGCTCGTGCGCGCTCGATGACGAGCAGTGCAGTCAGCCCAGCAAACCGCTGAATATTGATTAAATTAACTGGAATGGTGCTGTGTGGGTGTAGTACTGCACTGAATATTGACAAAATTAACTGGAATGGTGATGTGGATCAAATTAACTGGAATGGTGATGTGGATCAAATTATCTGGAATGGTGATACGTGGGTGCAATACTACAATGAATGCTGATCAAATTAAGTAGAATAGTGCACTTAGCGCAGTACTTTACTGAAAATTGACTGAGTTTACTGGAATGGTGTAGTGAGTGCATCACTCTAATGAATGCTGAACGAATTAAGTGGAATGGTGTAGGAGCGAAGCATTCCTCTGAATGCTAATTTACCTGGAACAATCGATGGTGCGATCAACGTTCATTGTGGTCTTCGATGAATGTCTAACGAAAACATGCGCTCGCGTCTAGATCTAGCGAGAAAAAAAAACGATTGTATATACACTGTTGATTTCTGTTCCCTTAAAACATTTAACTTCAAAAGTAGTTTCTTTTTACATTTATCTTGTTCTTGGACGTTCGATATATGTTATTTCTTGCAGTCTTCTGCAGTGTCTTGATAAAGCAACACGAATCCGAGTGGTCTACATTAAATGAATGTTAAAAATTATTAAATTGCGTGATTGAGAGGAGGAAATGTTTGAAGATATATTTCACTAATTAAAACTTTGTTTTGACGTGTAATGTTAGTGCAATTGCTTCAAAAATATTACCAATGCCTAAAAAATCAGCGCACTAGCCCCTGAAATGGAAAATCGAGCGTTCGAGCCAAAAATTTTGAGCTGTGTATTTTTTCCCATTGAGAATAGGAATAAGTTGGCCAAAATAACCTCTCTGGGTGCAGGCGTGTAAAGTCGATCTCGGGTAGACTTGGGGTTTAACGTAATTGACTCTTCAAGTTAACTACATGACATTCGTTAAGCTTTTTATGGAATTAAACAACTTTTCGGAATTCGGAATTCAATAGCTTTTAAAAAGGAAAGCAATAAGTGATGAGTGAGAGCTGAAACTGGCGGTATCCACTTAAATGGCCTCAGTGACACCAATTCGCCACAATAGCGTTAAAAAGATCATATGTGCATAATATTGCCCAATAAATGAATGTATTTAAAAAATCCAAAGGATTGCCAAATAGGGAATTTGGTTTTTGATTATGGTCTGAGGACCGATGAGCTGTCGCTTGTAAACGTAATTTACGTTTTGTTAATGCACGTAAGAGCTTGACCGTAAATGTAGAATAACGGAGAGTTAGCTTCCCAGTCTAACTTCTCGCCGCCTGCATGCATGTTTTTCGCCGCCCAAGTAATTAAATCCCTTTGGCGGCGAAAAACATGTATGCTTTGGCGAAAAAGTTGGACCAGCTTACACTGCAACAAGGTCTTAACAATCAACCATGAGCACTTTTTTAAAAATCATTTACTTCTTAGAAATTTTGGCGGCGTACCTGAATTTTCAATCGACAATTTAAAATAAAACTAACTACAAGATTTAAGTATGAACAATTTCAGTCACCATGTACTTTTAATTAATGAAGTAAACTGATATTAATATTGTTATGTATATACTCACCAACTTCATGAAAAGATTGAAGTTCCAAAAAGTTGGCTAAGACTCAAAAAAACAAGCTTTGCCGTCAATGTTGGCGGCGCGAGTACGCTAGTATGATGTAATAGTTAAAAATGAATTCTAAATCAATATTAATTTAAAATTAAATCAATTCCATTTTCCTTCAACCCTTCAACGTATGTTAACGCCAGCATCAGATATCAAATGAGCGCTATCAATTCATTACTAAGCTAGATAGCAGTGTTGAGAATTAGTAAATCACTTGATAACCGAACAGAAAAAAACTCCACTGATTTCAATTTTAAAAGCGAATCAAGAGCGACAAAGTACCGTGTGTCCAAAATCCTACGCTGAAGAGCCATAATAGCATTACAGGAACGCTTGAATCTTCCTTCTGTGAGCTAAGGTATGCAAGAGTAGAAGCGTCGAAAGTACTCACATTTTACGAAATTTACTCTCGCAAATTCCATCAATAACCAACCTACGTCTTCAACTGACCAGATTTCATTGAGACCCCTGAGTTTCTTAACTATTTATATAGTTTATTCTTCGTATAATGGATACAGCAGATAATAAACTGCATCGTTGGTTCATTTTCTCATCGATCGGAGGAATTCTGCGCGCTGAGGTGTGCGAATAGAACACTCAACCTCGGCACCTCCTTCTGCAAACTGACGGAGCTGCGGAACAATGGAAAGCCGTGTCTCCTAAACGAGCAGAGAATCACTGAGTAAACAGCTATTCCATAGAGAACACTTCGGCTATCTTGCGTCATTAGCAGCTTTTTGGCGCGTAAACTCTCAGAACTAACTGCTCTGTTGCGGGTCGACCGCTTTCCTGCGCAATCTATGGAGAGATGTACGAATCTTTACGTCAAATTGTCGTAGAAATGCCGATCTGAACTAGGTGTCGAGGATGAGCGGAAAGACGGCAGTCTTAATTGCTGATATTAAAACTGATCTAATGAGTTTTTGTCTTGCGAAGAAACATCAGCTGGGTAAACATGAATAAATTGCCTCTCCCAGCCGATAAACGACGCTATCTTCCAGAGAATGCGTCATTGTTCTATATTTGAGTTTTTAAATGACAATAAAGTTGTGGGTTAAAGTACTTCAATGGAATATTGGAATGAAATTGCCGTAATACGTCAATGAAACTAATTTATGAAATTGACGTCAATCGTCAATGGAATTAAAATTATTTCATGAGAGCAAGAACGATAATTTCGTACAGTCAACTATGCCTGGCATCAGAAAAATAGTCATGAATAAGCATGCTTATTCAAGTTTTCAGTTCGTGAAACCCTAAATTTTTGTTCGCATGTCACTCAAACAGGACCTCGGCTCTTTAGCTGTAATGTTCATCGGCTTGCAGATGTAACCACAAAAATACTCGTAAATGAGAATCTAAAACTCTATGTCTCATAGCTACCATTCATTCCGTAACATAGAGACGAGGCGACCAGCTATTGGTGTCACCACGGTAGAGGAAACAAGGTAGAGTCATTTCTATTGGAGAAAATGCACCTGTTCTTGTTCTGCTAGCCAATAGACCGGCTTTATTTCTAATAAACTTTATGACGTCACCATTGCGATATGTCGTTAGGGGTGCCAGATTTGGGGCTAGCAGTGTTGTCAAATGCAATATGAGCGCCGCTATTGTTTCGTTGCTATGACGTCAGCATTGCCGCACGGTCGACGAAAAAAAGACTGGTTTGACCCTGCCTTGTTTCTTCTACTGTGGTGTCACCTTGCGGGCACGTGGTGCGGCATTCATTCGATAGCGTAGTTGTGAAGAAGCGTAGCCTAAACTAAGGTCGAAATTCTATTTAAATTGTGGCTATGGTTATACTTTTATTTAAATTGTGACTATGGTCACAATTCTATTGAAGAATACCTGTGCTGCCTCACAGCAACTTTTGTATATCTTTAACTTAAAAACGAAGTTTTTGTGCTTTTTAACCTTAACATACAGGTTCACGTGACGATCAGTCGTGGCAAATTATATACAATCGATCCTTGGCTGATAAGACGTCATCACACGTAACTCTCAACTTATATGGGTAAAAATTTGTCACAGTTTTATGAGTAAATCAATGTTTGATTCAGATTCAAATTAGGAATCACCGGGACTAATTTTTATTAATGTAAGTCAAAGTTCGTATAATATGCTGTTTAACTCGACGATCGACCGTCGTATAAGATATACACATATAACTACAGAATGATGAAAGGGAGAACCAATGTTAAAATAAGTGTTTTTATTATTAATCAAATCAAAAGATTCGGAGTATCTTAATTCCATCTTAAGTGCTGAAACGTAAAAATGGTCAAGCTTAGAAAATCCAGAAAAAGTCAATAAACTAAGTAAACATAAAAACATTATCTATTACATTATCTATAAAAACATCAAAACAAAAATGTCCATTTTAACATTGGTTTTTCTTTTCATCTTACGCGCGAGAATCCCTAAAAATCGACCTATTGGAAATATGACTACACAATTGACTGTACGGTACCTAAGCTCAACCTATTGGAAATAAAACTTTAGAATTGACTGTACAGTATCAATGAATCAACCTGTTGGAAATAAAACTACAGAATTGACTGCACAGTATCAAAGAATAAACCTATTGGAAAATAACTACAGCATTGACTGTACCGAAGAATCAATCAATTGGAAATATAACTACACAATTGACTTCACAAAATGCAACTAGCGTCCCACAGACTCACCTGTTCTGCTGCAACGAGCGCTGCTTCAGCGGCAGCTCGTCAGATGAAACACGTCAAGAATTCTGACGTTGGCGCCACAGCGGAATAGCGCCGTTGCCATTTTTTCAAACGTAATTTGTGACTCTCCGTATATTTTTCAATTTGCTGAAGCCGAACAGCAGTACAGTGGTTTTTATACTGTTTATTAAAGAGAATGTCAGGTGGGCTGTATAAATATTCACCTAGAGATCGTTGAGTCAAGTCAAATAGGATTACAGAACTAATTTCAAATTAGTGAGAACTGAGCTGCAAGAGCTGCCTCCCTGCAATAATTTTTCCCAATTTCTTCCTCGATGTTTTTGCCGTCGTCGTCGTTTCAGCCAAATCAGCAGTTGATGACGCTTTTGACCACATCCATGATATCGGATTACAGCACTCTCGGCGAAACACTCATTTGTAACCGATACGACTTCTTAAAACGCCATTAACGGGCGCTAGTTCACTCGAAGGCGCACGCATCAGCGTTCTTTTAAGACATTATCAGCTTATTTTTTCCCTCAGATTCGGACGACACACGTTCATGGTTGTGCCCGTGCAGAGTGCTGTTCAGCTACGGTCGTTAGTGGGTGCCGCACTCGGCCTGTATGATCGAAATGCATTCAGATGGCGGAGCAAGTCTCTTACTGCACATCGCATGCTATTTGCCTCCTTGCCCTCAACATTAGACCGTGAAAAAACTGATTTTTTCGTCCAAGTTGTTCGTAATTTGGGTTAACTTGCGCTGACTCGCCGTTGTTATAAATTTTTACTTTTAGAAGCACGAATAAAAAGTCCACATTACCCGCCGCGAGTCGGCAAAAAAAAGCGTCGAGAGCACGTACAGGTGGCCATAGATTTTACTCCCAACTTTAATGATCAAGTGATGGCGCTCGTCAAATTCAAATAATCATCATCTTATCAGCATATATTCCCATGATCGTCGTGTAAACCGACAGGGGATACAAATTATTTTCTGTGAGTGGTGTACTTTCAACAGTAATACATTTATAAACCCTACTGATGAACAAAGATTTAGAGAACCTATTATTATATATAAGCTGCTTATCACTGGGCAGAAGTTCATGCATCCCTTTGAGGTGCCAGTCTGGGTTAGGATTTTCTAACAAATCCTGCCGTCGTAGTGGTACACCTGCAGCGTAAGTTTTTCTACGATAACTTGCCCACGTTAGGAGCTGTAGCGCGTAGCGTAACCAAGTTGACACAGAACTTACACTGCCAACTGTACCGCTAAGACGACGCACGTTGTGGTTCAGACGCAGGATCAAAGGCGGCAACCACATGCTCTCCGGGATGCAAAACAATAACTCATTGTTTAATTATGAACTGAATTTACTCATTTCGCTGATAAGGAAATGAATTTACCATGTTCACTAGTTTTGAACTGAATTTAGGTATTTCACTGAATTTACTCATTTATTTCACTGATTAAGAAATTAATTTACCCACTTCACTGATAATCAAATGAATTAACTCAGTTCACTGATTTTCAAATGAATCAACTGAGTTCACTGATTTTGAAATTAAGTTACTCATTTCACTGTTTATGAAATAAATTTACTCAGTTTAGTGATCATGAAATTAATTGTCTCATTTCACTGATTTTGAAATAAATTTACTCAGTTCAGGGATTATGAAATTTATTTACTCAGTTTACTGATTTTGAACTGATTTGACATGTCGTGGCACATTTCCTGCGAAATGATCCACCGTTGTGTCACTTTGATCCTCTGTTAGCTGCGAAGAAACCCATCGGAAGTCACAAATTTTTGTTAAAGCAGAAATAAATGAAGATCATTTAAATTACTATTTTTCCTATTTCAAAGTCAAAATTTAAAATTTAATTTAGTTTGAGTTGAGCTTTGAACTTCAGTTTAACCTCTTGCAGTTATCGTCAATTTTTCCCTGTGCCAAGTGTCGAGATGGAAACACTAAATTACACGAAAGTGTTTACCTTCAGTTGTACTCGCATCATGTAAGTTCCTTTGTTGTGTTTTCTTCTGGTTTTACAATTCTTGTTTGATTTTTGCTGTTGATAGATGAAAATTTTATTGATTCAGCGTCTTATAGTGAAGAATTTTTTCATAATATCCCCTCACAATATGCAACTTGAAGTCTTTTTTCCTGAGATTTGTATTTTGATTGTACGTACGTCGTGAATAAGTTATCATTGGCTCTATTTCTCTCATATAATGTTTAATGCCTACACAGTTTGCAACATAAATAAGATGTCAAAAAAAAAAGGAAAACAGCATTACAATTATTCGAATAATAACGTTATGATAACATTTTATTAAAGAAAACGAGATTAGAAAATAAGATGGTGTTTAAAATGGCCCTTAAATGTTAAAATAAGAAAAAACCGTCTAGCGTGTTGCGAAAATAGGCGATATTACTCTGTAGCTTACATGAGCACGGTATTTCTTAAGATAATTTCAACTTTTATTCCTGCTTAAACTAATTTTAAATTTGTACTTTAGAAGCCTTTGTTCATCTTCAAATCATTCAATAACAGGCAGAATGCGCATCCTTTTTGGGAATTTTAAATCACTGAATTTTCTGCCTATCTATTATACTTTAAATTTCTATTTTTTCTTATATTTTAACCGTACTTAATTTTTGTCTTCCTAACCACAGCCAAACAATTGTGCGTGATCTGACGTCAAAAATAACCGGGCTCGGATTTTTTGCTCATTCCCCACATTTTCTCGAGAATGACATAGGTGCATCAAGCGCTCTTATTGAACGTTTTTATAGGACTAATTCACTATTGCCTCTCTCATAAAAACTGATAAAACAAGAGACAGCGAGCAAATAAATGACAATATCATAAAAATTTTAACATACCGTACATTGCAAAAATTCTAACATGACGGTAAACGTTGAAAAAAATAACTTTAACTTTACACGCTAATAACGCTCATTTCTGCCTCCACACGACAAACTTTGTTTAATTTGGGCACTACTTAGCTTATTCGTGCCTCGCCACAACAAACTCATTTTAATCTGATGTGCTGTAACGCTCATTTCTGCCTTTTATGAAAAACTTATTCAAGCTTGAGAAGCCATAACGCTGATTTCCGCCTCGCCACAAAAAAATTCACTTAATTTGAGAGACTGGAAAGCTTATTTTTACCTCGTGTGAAAACTTTGTTTTAATTACAAACGCTATAACACTCATTTCTGCCTCCCGACGAAGATTTCTGTTCAATTTGAGGCGCTAAAACTCGAACTCAGCTCCAATTCCCCACTCTACCCAGGTGGAAATGGGTACCGGCTCGGCCGGGGGTAACCGTCATGGCGTCCTAGTGTTAGTTATAAGGCGTTTGAAAAACTACTGTACAAGATGATGTGTATCAGGCTTGATTGGAATAAAACATCCTTCGACTGGGAGTACCGTCATTGCGTCCTGGTGCTAGTTTTAAGGCATCTGAAAAAAAAATGTACAAAATGATATGTATCAGGCTTGACTGGAGTCAAAACATCCTTTATTTCTGTCCCGCCAGCATGCGATGGAGGTGGTGAGTGCGAGCTGCGCTGCAGGGGCCGCTGAGGTGCTCACTGCACCGCCTCCGCCGCCCTTCACTGACGGCCCGGCGCTGCAACTGCGCCCTCAAGGTAGTACATTAGCTCACTGAAGTGGTAGGAACAAATTATATATGGGTTTGATTTTTTAATTTTAATTGTTAGATTATAATTTTGATTAAACTTGGGCATAATTCGTTTCCCTATCAATGCTTCTCAGTTAATTCAGCATGTAAACTTTGTGTAGGATCTGGGTATTTTGCTCGATATTAGGATGAAATTATGGTTCTGTCATGACTTGGAGACACACCCTCAAGGTACGTTAGCTCGTAGAAATATTTGTCGACCCAAGTTTAATTTGTTTGCCTCTCCATGCTTCAAAGTAAATTAAGTGTACATATTTTGTGTAGGATTTGTATATTATACTCGTTCTGAAGATGCAATTATAGTTTTGTGTCACGGTTTGGAGATCCATCCTCATGGTACTTTCGCTCGCTCTACTTCGTGTAGGAGTTGTAGGTACATTTGACTCGTCGTGAGGATGCTGATATGATGACCTTTGGTTACTGTTTACAGCTACTTCGTCAAGGTACGTTAAGTCAGTTTACTTTGTAGTATTTGTGAATTTTGCTCGAAGTAAAGATACGGTTTTGGTGCTATGTCACTGTTTGCAGCAGCTACTTCCTCGTAATTATTGTGGGACTTTCAAGCTTTGTACTCGTTTCAAGGAGACGCTTCTGATTCCCTGTCGCTATTTTAAATTCGTACCTATGCCCTTATCAGTGACGTAATAATTAGTTCACTTATACTTTGTACACAGTTATGATCCGGTACTGCTGCAGGTAAATTTGACAAAATCACCATTTCTTGAACTTGATTGTGCGATTTAGCTTCATGCTTTAAAATTGCTGAGCTTCAGAAAATTTTCCCCTCAAGTGTATCTTGTAGCGCTTGGGTGAAGTCAACACTGTGGTACAACAGCTCACTTATCATCACTTTTTTCGGGTTTGATTTTATTTCTTATGCTCACCACATTTTTTCGGGATTTCTCGACAAATTCTCAAGGACCAGACTGAACTTGATTGCCTTGGTTTTGACTCAAATGTTTAGTATAAATCGCAACTGCTATAAAATCACACCACCAAAGTGCGCACAAAAGTAAGTACGCTCTCAAAACAATTTACAGAGTGGTTGCTTAAAATGCATGCCTTTTAAAATTGCTATTTACTTTTGGATGCAATTTTCGTCATTTCTCGATGATGAACTTGCGTTGTTGAAAAGTCAATTGGGCCTTGTTTGCTTGTTACAATAACCTACTCTCCTGCACCCTTGATGTTTAAGCTTGTTTGGAGTGTATACCAGTTACGTACGAAGATATTGAATTCTGTCATTTCGGATGTTCTATGTTATAGTCTCCTAATTCATACATTTAAAAAGTAATTGGAATTTTAAAAGGGATACATTTTTAGCAACCACCCTGTATATCGTAAATCTAGCATTTGACCAGATGAATTTCCATTCTGACCACGTATATGATTTTATTGCCCACAGATCCAGTTCCCCCACATACTGAAAACGAGAAACAAGACGCCGAAGATGACGAAGAGGAAGAACTCGCAAGAATGGACACCGAAACGGAAGGGGTGGGAGAAGAGTCAGCTTTGAGCCCATCCGAAGACCCAGCAGAAGAAGAATCTTCAGAAGTGCTTAGAACGTACGATGAGCAGATGGAGTGCGACGATAACAACAGCATGTTCATCGACGAAGACTCATCTTCTAGCCGCGTGTTCGTTGACAACGACACCACCTCGACGGACTCTTTAGCAGTGCCTCAGCAAGAAGGCAGGCGGAACAAAAGGAAGAACTTCCTGCCCAGAAACATAGTGTACAACCCACAAGACGATGCCGTAGAGAACCACCACGACGGTGGAGGTTGTGACGACGCAGACATGAGCGCAGAGACCTACACTAGCAGCAACAGTGCTGTCAATCTGAGTAACGGCATAGGCGGTGAATCTCCGTTGGATTTATCAGAGACGCCCATCAGGAGATCTTTGCTTCCCAGACGGTTCTCCCCGCTCAGTTTGTCCTCAGCAAACATGCCCCAGCGCTCGGGGTCTCCTCCCTCGGACCTTGGGCAAGCTAGAAACACCTCCCCAGATACTGGGGAGGCTAGTGAAATGTGCCCCAACTTGCCTGACTACGCCCAGCTCACCATGAGGAGGCTTCTGGGTTTATACGGCTTGCCTCCCCATCCGGACCTTGGCGCAGGTAAGACAATTCTATACGTGTAAATTCAGTTTCTTTATGCCCTAGAAAAGTGAGACGGAAAGTAGGAAATCAGTTTCTTTATGCATTAAAAAAGTGAGTCAGAAAATATGAAGTTAGGTCCACTTAGCCTTCACCAAATCTGCATGATATATTTTGGGTGTTTATTACAAGGATTTAAGGTAAGATTTAGTCTAATGTTGGTAAAATTCGTTTCGAATTTATTTTTTTTTTTTGTTGTCCAGTAACTTTATTAAACCTGATTTGATTTCAGCACTGCAAAAGTTATTTTTTACTTACGGGCAATATTGTCGTCAGCATTGAATGGAATAGTTCCTGAAGTGCAAATTTTAAAGAAGAGTGTTACTTTCTGCATTTAATATTGGGGACATATAATTTAGATTTTACTAAAAATTAACGGAAACTAAGTAAAATTTTTAGTTCGTTTCCCGGTGAGTAATGTTATGTTTAACAGATTGCGTAGAACGAAACACATATACGTGAATTTCCTCCTGGAGCAGAACGAAATGTTTCCGGTTTCCCAAAAATCTTGCGCACTCGTTCCTGCCAATTTATTTAGAATTACGCACGTTTATTTTTCCCATACAAAAGCTCGCCGATTTTACGGGCATTCTTTTATTTTGTCTCTTTGTTGTTTATCGGTGCGTCGTGTTGCTGCTATATAGCCTGGATCTGGGTGTATTCCCCTCATACGTATGGATTTAAATATAAGTAATCTAATTTATTTTGGCCATAGAAAAATCGACGATTCCAATGACATTTTTTATTTATCCGTGCATCTTGTAATAACTATCCAGTTTGGATCTGCTTGTATTCCCTTCACACCGAATTAGCGAGAACATTTCCATTGTCGAGAACCTTCGTTTTACTGGCTGTAGGAAAATAAGGCTAGAATATTCTTCGTGTTTCATGTGCGTTAATTACGTATAAGTAAAATGTGGTTATACGATATTTACGCAAATGATATGTTTGCGTTGTTCGAGATGTTTTTCTATTGTGCGATAGGAAAAATAGGTTTGCAGTCATATCACATGGGCTCTGAAGTTGACATATCCAACTGTCTGTAGATGCGTTTTAGAGAGCTTTTGATTTTCAGGCCGTATTGTTTCTCTTGTATTTAAAGCACAAGGTACAGCTTAAACGCCTAAAAAGTGCTAGAAATGGTGACATTGAAAAATATGAAAGTCTACGTTACTGGAATAAAACTATTTAACCATCTTGTCACATCCCGAGAGAAGCTTTTGAACGCCTATCATTTAAAAATCAAACTATAAAAAACTGAAGAGTAAAAAACCTCATACAAAACTAAACCAATTTCAAAACGAGCTGTATTTAAAAATAATTAGATTGCCACATACCCATACGATGCCACAAACGATGTTGAGCACATTTGTGTGGACCCCGACTGAACTTTCCCTCGTACAAAACGAAATCAATTTCAAAACGAGCAATATTTTAAAATAATTAGCTTGCCACATACGATGTTGAGCACATTTGTGTGGACACGGACGGAAGTTTGGAGCATGTCATTTGGCCAGCATGCTTTTCGCAGGCACGCAGGAGCTCTGCACGGCCTGAGATAGCGCGAGCGGCTGCGTCACATGCCAGCCTCTCGCGCTATGCCGCGGTCTGATGCGCGTCACTCTCAGCTTTTAAAAGGGTCCTGGTAGCAAAGGAATTGATCTGAGCCTTAATTTCTAAAACGTTTTCGGCGAAAGAACCCACCGGTGGTCACTGAGGGGATTTTCACGATGCTGCTGACCGACCCGAAGCTCAATTTTCATAAATACTCTTTGAAATTTATTATTTGATTTTTTATTTTTATTTATTTGATTTTTATTAATTTGATTTTCGTTGTTTTCAGAATTGATCTCTAAAATTAGATCTAATTTGAGTTGAGTGTTGAACTTCAGTTTAACTCGTCGAGGCTAACGTGTTTAGCCATTCGCGTCGACATAACTGAGCAGCTGGTAGCGAGAGTTTTTCTGTTGATTTGCCTACACCGTTTTTCTGGGCTAAATGCTCAAAAATTGTTCGAAAAAAACTCTAACTTGGAGATTTTGGCAAAAAAAAATAAGTTGACCGAAGAATTTTACAATGGAAGTCAATTTACGCTAATTACTACTGTAAATTGAATTTTTCGAAAGATTGATTCAATTAAATAGTATGTATGAAAAAGCGTTACACTAGGATTACGATACTTAAAACTGACACGTTGATTTGGTTTTTAAGCTTCAAATCGTAATTATTTTTTGTTTCATACGTGAAACATAACTTTGAGTGTTTCACGAGAGCTAGAATATTCTTCGTGTTTCATGTGCGTTAATCTGTTTTTTTTTCAGGAAATGGGCTTTGAATTGAAATGGATGAAAGAATAATAAAAAGGCAGAAATAATGTCAAAATTACCAATATCATATTGAATATTATATCATTTGTTTTTTTTATTGTCTTTTAAATTATTTTATTTGTTTCATACGTGAAACATAACTTTGAGTGTAAGTAAACGGCTTTGCCAATGTTGCTTTTGGGAAGCTTCTCCGTAAAATGTTTTGAAAGCTCGCGTGATGAAAACAACAGTGAACATAAAAAGTTTCATTAAAGTAACCCTAATAAAATTTCGAATAACTGTGAAGAGACGGTGGTGTCACCAACAACATTTAAATTAATCTTATTTAAATCTTTCCTATTGTAGCAAGCTTGGCAATAATTCAGCGTCAACCATTAATTTCTTGATTTAGAGTTTGATTTAGCCAGCAGTCCTGACGCTACGCCCCGGTATATTACCTATAATGTTTTTTCAGTCGTAGCTCATCGATGGAAATTCTGAGAGCATTTTCTGAGTATTTTTCTGCTGCCTGAAGAACCTTGACGCTTTATCATGATTGTTGTTCAATTGAACGATCAAAGTTCAGTGTTGTTTTTTTGCACACCTGAAGCGTTCAGTGAACAGTTCGCACAGCAGCTAGTTTTTCTGTCTCTGTATCGCAAGACTGATTATTTCTCTCGTTTTGTGACAGTTAAATAAAACTTAAGCGGTCTTTGTATCGGTGATACGAATTCATTCACTGCGTCGCAAGGTTGATTATTTGTGAAGTTTTTTAGAGGCAAATAAATTCAAGCGGCCTTCGTAACTGTAATACGAATTCTTTTACCGTCGCTCGATTTATTATTTCTCACACTTTGTTACACTTATATAAAATTAAGAGCCCTTCGTATTTGTGATACGAGGCGTATGAACAGTATATAAACGAGAACTTAGACAAGAAAAACTCGTGTTTTCCTTCACTGTAAAATTCCAGTGTGCCATGATACCTCAAGGCTAAAAGCTCAAGTTTCATCCCAGTTTCGTTGATTTCGTGGAAGAGAAAGCTCTCTCGCGTAAAAAATCTACTGCCATAACTCCCATTGATTATAAGCAAAAAACAAAGCTACGTGAGGAGCAAATGTAGCGAGCGATATTCCTGTGAAGTTCAGTGAGGTGCGCACGTTAATCTGAGCGTAGACTCATTGAAGGTTTGATTTGGCAGATATGAGCTCGCGGTAGTGAGCTAGCTTGACACCGTATTCTAGCTAGCACGTCCTGGCCACAAATTCACTAAATATTGGCCTGTCTCAGACTTGAGAGCAGCTCGCAGCGCTGCGATCGACTTAGCTTTTTTCAGTCCTCCTCATTTGTCAGTTTGATTCATGCGTGTTTTGGGCAGAAGGAGAGAGGGGCATTTTGTGAGCCGCGTAAATCAGAACTCGAGTGTCGATACGCGCACCAAAGCCAACCTCGACAACCTGCGTTGCTTGCGACTGAATTGCCTCTACTTGTGTGAGTGTGTGAGTGTGTGCGGAGTCTTTTTCAGCTGTTGAGCTCCCGTGCGCAGTGTATGAATCACAAAGTAGTTCTTGCGAAACGCGCGGAGTGTTTTTTTTCAGGAAATGGGCTTTGAATTGAAATGGATGAGAGAATAATAAAAAGGCAGAAATAATGTCAAAATTACCAATATCATATTGAATATTATATCATTTGTTTTTTTTATTGTCTTTTAAAATTAGTTTCATAGCGGGACAGTTTGTGATTGGACAAAATAATTTCGAACGAACATGAAGAAATGAGTTGTTTAGCGAAAGGACCCACCGTTGAGCACATTTATATTGAAGTACAAAGGCCTTCAAACCATGCATCTCTTGTGCTTGTCTGCTTTTGTGACCAAACGAAGGGCGGCTGTCAGCGAGAGACTTTCAAGGCACTCTTCAAAGGCCCGATTTCAAATGCAAAATAGGTATTGACAAACATCAGCATACCGTGGCGGATAAAATTTTAAATTTTACATTAAATATATTGAATTTTCTATAAAGTAAAACTCAAGAAATTTTATGCTAAATCATATACTACATGAATTAGGGATGTGTTAAGTTCAAGTACGAGTACAGAGTCGTGATCTACCATGGTCATGATGCAGTCATCGCGTTGACTCACTACGCGCAGGCAACTCGCACAAGCCACAGCCTCACATTGTCCTTTTCGGCAGCCTGGGCCAAAAAAGATCAAATAAATGGCGTAGTAGATAACGTGATAAACACCGTGGTTCTTGATATTAACGTGAGTTGTTACATATGGTCACTTCAGCAGCGTCACATTATGAGAACACACTGATGCGTTACGTCTTGTAAATAATGCAGCTGTTATTTATAGGGCACGTTTTCTTAGAAATAAGATAAATACTGCACTTAATATCATGGCACGATTCAAACCTAAGCTTGAGAGTGACGCGCTATAAGTTAGTGAGACTTTAATTAATGCCTAAGTGCTTGGAAGTATTAGGCCCATTTCACACCGAGCTAGCAAAGCAGCATCTTGCAAGCTCGCATGAGCTATCTAGCAAACGGTCTGCGAGACTGGTAGGTAGAAATAACACTATTGCGAGCCGTTGCCTTCACACTGAACTCACACGTTTTATCCAGCATCCAGCATGCGAGGTGAAAATGCTATTCCTACCTACCAGTCTCGCAGACCGTTTGCTAGATAGCTCATGCGAGCTTGCTAGATGCTGCTCTGCTAGCTCGGTGAAATGGGCCTTAGTTTATACTAGTGGCATCACCGTTGTTGTTCTTATCATGCTCGTGTTGTCAGTTGTAGAGAGATGTATAATATAAAAGTTCGTTGAGTATTTTGTTAGTTTAAATGTTGAAAATGTACAGAGGTGGAATTTAAGACCATTCGAGAATGAGAAATTCACACGACCAAACTTGAGATTTGATCGGGATTAAATTTGAGCACTTTTTGAGCTTTGAAATGTTCCATCAAGATCCTTGAGAACATGCCAACTCGGCGAAATCTTGCACGTCATGAGACGCTCTGCACTAAGTGCTCACCTTGCCCTCTCAACAGAAACCTTACTTCAGTCCCGGGCTAATAATTAGGTAGGCCTTTTCGTCGGCCTACGACGCGGTTTTTGTTGTATTAAAGGCCATTTTTTTTGGTTCACTGCTGTCTTGTTTTGAAGCCCCTCTGATTTCCTTCCTCAACTTTTATCATGTTTCATGCCGTTCCATCTGAACTTAATGTTTCTTTTGCAGGGAATATTGTTTAGGAACACACCTTATACATTGATTCCACGTTCCCTTAGCTCTATCCTCAATGGTGCTTTCACTCTTCCTCTCCTTGAGCACCATCGCATTGGGCAGGGAAACTGAAACTAACTTACAACCTAATCTAACCTTACATTAGTATGGCTAAAACTTGATTGCAGTTTAAACTAACCTTAGCCATTTTCAATCAATTGAGAGCCCGGAAATTAGAATTGCAAAAGTTGCGGCATCCCAAAAAACAACGTACTTTCAGGTCCCTCCTAATGACGTCACACTAGGGTCGTCAGGGACAGAGATGGGTGACATAAAATTTATAGCGATGCAAGGCGAGTAAGCATGCTATTTAAATTCCAATCTTGGTCAGAAGTAGGCCAGCCTCAGTCAAGGTGTCTTCTATTCAACGAAGAATTTATTAAATACCATTGTACACGGCAAGTCAAAAATGAAGGGATTGGAAAATGTTCGATAGAGCAGAAAAATCGTGATACAAGATCGTATCGCAGATACGGTCATTAAGCAGATCCCCCTAGTAGTAATATTACCCCAGTAATAATATTGATTCTATCTAATTCCTTATGAGCGCGTGACAGAGAAATGGACGAATTAACCAAGGAACAACTGTGAATATTATATTTAGAGGATGACTAAGGCACTCGAGAAAAGAGGGAAATCAAAAACTTTTGTCAGAAAAAGAGCTCTTTGTGTATTTGTGATGCAGTTTATTCTGACTTTGAAAAGGGAACAAATATTTTCTAGGAAAATGTCTTTCTTTTTTCCACAGATGTAAAATGTTTGGTCATGGAAACTGATTTCTGACATCCATTTCTGCTCCCATTATTTTATCACCTTCACAACTTTACATCATGTTCAATTTGAACAAGGCATGATAATATTCCTGCATCTTCACACATCCATCTCCACGCTAACTCGTTCATTTTCTCTAAAGTTGAACCTAAAAGAAGCAAATGAAATACGGATTGCGATTTCAGTCTTAAATATACCTTCCGAAGTACGTAACTTGGTTCAATACGTCTCTCATACTTCGATTCCTAAAGAAGTTTCAGCTGAACTTTGCAATTAGAAATCGATGAGATGGTTTATATAGCCTTCAGTTGCCCATCTTAATTCAAAGTTGTTCAATCAAATGATGAGTGAGAAACCATTTCATTTTGAATATCCGTTGAAGGTTTGCTTTCCACCTCGCCTTTAAAACTAAAATTCCATCGATCGAAGTCGTCGCTCAAGAAAACTTGCAGCTGGCACGTCTTTCGAAGTCGTGAGATTTGCGTACTTGTATGGGATTTCTTCCGTTGCATTAATTCAGGAGAATTTCCCAGCTTCGTAAGCAGGTCCGTGGGAGCCTCCATTGTCTACACAAACATACTTAGCCAGAAGAGTAGCCCGTCCTGAGCTCTATCTCCTAATGAATGTGAAGAGGTCGCGTTACCCAGCGCTCTCGCTCCCCTCTCACCGCTTTTTTCCCTTTTCCGAGCATTTGCTCAAGATGTCTCTTGGTGATGCACATTCTTGGCTTTTGTTCGTCACCCCTTCCCCGGTACGTTGCTCGTCTTATTTTTTGAAGCTCTCAAAAACCTCTCTGTGAACTCAAGACGCAAGTTTTACGCGCAAATTTGTTTTCGTTTTCATGTGGCATTCCTGCTGATAATGGAAGCGTCCTGGTCTCTCCAGGATCAATTAGGATTTTTGGACATGCTTCCCGTTAGAGGGCGAACTCCAAATATGCTTAAGCTTTTTTAGAATTAGAGCAAAAAATACCTTCAAGATAAAGCGAATGCGTTGCAGACGCTCAACATTCCGTTCATAATCGTTTAGAGAACTCCTCTAGAGCGACAGCGGAGAACGCTCGTAAGGCAGAACTTGGGGCTCCGATGCTCTGCAAATATTTAAATATTGCGCAGCTATGCGCGTGTCTCGGCAAATGGCAGGGCTTTGCATGTCCGCCGTAGCAAAACTAGTTCTTTTAGTTGGAAATTCCTGGGACTATTGAAGTCTCGAGTAGAAATTATGGGCTCCAATCAGAGCGCTCGGCGATGAATATGAAAGCCGCTGCTGAACAACGCTAAGTCGCTTGTTAAAGGAGATAATGGGATGTTGTTCTGTCACTGTTTCTTAAATGCTGATATTTTGTCACTGTTTCTTGAATTCTGATGTCTTGTCACTGTTTCTTAAATGCTGGTGTTTTGTCACTGTTTCTTAAATGCTGGTGTTTTGTCACTGTTTCTTAAATGCTGATGTTGGTGGATAAATGCAGTACTACTCTTGCAGCCAGTATGAGGCAAAATAGATGTTTAACTGAACCCGTTTTTATGTGCAAGTATAGCCAATGTCGAACAATTTTCGTATCTCTCTTCTTTGCGTTGAAAAACTTAGTATCAACACAACCCTTTATTCTTCATATAATTTTTTTCTGGTAAAAATTAATTTAACAAGTGTATGAGCGATATGGGAATTTTCAAGTATGAGTGATCAGCCTTTACAGCCCAAAGGTCCAAAGTTCGGCCTTCTTTAACACTTGGACTTTGGAAGGTAAAACTGAAATTTAATATTGAATACAAATTTAAAGTCAATTGTAGTAAGTAGTGTTGAAAGTAGGAAACATTAACCGGATATTTCCTTTATTTAGTTTCGATCAAGTATTTTTAAAAATTGAGTTTGTGACTATTGGTTGGTCAGCAGTTTAATGAAAATTCCCTCAGTGACCAAATATGGCTCACGTCGCAGTTAGAGTGCTAAAAATACAACTTAAGTGTACTGTATTTCTTGAGGAATTAGTACCCTAATGAGATCTCTGAAGTTCACTTCTGAGTGGCAGTGCCTTCTTTATCCTGGTTTTGGTAACAATTTGACGGTAATGTTGGTCTAATAATGACCGTTGTGGTAATGGTTATACGAGTAACAGTTCAGAAAGTTAATAAGATTGAAAGGCTGAGCCTCTACAAATCACGTCGACGTTACACTCGTTTTTTTACCTGTTCATGCATGACATACAGGTCAACCATTATTTTTTAGTTCATGAAGACACTTAATTTACAACCTACAGTGATCACATTTCACTTTCGCAAGCCAAAAAAATCGCACACACTTTCCATTTTACCTTTTTTGTTCGTAAAAGAAAACTTGCCATTTTTTCGTTCTTTGCCTGTAAAAGAAACGCTCGTGAGCGCGCTTAAGACTCTGCCATCCTGGTCCCAAACGCCAATCGGTCGCGGATGTTAGTCATTGCAAGGAGTTCGCAAATTCTCCCATAAGCCAGCACGCCTCCCCTGCTATACTCAAGGGCCACAGGTCTCCATAACCTCAACTCTCGTGAGCCGAACCTAAACATCTTTACATGCACTTAAGCCCGTGTTGTGGGGACCGCGACTGGGGATTTGCGTTTGAAAAATAACCTCCGCGAGTTCTAATTTCTCGTCAGCGCGTCAACGTGGCGGTGAGCAGGATGTCATCCACTGCCTCTGGGTTGACGCTGAATTGACGCTGAGTTGACACTGAATTGACGCTGCCATTCGCTGAATTTACGCTGAATTAACACCACCATGACGATGGTTTGACGTTGCCATAACGCTGAATGGATGCTGGATTGACGTTGCCATGACGCTGGATTGAAGTTGCCATAACGCTGAATGCATGCTGGATTGACGTTGCCGTGACGCTGGATTGAAGTTGCCATAACGCTGAATGGATGCTGGATTGACGTTGCCGTGACGCTGGATTGACGTTGCCGTGACGCTGGATTGAAGTTGCCATTACGCTAAATGGATGCTGGATTGACAATGCCTTCTTGTCATTAATTAAGGGAAGTTGTGATAGGAGACGGTGGAAATAAATTTCCATTGAGTTAAAATAAAGTAATTACGAATCGGCATATCGAGCTAAGCTGGTAATCAAGAACGACACAAGAGAACTACCATGGCATCGCTGGGTAAAATAATTCCCACGGTAATGAACTGCGTTTCAAAATCAAAGCACTCTTCAATTAACGCTTTATTTTTTACTACAATCTGCGACCGAAAATAGATGTGTTTTCTATAGTACACATTCGATCCCTGAGTTAAAATACGTTATTTTTTTCAAACATTATTTCTTATTTTCCAAAATTAGCCGCAGTCCTTTAACTGATACAGTGCTTGATTCACGTTAATACTAACTAATAATTACAAGGACTAATTTTTCTTTTTCTAGAGGCTTGCATTAAAAGAATTACTCGAAGACCCACTGTACTCTTCTCAAGTGACGGCGTGGTGAAGATGCCAGGTTGTATTAATTTATACCCCTTAGTTCGGTCAACGATCAAAATCCGAGCAGTGCAAGCGAACGCGCCAAAGTCGTCTGCATTACGAGAGTCTATCTGCATGACATGCTAATCATGCTGTCAGAAGCGCATTATTTGGCAACGAAGCTACACGCAAAGCTGAAAACGCTACGTCAAACCATGCTTCACTGGGAATATTCGACAACTGTCACGCAACGCGAGCCGTTATTCTTAGTCTTTGTTTTTTACGTGCATTTTGTTCATAAAATGTAGCGACAGAACAGAACTGATGGCGAGTTGCTGCACAAATCCCGTGCCGATCCAAGTTCCGGAAGAAGTGTACCGAGACCCGTAGAAAGAAAGGTAAAATTTAATTCCCATTTTCGTGAAGAAATCAGCAAAACCAATTGCGCTTGACCGTTTTCTTGAAATATATTTAGCTGAAGGCATTATTTTTCGAGTGATCGATGTGAAGAGACGCTGCTTCACTAATTAGTTAACACTTAATTATTGATGAATCTGATATCCAACGAATACAGCAATTGCCATTTACTCCAAATTTTCTGATGTAATTCATATAAAATCTAGGCTCTTTCCTAACACTTTGAGGCCATTCATTACGAGCATCATTCGAACTAAGAAAAGTTTGCGTCGACGCATACATCTCTTGCTCGAAGTAAATAAAATCTTCAAAATCTTTCATCTCCCGACTTATAATTCAGACTTGAGACCCAAAAAGCCTACTCTTCTCTGTGAGGAAAATGAATTTTACAAATAATTTTTTGTTCAAATTCATATTCATGTTAGATCCCACAGTTAATCTAGTATTTTGGAGATGCCTTTTTAGTAACAGATTTGAATCTACTCATGGCCTTAATCCTAATTCTTTTTCATCCGTACACTGCACATTTCAAACCTCTGACAGGCGACACAAGTAGTTCAGTTAATTGTTGATGGCGTTGCGATGCGTCTGGTGCTGCCTGTAAAGGGTGAATGATGAGGGGTGCTGTGGACGAGAAACGCTGGTTTCGAAGGCCGCTCCATGATCAGCAGGAGACACGTTTTGAACATAAACAATTAGCTGGAACTGACCGCCCCGCATGTGATACTTCGCTGACTTTCCTGCTTGGTCCCGTACTGCTAGTGTTGTGTCTTTGGTGTGGTTAGGTCCTGTGCTGCTGGTGCAGTGTCTCTGGTGTGGCTAGGTCTTGTGCTGGTGGTGCTGTGTCTCTGGTGTGGCTAGGTCCTGTGCTGCTGGTGCTGTGTCTCTGGTGTGGCTAGGTCCTGTGCTGCTGGTGCTGTGTCTCTGGTGTGGCTAGGTCCTGTGCTGGTGGTGCTGTGTCTCTGGTGTAACGTCTGTGTCAATACACACACACAAAAACGCATGCACTAGTCTAGTGTCACGTGGGATACACTATCTGATTGCTGCGTAAAATGTCTGCGCAGTTGTTAGCTAGTGTCTTGTGTACAGTAAATGGTTTCCATGTCCACACGTGTACACACAAAAATAAACACTCCCAATTTTCATCCGTTTGATGTATTCGAATGACGCCATGTAATTCGGCCATCGACTGACTGCACATGTTGTTTTTGTAGTCTTACTTCATTTTTAAATGAATTGAAACAAAAAATTTAACTGAAACTAAGGAGCGCTAAGCCAAAACAGAGGTAAAGCTGACGAGCAATTAATAAGACGTACGCAATAACAGTACTGAAGTTGACGAGCGTTTAACAGTTACTACAGCACTGAAATTGACGAGCGTTTAATACAGTACTGAAGCTGACGAGCGTTTGATACAGTACTGAAGCTAACGAGCGTTTTAATACAGTGCTGAATCTGACGAGCGTTTGATACAGTACTGAAGCTGACGAGCGTTTAATACAGTACTGAAGCTGACGAGCGTTTAATACAGTACTGAAGCTGACGAGCGTTTGATACAGTACTGAAGCTGACGAGCGTTTTAATACAGTGCTGAAGCTGACGAGCGTTTAATACAGTACTGAAGCTGACGAGCGTTTGATACAGTACTGAAGCTGACGAGCGTTTTAATACAGTGCTGAATCTGACGAGTGTTTGCCGCAGTACTGAATCTGACGAGCGATTAATACGACGTTCAAAATATCAGTACAGAAGTTTACGAGCGTTAGATACGACGTTGATGGCAGGTGCACCTGTGCGACGCCTGGTCTGACCCCTGAAGCGCTACCAGCCTGTCCAATTTCCCGCGTTGACCCACATGACGACTGCAGTGTTGGTAAAGCTGGCCAATGAGCTGCTGTCTTCCATCTTTCAAAGAAAAAAGATAGTAAACACGTTCGTTTCCCAAAAGAGTTGGTACTTGAAATACATTACAATCATTGCTTCTTTACGTAAAGCATTTTAATCAATCTTTTTCAAATGCTTGTTAACATAAAGGCACTAAATTGATAGGCGAAGCAAAAGAAGTAACCAATATTCATTCCAAAATCAGAGTTGCGTTTTACCAAAATTCTGTCCTTTCCGAAATTGATTGGTGATGATACCAGCCCACCGAAATTCCTTCCTTTCTGAAGTTTATTCCCGCATGACACCAGCCTAAATATATATCCAGCTTAAACGAATCGACTTTGATGTGCATAACAAGTCTGTTTTAGCTATGTGAGAGAACCTTTTGACACTGGCAAGATGCCTCACATTTTCTACAGCAAATTGCGAGAGCGATGACGCAGTTTGTGTCCGTTCACTTTGGCCCGTAGCAATTATGATGGACCGTCGTTCTGATGCCCGTCCATATTTTACTGCACATCGAGTGTTACTCAGCAGGTGTGGATGAATGAGACAAATGGACTCGTCTCATGCACGGACTAGTTCTGCCGAGCACTGCTCTCTCACATCCTCAATAATGCGTTCGGCCTCGTGTTTACGTTCAACTCGCTCGCTTTTACGATAATTCTCGAGCACATCGCCCTCTGGGGACGGATTCTGTGTAGCTGCACGCTTCTCGCTCTCCTCATTCTCACCTCTCGAATTCTTTTTGCTTGACTCACTGTTCAACTTAACGGCACTGCGTGTTGAACTTCTCATAGGTTGTTTTTAAGCGTTTTTGTTTATTCGTGCGGGCAGTCAGCTTCTCGAAGGTATCCTTTGAGTGGATAATTAGGAATTTGTTATTATATGAAATAATTCTATGAACTCAGGTACAGTACTCAAACAGAAGTGACGCAAATTTCACATACCCTCTTAAAGCCTTATCGAAGAAGTCATCCTTTAGCTTAAACAAAAAAAATTGCCTGAAAATATTTAGGAGTCTGCCGTCAAATTGCAGGCTTGCTGTGAAAACGTCCTCTAGCGCAGCGCTCGTCTGGTGGTTGCTTCCTCGTGCGACTTCGCTGGAGTTACCGGACACCAGAAATAGAGTGCTGGCATTCCACACATCTTCTGAAAACACGGATAAATCCATACGATAATGATGATGACTTTGAATCTAAAATGATTGATTTGAAAATGAATGAAAACTGTTTTTCATGAACATTTTCCCCGCGATGTTTTGACGTGTTGAAAATTCCTAGTTGCTTACAACTTGCATTTTAAATGTTTTTCGGAGATCCGCTACATTTTTTTATATAACTACGAAGTTCCGTAGATACAACCGAGGGAAGCCTTGTGTTGGGTCACTACGGTGACTTTCCTGACCCTGAATCACAAAGTGTGTTCTTCTCTGCTCGGGACATCAGAGAAATTTCTCGTAAAATTCATTAACGAACTTTAAACTAAAGAATGATTGTATGAAACTGTGACATCACATGAGTGCTGGGTTGCGTGATTTTAACATACTTAAAAAATACTAAGCTAACATATTAAAATCACTCATTTTAACATACAAAACATACTACTGAACTTTAACATACTAAAATCACTGAGCAATCATTGATAGATCGCAAGCAGCGTTTAGCAGCGACTGAAACGTTATTTTAGACGACGGCATTTAGGTTGAGGATCTGCCTTGTCTATACGCAGTGTGTCACACCAGCCGAGATAGGGATCAGTGAGGCCCTCTGATTTTGAGATCTGCAAAACTGCCGCCTTCCGCACTTTGTGCCCAAGTGCTCCATTTCCTCTTCTGGTGTCTCCAGCCTCGCCTCCTTGTTTCTCAGTGACTTCGAGTTCCGCGACCACATTTCTGTCGGTTATTTATGAGTGTCTCAGTGCTCTTACTTAGGCGCTCCTGCTATGTGTGTGAATCTACCAGTCTTGTGCGTCGGAAAAAAACGCAAGTGCAGTGTTGATTGAATTTGAAAAACTCAATTGATTACCTGGCTTAAGAAATACTCTCCAATGTAAGGCAGATATTTCATAGTTTTAATTTGAAGTGTTCCATTCAGATTAGATTATAAGTCAGCTCAAACCACCCTCACGGTGTACTATTCACTAAGTTCGTTGATCACATCATAAAAATATTTAGATCACACCATATATATTGAGGTCTCATTATTCAAAGGCATAATGAACTTCGGTCTAATGGGTGTCGCATAGGCCATCTTCATGAAGCTGGAAGGAAGAATCAAGTACTGCATGCGTTCGTGTATTTCATTGGTACAGCATGCAATGCCAATCATGCTTACTCTGCGATTTAAATCTTTGGCATAAAATCGAGGAGATACTGATTGAAAAAACTCTACTTCAAAATTTTTTCTTTTTATCAGGTGCAAAAAATATACTAAACAGCTTGTGTTAAATCTTTGACAAAAAATAAATAAGATACTGAAATTATAAACCATACATGAAAACAGTTTTCTTTCTTTAGTTCGAAAAATAAACTAATCATGAGCTCAAGTCAAGTCGACCACAGACTTCTCTACTAACAAGGGTACAAAACGTACACACGTGATCTATGACTTCTTTTTATGCAGCGAACGCTTATAAGATTCGTGCCGCACGTCACGCATACAATTCCTCCATTTTTCTGAATTCATGTGAAGTTTTTTGCTAAGATATTCTTTGTTAATTACTCGGTTGCGCCGCTCTCGAAATGATCTTTTCCGCAGCGGTGTCATCGCGGCTGTCTCCATAGCTTCTCCCGCGGCGTCTCAAGCGCAAAAAGCGAGCGTGTTTAGCATATTCTGCAAGAGTGTGCGACTGCTTCTCTCAAGCCGCAGCTTGAGGGGCGCATAATAAAGCGTTAACATTACCGGCCTGAAAGGAACATTACAACGAACCTAAATAAAAAAATATGTCGTTATGATGTACGCTGTTCGGCGCGAGCCCCACAAGGGGGCCTTATTACCGCAAAGAACAGAAGCTCTGTGCGCCAACTTTGTGCATCTGAGCGACCGCTCCGCGGCACGGCCTCGCGCGATCCCACAGATTTACCAACCTCGTTAAAATGAGAGCTTCTGAGGCGATTGCTCGCTCTGTTCATCCCTGAATTTTATTTTACGATCCCAAGAACTCGGGTTTCACTTATCGCACTCGATTCTGGCATTGCGCTCGTATTCTTAATCCCAGCGCCTCGCGATGTTGAGCTTTGAGTTTTGGCGCTTCATACGTTGTGCTATTCTAAGCCAGAGCTGCTCTCAACTACGCTTGTTTTAGGGATGTACATATAAGAAAACAACGCTTATTTTAGGGATGTTCATGTGTTCTCGGATTGACTTACTGTGCTACATCAACGGCTACAAAACTCACGGACATCTCGCATCGCCAATTCAGGAGCGTGAAAAGAATGTTTTACATAGAACCCAATTTACTTAGCATAGAAAAACGCGCAATCCCACACATTTTTTCCGATTGAATCGGAGCCATAAATTGCAGCGTTTGTAACTCAAAGCATTGTTCTGCAGCGAAGCTCGGCCACCAAAACAACAAAGGGCCGTGCTATGTAGCGCGCCCTTGTGTCTAGTGCGCCCGTTTTCAGCTTCTCGGTCACAAACAAGGTTCACTTTCTGCACAATACTTTCCAATGCAAATCTCGGCAACAACAATAATGCCCTACGAGAAAAAGTAGTGCCTGCGAATGGCAAAAGCTCGGCGACTCTTCGCACATGTTGCCCATAACTCTAGGGGTATGGCAGATGACAAGTGGTGGATGTGTCCCGTGCTTCTCCGCCCCCTCCTTCCCCTCCGCCCTCCGTGCGCCTGATCGGGGGAAGGTGGAGTGAAGGAAGGGCCAGAGACAGAAGCTTGATCAGGGGAGAAGGCAGGGTGAACCGGTGAAGGCAGGCAGAGGGAAGGCAGGACGGAGGCAGAGGGAAGGTAGTGCGCAGAGACAGAAAGCTTGATCAAGAGAGAAGGCAGGGTGAAAGCAGAGTGAAGGAAAGGCCAGAGACAGAATCTTGATCAGAGAAGAAGACTAGATAAAGGCAGAGGGAAGGCAGGGTGAAGGCAGAGGGAAGGCAGTGTGAAGGCGGAAGGCAGGGCGGAAGCAGAGGGAAGGTAGAACGCAGAAACAGAAAGCTTGATCAGGGGAGAAGGCAAGGTGAAGGCAGAGGGAAGTCAGGGTGAAGGCAGAGGGAAGGTAGGGCGCAGAGACACAGAAGCTTGATCAAGAGAGAAGGTAGAGTGAAGGCAGAGGGAAGGTAGGGCACTGAGAAAGAAGTTTTATCAAGGGAGAAGGCAGGGTGAAGGCAGAGGGAAAGTGAGGCGCAGGAACACAGTAGCTTGATCGCAGGGAAGATGGAATGTAGGCAAGGGAAGTTAAGAAGTATTTTCCATGAATGCCTGTTAACTGTTATAAAACACCTACCATGTTGTGAGTGCTTATAACGTGCCTTAGTCCGAATAAAAAAATCTCGCTGCGGTGAGAATTTGGGTTAGAAACTTTTACTTTCGTGCCTATCGCCCGCTTTGTTAGCAAGACATCATGTATTTCCCTGAGTGTATGATGTTTGGAGGACAGGAAAAACGCCTGATTTACATTCCGTTACGGAGCTTTATGCGATCCCAGCGTACGTGAGTATCATTGAATTGCCTTGTTGCGTGATATTATGTGGGCCGAATATTTAGTTTCATTTAGAGCCTTGCTGATGTAAACATCTTAGGGCATTCAACTTTGGCTAGAGGCGCCTGGTTGTGGGTAAATTCAAGTCTGGCTACTCTGGCAGTTGTGGATTTACTCTGGCAGAAATCTGGCTACTCAGGTAGCTGTTTGGTTATTATCGTGCGCACATTTTTCTCAATCTAAATACATCACCCTCCAAGAAAATGCCTATTTAAAATCCAAAATATCGATCCAAAATCCAAAAATTCCACAGCACCAATGATTCAAAATGTTGATTCAAAATCCAAAATGTCAATCTAAAATCCAAAAATCACCAATGCTTCATAATTTGAGCTGTTACACAGCGTGCAGACTGCCAGCGCACCATCGCTCACCTCGGCCCCGGCGGCGACAAAAGCTTGCGCTGGTTTTCATTTAGTTGGAGATTGCGGGCCGGCGTGAGCCGTATTTTAGGGAGCTGATCTTTCCGGCTTACATTACCGGCGCAGCTCGCGTTACCTGTTAACTGAACGGCGCTCTGATGGATGGTGCCTCCTCGCTAGCGTAGAGTCTTCGTAGCACGTATTTTGGCTAGTATTCGTGCTCGTGTTCGTAATCGTGTTCGCATGCGCGCGCGTATTCCAGCTCGTATTCGTGCGTGTAATCGTACTCTCGTTCGTGCGTGTATTCGTGCTCGTATTCGTATTTGCATTCGTGCTCGTATTCGTGTTCGCATGCGTGTGAATGTTCGTGCTCGTATTTCAGCTTGTACTCGCACTCCCAAACCTACTGGCATTCGGGCCCGCATTCGTCCTTACATTCATGCTCGTATTCGTGCTTGTATTTGTACGTGGATTCGTACCCGCATTCGTGCTCACACCGTATTCATGAATTTTGCGTGAATGTAGATACGCGTGTTTGTGACTTGAATTTCTGACTTGAATCAATTATGCGGGTGCGCAGATATGCGTGCTTCTGACTTGAATTTCTGACTTGAATCAATTATGCGGGTGCGCAGATATGCATGTTTCTGACTTGAATTTCTGACTTGAATCAATTATGCGGGTACGCAGATATGCGTGTTTCTGACTTGAATTTCTGACTTGAATCAAATATGCGTGTACATAGATAAGGGTGTTTCTGACTTGATTGTTAATAATGATGATCAAATTTTCACTAATGTTCATAGACGTGGACGGACGCACTCAACTAGATACTTCGTATTCATGGCGGATCACTGGAACAAGTAGTTAAAAATTCCTATTTTAATTCACTTAAAATGCTAAATTAATCACTTCTTTACGAAATTTGTGGAATTGAAATCTTCGATTACGTTATACGAAAAAACGATGTTTAGAGACAAATTCGTTGCATTCCCATACCATAGAGTCCCTCTAGCGCTTTCACAAGAAGCTTGATTCTTCCATGACAAGTGCAAATGATTCATTCATTACACATAGCTAGTCGCGTGTCCGGTGAATGAATTCCCTCATATTGTGAATTCTTCGGAAAATCTATTTTACTCCTCTCGCCAAGGACTATCTGGAGCCCTGTAACAGCATCCGAGTGACAACGAATTGGCTGATCAATTCCTTCAGTTCTTAGGCAAGTTCATTTCACTCTCACATCACTGACTAAATGAAGCCCTGTAACAGCACCCGAGTGGCGACGCTGTACTGAACTGCGAGTGCGCAGAGCTACGATGCGCACATGATCAAGTGCCGGTCAACTCAAAGCTCTGCTGCGATGTTAACACAAGCGGTCAAGTCTATTTGGACTCGGCAACTTGATGAACTCTCGGCACGCTTCACAAGTCATTTCGCGCTCTGCAAATGAAACTATGATAATGAGGTCATGAAAATAGTGAAATAAAGTTTGACGTGCTTGTTTCATGCAGGTCTCTGCCCCAACCTCATTATTTGAGATTTACAATTTTACCTCAGAATTTATGTTTCGGAGCATTTTATTCGTGAGCCAGATTCTAGGTTTAATCCTGATCGGTCATTACGCTGTGCTGAGGTGCCCAGTGTGTTTCTGCCTAATTTTAGCTCAAACTCCCTTTATTTGTCAAAATTCATTTGGTTAAATCACAGTTTCACATGAACTGCATTTCATATTAATCAGTATTAAAGTACAATTTCATTTCTCCATAAAACTATATGCTCACATCAATTTAGCTCATAGATTCCCGAACAGGTATAATGAACGCACATTTCGAAGCTCATTTTTTCGAGTCCGTCACAGTCGCAATGAATTGCGTCAATCACAGAACTGAAAAATGATCTATCAGTCACGCTGTTCAATTTTTAGAACCACCCCGAAGCTGAGATGTTTGCCTTCCTTCTGATCCCGCAGAATTTTGTCATCTCAACTGCCGTACTTGACATTTTCGAGTCCGTCACAACCCCAGTAAAGTACGCCAATCATAGTACTTCACAATTTTCCGTATTTGCAGCCGTCGATGCTGAGATGTATGCCTTCCTTCTGATCACGCAACATTTGGGTAACCCAACTGGCCGGTGCATTTAACATTTTCGAGTCCGTCGCAATCCCGATAAAGTTCACCAATCACAATTTTCCGTTTTTGCCGTCGATGCCGAGATGTATGCCTTCCTTCTGAGCACGCAGCATTCGGGCAATCCGACTGGCGTGTGGGTGTCGTAAGTCATTGGCAGGGACGATTGTGTGTTTTCACAAGCCGTGCCCGATATGAGGCGCGGTCTCTGGTTTTACTTGAGACGAGCGGCGGACTACAGAGGCGCCTTGTGGCCCCTGACCAGCGCTCTGATTTGAGACCGTGGCTCTGATATCATTGAGACGAATGAGAGAAAAATAGATTCGCCAGGATCTATTAGCTGTTTGGATTGGACCATGAAAGAAAGTATTCATGGGTTTGGGTGTGTTATGTCTGCTAGATGGCATTGGAGTGAAGCATAAACAACACTCATCGCTCTCCCTCCTGCTTCTCCCCCCAAAAGCTTACTCATCGGGTTCTCTGTCTCCCTCTTATACACACATCGCGGTTTTCACTCCTTTTCCCGCTCTGCCGTCTAATTTGCGGCGCGCCGTTTGATGTCAACAAGTCAAATTTCTAATAATTAACTTACGCATCTCCCACAATTACATTGAGTCCTTCAAGTTTTTGAGCCCAAAGATTTCAGGTGACCCAAAGGTTTCAGAAGACCCAAAGATGCACCGTGAATCTTTTTTGTATCGTGATTTTTGTTAGTTCATTAGCCAGAACAGAAATAAGTTGAATTCTACAAATCATTGGATTGTACGAGGGGGATTGTGAAATTCAATATTTCATTGTTGTAGCATTCCGATGTTTTCGTTACGAGATTACACTGTTAAGTTTCTGTTATGTATTGACGATAATATAATCGCACTTCGAGGTTAGGGTTCTGCGTGGTTACAGCACTTCGTAACCATCGGCTTCATATCTACAAATCTGTATTGGTGCAATTCTTCGCTATTGCAATGCTACAGTGCTTCGGGGTTTGAATTCTTCTCGATTACCGAGCTTCGTAAAAAGAGCGTTGGACAAAATAGCATTTCATTGTTGCAGTAGGTCGAAGCAAATAAAGACGTAGTTACGAGCTTTTATAGCTGAAATGTTTCGCTATTACAATGTTCCGGGGTTACAATTCTCCGCAGTCCCCGTGACTTGCGAATAGAGAGTTGGACAAACACAGTATTTCATCATTGCAGTACATCAAAGCAAACAAACGAGTAGTCACAGGTCTTAGTTGCAATTTTCGCTGTTACAGTGTTTCGGGTTAACAATTCCCCGCAGTTCCTATGCTCAGTGAATAGAGAATTAGACAAACACAGCATTTCATCGTCGAGACAAATAAAGGCGTTTCACGATTGTGCTGAGCGCCTCGTAGACGACACTACGTCAAGTGGCACCAGCGTTCGCTGCAGGTCAGGCACCCAGGAGAGCGAGTTCCCCCTTAAAGGGTACCAGTGGGGCACGTAATGCATGGTGCGTGTATTTATCTCAAGCTTTGCGAGCAGTTAAGTCAAGTGGCTGGTCGGTGCACGGCTGTTGCACGCAAAAGTCATGTGTGAGCAGTGGACCACTTGGACCTATCGCGCTGACGTTCGCCAGAGCTCGAGCCACTATCGCGGGCAACCCGCGATTGCAGCAGAGCTTTGCTGGGCGGCACTGCTCACTGGCCTGAGTTCGGGTACAGCCCTAAGCTGCTTATGGTGAACCTGTCGCTTGTTCCAATTAAAGTTTTTGTTTGAAATAGCTGTATTTCTTTGAATTTTAGCTAGTTTTTCCTTTTTAAACTTGAATCACATGTTTTTGAGTTATTGGACTTTTTTTTCAATGAATGGCTGTTTTTGTTTTGACTTTAACCAGTTTTTATTTTTAGACTTGAATCACTCATATTTGAGCTTCCGAACTTCTTTCATAATGCATAACAGTTTTTTTAATTTTAACAAGTTTTTAATTTTTGAACTTGAAACACACATATTTCAGTTAACGAACTTTTTCTTTAAGGGATCCCCCTAGAATGATCTGAAGTGATTTACTGATGTCTTGAAGCAACCATGCCGAGATTGATGTTATGTTAAATGATAAAGCAGTACTCTAGGAAAGTTAATCCGAGTGATGGGATCAAGTTGTGGGTTCTTCACAACTTACATGCGGTCTAACCTATCCAATCTTATGAGCTTATTGAACTATTTCCTTTTCTTTAGCATTATTATGTGTTGTGAGGTAATTTCCTAATTAGTTTGCCATGGGTGCAGTTAGGGGTAAATCGAATTATTTGAACAACTACGTTTGTGCGAATTACCGAAAGTTAAGCGCTCAACGAAAAAGTAAGCGAAAATTTATCGAAAAGTTAAACATTCAATTGTTCATTTCCAAGAAAATTCCTAATGTCCAGATATAGTCGTGGCCCGAGCCTGACAACTACAGCGGTGATTGATATGATCCACTGTTGTTTGTAAGCGTACAGCGTATATTTTGGGTCCTTAGACACCCAATTCTCATACCTGATGGTGGAATACGTAAACACATCACTTTAGGATCCTGTATTCTGTATTTTGAGTTGCTGTTATTGATGCTTTGTAGACGCTTGATCCTACTCACCTCGAATTGGTATAAAATTTGTGGCCAATTGTTAAAAGCGTTAGGTCGACACCGAAGAACAGGTTTTCAGAAACGCTGTTCAAATTTTGAAAAGTAAAAGATGCTATATTGCAGTGTTATTCACTAATTTTTACATGAGAGCCATTTCGGTTAAACTCATTGATTGAGAGAGCTGCAGCTACTGCAAATAGGAGTACTTTATTTCAATTGTGTATTAATTAATACCTAAGAAATTTTTCGAGAGCCGTGAATAAAGTCAGCGCAACCTGCCGGCGGCTCGCGAGCCGCGCAATGAATACCACTGCGATACTGTGACGATAGACACTCTCAGCCCTTTCCTTGAAGTGAAATTCTACCTTCCACTCAAATTTCATCTGCTAATGTAGATGCTTTGTGTTCCTTGAACTTTCTTCACAATTATCCATGAGCCTTAAAACCATGCTTATATCCCCATATCATGAACCTCAAAATCATATATATTTTCCCTATGTGTCTGGATATGTGTTTTCCTAATCAATTTAAATAGTTTGCCACCTTATTTAATGCCCCATTTAGTCACATGCCATATAATCACATGTCTTTTCCCCGTACTATTAACCCATATATGCACACACTTACAACCCAATACCATCTCCTCTAATTCATGTTTATTTTTCCTTTCAATGTATTTTGTTCTTAATCTTAGCGCATAACTCACAACCCAACCCCATGCCCTCACTCATGCCTGTTCTTCCCTATATGTATTATTTTACCCATCTACACTGTAGGTGCATAACTCACAACCCCATATCTTTTCCCACATTCATGCCTGTTCCTCCCTATGTATTATTTTCCCCATCTAGGCGCATATCTCACAACCCCACACCTTGCCCTCACTTACAGTATGCTCTACCTTATATCTAATAAAGAAACACATTTTCCTCCTTATAGCCAGATGCTTTTTTCCTCTCTTGCCCGACAACCTCGGCTCCTGCAGCGCTGCTTTCTCGAGTAGCAGCAGGCACGGCCAAGCTATGCCTCCAAGCTAAAGAAGTCAGGACTGCTCTGCCAGATCGGTCCGACGCAATTTTGACGAATGCTTTCTCAAGCTTCCCTAAAGTGCTATGCCTATTTAATTTTCCTAGTAACGCTCGTAAAACGTGTCTATTAAGGTTCTTTATATGACGCATCTGTTGAAATTATTAAGATGCTAAGCATGGCGAATGCTCTGCCAGATTGGTCTGACGCAATTTTGACGATGAGGCGAATGCTTTCTCAAGTTCTCCCAAAGCGCTCTGCCCATTTTAATTTTCCTAGTAACGCTTGTCAAACGTGTTTAAGAAGAGAGCAGCTATTCATAGTTAAACTGCTTAGCAGAAAAGATATTCCTAATGAGGTTTTTTATGTGACGCATCTATTAAAACTACTCACTTAGGTGCTAAGTATGGTACGTGTCAAAGACACTAAGCAAGTATGAGACATTAAACATGGTCATTTTAATCGTTGTGCATCTATGGTACGTTTAAGCCGTTAATATTGATATGCCTAAAACGTGATGGTACGTCTAAAACGTTGAGCACGGTACATATACGACGCTTAGCACAGTACACTTAGGATATTAAGAATGACACGCTCGTTAGAAACTCAAACCATCATTCTCCAAACGCGCCAAAGTAAAAGTTTTAAACAATTTAAAAAATTTGCGCAATATTTCACCACGAGCGATACAACAATAGATTACCTCTTATGTAAGTCTAGTATAATGGACACATTTGAGTATAGCTACTTGTTCAATACAGCCCGCAAAAAGCGTTCGTGAAATTTATGGGGCATGATTCGTCAAAATGAGATGAGCGCCGCCAATTGACAGGCGCAATGGAGGCCGGTCAAGTCGCGTTATTTGAGGCAGCGATATTTAGAGAGAGCGCGACGTCAGCAGCGCTCAGAATACCGCGCTCATAACGTCGTGTCATGGCAGTGCCAACCCCTGCCGCTCCCGTCATCGCCGCCCCTCGCTCCGTGTGTGCCCTCACTCTTGCCCTCTGTGTACCTGTGTGTGTGTGTGTGCCCTTACTTCTTGCTCTCTGTGTACCTGTGTGTGTGTGTGTGCGCTCACTTATTGCACTCAGTATACCTATGTGTGTGTGTGTGTGCCCTCACTTCTTGCTCTCTGTGTACCTGTGTGTGTGTGTGTGCCCTCACTTCTTGCTCTCTATGTACCTGTGTGTGTGTGTGTGCCCTCACTTCTTGCCCCCTGTGTAGCCATGTCTCTATAGTTGTGTGCGTTTCCTCAGCTTAGTTCCTTTCTTATATTCTCTCTTTCTTAGTTTCTTCCAGCACCCATTTTTTTTCGCCATTACATCTTGGCCTCTTCTTATTATTCTTCCTTCCTAACTCGCTCGTCATATGCGCAAGGCTTCCTCTGTGGGAACACACCTTCTGTATAGATTCCAAGTTCCCCAGTTAAAACTTGAATGGTCTCTTCTCGTTGCTCTTTTGTGATCGTCTTTATGGTGGCTAGAGAATCTTAAACTAATAAATAATAGTCATAAAATAATCTGTGTGTGTTTGTGTGCGCGTGTATGTAATCTCATTGTGTGGCTCTGCGATGCCCTCATACTAGAATCTGCAGGCATTCAGTTATGCACATTGTCAGAGCAGAGGCTTAGTCTAAATTCATTGAAGCAAAATAGTTATCCCAAAGTCAACTGAGCAAATTTTATTTTATGAAACACAGCATGGAATCATTTTCACTTCATATTTTGAAATAAGTTTGTGATTTTTATTGCTGAATTATAATTTTACATTGTAGAACAAGTTATTTCTGCCTTACCTAATGTAACATTGACTATGATCAGACGTGGCCGATAGAATAAGTTTTTTCTTCCTTACCACAAATAATATTCACTGTGATCAGACTGGGCCAAATACATCGCCTATACTTTGTGTATTCTAATTTTACATTCATCATGACGACTTGAATCAAAAGCCACACCTGAATGTTTCCGCCCTATTCACCCATTCCAATGTCACCAAATGTGAGCCTATGTAAATAATTACTCAGTCCGTGAGAGACTTGATGTTCATCGAAGATTTGCACGCTAAATGCCTAGGATTCCTCAGCTCTGATCATGTCGGGCGAAATATGCTGTTTGTGTCCAGCCACTTCGTGTTTCCAAGGAAATTAGCCTCCATCAGCAACACCGAATATCTTCGATATTTGGCAAACGTTGCGCTCGAGTTTGAAAATAAATAACTTCGTAAAGTGAAGGTTCTCTTGTTTTGCCTCTTTTAGTTTTTCTCTCTAAGTTTCTATGTCACTTGAGAGCGATCGAAGTATTCGCTTTTAAAACGAGATTTTTTGTCCCACTCAATACATTTTTCAGATTACGTCGTTTTGATATACTGCGTTGCCTTTTTTGCCGACAGTAGCAGGCAGTGCCAACTGAGGCACCAAAATATTGTGTGCATAACTATTCTGACACAGCAATTCTAACCGCGGTTATCTACAAAATGTTGCTTCATTTTTTTAACTTTGAGAGACACATAATGCGTTTTACAATAACAGAACCATGAACGCATTTTATTAATCTATATTTATACCTACTGACTGAACAATATGCTCTGCATTGGAGCTCCTCTTGCTTAATAATTTCACCATTCATTTCATAACCCTCGCATAGATTTGCCAGCTCATGCAGCCGTAATTCCTACAGTTCGCGCACATTAGGCACCCATAGAGAGAGAAACTCAAAATAAGAACACCGCCTCTCGATTTGTTAACAAATAATCGAGGGTTGTGGCAGCGAAGGGAGGGTAACTCTTGTGTACGTTGTGCGGCGCCAAGAGTGGCTGTGTCAGCAGTTCTGCTCGTTCCGTTTCTCGGATACGGCCGATGTGGGTATGGTCGATGTGTGAGTGGAGAACCGTGGTGCAACTCCACTGATGTCGCACTCCTCTCACCCAGCTCTCATCATTGTTCAAGCGAGTGCATGGTTCTCGACGTACATTGTTTGCGCGGACAGTTCTTGATGTTCATTGATTTCGTGAATCGTTCGCGATATCCGTTGTTTACGCAAATGGTTCTTGATGTTCATTGTTTATGCGAATGGTTCTTGATTTCCGTTGTTTACGCGAATGGTTCTTGATATTCAATGTTTGCGTGGATAGTCCTCGATATCCATTGCTTATGCGAATGGTGGTTCTCGATGTCCGTTGTTTAGGCGAATGGTTCTTGATGTCCATTGTTTACGTGAATGCCTTTCGAAGTCCTTTGTTTGCGCGAATAAATTTAGATAGGTATCACTTTACTCGAATGGTTCTTGACATCACGTATTTATGTGACGTGGACACATCGACCTCCATGTGACGTCATAACTGACTCCTCATAATTTATGCGGTAAGCAAGCTAACCAAGAATTATGGCACTCTGCAATTTACAAGCGCCATGAACATCCATTGAACGCTGAGGCATTATTTTGTTTAGCAACGTCCACATTTGCGGCTTCGGAAAAGTTGTTAAATAATCTCTTCAAAGCTTTCATTAGCCGATACCTAGATTTAATGGCTCTATGAAGCGTTATAACGGCAAGCCAGTAAGCTCATTATTCATGAAAACGCATTAAGGGGGCGATTTCAGCGCTCAGATATTACAGAGGCCGTTCACAGCCAGAGGCGTCAAGTGTCTCTTTAACGATGTCTTTACGGTCTCTGAGCTGCGCCCGTAATCGCTCTGTTTAGTCTCCGTGAGTACGAACTGCAGCGCTGGGTGTGCGTGTGTGTGTTGTGTATGTATGTTGTGTGTATGTGTGTGTGTGTGTCAGGCTCACGTTAAAGCACTTCTGAGTACGTTCTGCAATAAATAATTGCTCGCCAATCATGGGGACCTCGCAATTGAAACAGTGTAGGTCGTTGGCTAACGCATGACGAAATTGGAAGTTAGGGAATGGCAGAGGAGGGCTGAGAAACACTGGTTTGCAGCGTGGGGTCATTCGTACGTCGTGACCGCACCGTAATTACAGTGATCAGTTACAGAGGGTCAACTCCTTAGAGGAGAAGTGCTACTCTCCCATCAGGCGGGCTCGAGCTCGTCAAGTTAATCACGAGTGAACGAATCAAATGGTGTTTATGTACATGAAATTCGTGGAATATCAAAATCCTTTGAATTCGCGGAATATCAAGTCCAGCAGTCGTCTGAAGAAATAATGAACGAAACCGTTTCCGAGAAATGCATTTTCTGCAGCGTTTGGGATTTCGATATTTTATCTTCTAAGCGTCTGCGTCTTTGTACGTCAGCCGAGTTTTTGGACAAGAATAATCGTAAAAAAAAGTATTGTTTTAGATTTTTATAGATTAGTTATTGATTCAAATGAACACCCTTCAATCTTCATAATATTACACACCACGGAGAAAACATGTATTTCTCCTTGAAATGAACGCATACATCAGAACAAAGTGTCAGAGCATTGGGCAGTCAATGAGTTAGTATATTTTTTGGGGGCCATCATGCACAACTGCGAAGTTGCATCACATCGAGCTGTCTCCGTGAGGTGCCATAACATGAAAGTGGTAATCTTGCATCGATCTTTCATTCTTTCAACTTGCTCCCCACTTGTCGAACTGTGAAAAATAACAACAAAAAAAAGAAATGTGGATAATTTTGGCAATCCCGATCATTTTATAATCAGGAGATAATTTGTGAGAACAAAAGCTGATGTATTTTGTGAACTTGTTGACGCAATAAATATGTCAAAAAAATTTTTATCTTCCAAACATAAGCACTGTGTTGATCTATACTCTCACAAGGAAAAGTTAAATTTGTCACCTTTTTTAAAGAAAAGTTCTTTAGCCACCTTCTTAGATAAAACGAGAGTTTTTGTCGTCAAAATTGTCTCATCGTGACTCCGATGAAAAAATAATAAAAAATTTTAGTCGTGGGGTCATCTGCTCGTGCTCTATGTTATGTAAAAAGTGCTTTCGATCTATGATTAGTTAGGACGCAATATCAGTCTTCAGAATGTAGGGTGGTGGTTGTTAGCGAATTACTACCGAGCGCTAAATGAAGGGGTGTGAAGTGGTGAACGTCCCTTTTAAATATGTCAAGTAACCAAAAGTAATATCGAGCTTCTAAGTAACAAAATCCTCTGACAATTCCTTTATTTAATCAAGGTCACGTACTGTAGAATATCTCTCCGTTTTTTTAATATTAAGCTTGATATTTTTTACTTGCTTTGCAACCCTAACATAGCAAGTTCAAATAGCAGCTACTTTCCTTTGAAAACCAACGAATTTTTTAAAGAAAACCGTGCAGCTCATACGATGCGACAGCTAACTCGATCTGCTCGATCACATTGCCATCCCTTGAGAACGAAGTCATTATTTACGATCTGATCTAAGCATGTCATTATGCAAACGCCGGCTGTCATATTTTGATCCATAAGCATTTGAATCCACGCCAAATGGCGTCAGTTGGATGGCATTTGTCGGCGCGTTTGCCCATAAAGTGACAGCTGAGCCGCGAGCAGCGCTCTCCACCACACCCTGCGGGGCTGCCTAATTTAACAATACAGTCGCGGCATCGTAGAGTGTCGTTTCTTAGATGATTTTAATCGTACGGGCGGCGATAATGGTGGGCTGGCTGGCAGGGAGGTTTGAGGCTCGCTACATTTTGGGAGGTCCTGTTGACAGAGGCGGCCAAGAGGCAATTAGAGTCAGCTAGGCGCCGCTGCAAGCCCTCACTCAACTGGACGACACATTTACCTTGCTGGGGCAATACACGCCAGTACACTCAACGCTGGCACTGTGCTGGCACTGTGGCGATCCGTGACACCGTGCGTGTCGTGTCGTGTTATTGGAGGTGTTCTCCCAAACTGATGGCGAGGGACAGGCGCGTTTGGTGAGGCTTTCGTCATGCGTGATCATGTCTAGTGTTATGATCGACATGGATGCCTTACTTAGCTCCTTTCAAGCATCCAAGATTCTTCTTCTGCACAATCCGCAAATGATCATCTCCAGCTGATATTCTGTAAAAATTACCGTGACCTGATAGATTTAGCTCGCGTGATCCATTTTTACTCCAAATTTAAAAAAAAAACATTGTTTCCAAACTTAGGACACCGATCTAGCACTAGCTTCGACCATGTCGTTCTGGTATATTCAGCTAACTAAATTGGCAAGACTACTATTTATTACATCATTTTTTCTTGTTTTCTTTTCAGGTAAGCTGAATTTCAGTGATGTCTTGAAAGCTCTTCAGGCCTTCTATCTCGTGAGTAGTCAAACTCTCTTATATCTCCAGTGATGTGTTCAGCTTGTGTGTGGCGTGTGCAGCTGGTGTGAGACGTGTGCAGCTGGTGTGTGGCGTGTGCAGCTGGTGTGTGGCGTGTGCAGCTGGTGTGTGGCGTGTGCAGCTGGTGTGTGACGTGTGCAGCTGATCTGCACGGTGCCAGTCTCGTAGCCCTGCCATCATCTTTGTTCATTAAATTCAATCATTTCTGCTCAGCGACATTTAAAGAGAAGTAGCCAATTGCGACCGTTTACCCCGTGTATACCTGCGATTAATTGCATGCTTCTGCTGCACTCGGTAGAAATTACGGTTTGTGATGCTTTGCTGCTTCAGTTGCTGTTATGACTGCACCTGCGTGCAGCTGCAATACTGCTGCAACAGTTGCAACACTGTTATTCCACTACAGCTGCAGCTGCCGCAACACTGTTATTCCACTACTGCTGCAGCAGCTGTAACACTGATATTCCAATACTGCTATTGCAGCTATAATACAGCTGCAACAGATGCGATACTCACAATACTGCTGCAGTAGAGCTATTGCAGTTGTAGCGCTCCCGTCGCAGAAATAATCCGAAGCTGTAATATTACTACTATAACTCGACAGGCTGATACTGTAGCCTTTACGCTGCTACTGTAGCTGTTTTACTCTAAAATATACTCTCCATAGTTAAATTACTTTAAAATTAGGTTAGATTCCCTAAACTGGAAGCACTAGCCATCTTGACACTGAAGTAGCCGTCAGTACCCAAAGGGTTAAACCCCAACCCGGTTATGAAAAATGCTGAGTTGGAAATGTTTAACGAGTTCACTGTATTAGTACCCCTGCTGCAGTTATCCTGCTATTACTGCAGTAGTATTCACTGTAAGCAAATAACGTTATGATGCGCTTCTCACACGCCTCGCTGCGTCGTGCCTCTACTACTTTTGCTAAATGTGAATATGATTTTATTGTGATACATTACTCTGATATTTGCCTGCTGCATCGATAACTTCCAGCTGCACCACTACTCAATTCAACTAACTGCACTATTACTCAACTTATCTGGCTGCATAATTATTCAACTCAACCAGATGCATTTTTACAAAATTACTCTAGCTGCACTATTACTCAACTCAACTTACATCATTGCTCAATTCAATTAGCTGCATCATTATTCAACTCAACTATATTCATTATTACACAATTCAACTAGCTGCATCAATATTCAACTAAACTAGATACATTTGTACATGATTCAACCAGGTGCTCTAAGTATTTCTGAACGTACCACCAAAGTCCGTCACAAGCGACGCTCGCCGCCGCCGATGGGAGGAGCCTCGCTCAAAAGAAGTAGCAGCTCGCGGTTGCCTAGCGTAATTTGTCTGTTGTTTTGATGGGCTTCCGTCGGTCGCTTGTTGGCGCTTTCCGGACCTGAGGAAACCGCAGCATTAATGGCCGAACACGCGTCCAAGTTGGAGTCGCTAGTAGCTTTGGAAAATACCTGCAGCTGAACTCGAACACAGCCGCTCATTTGGGGCGTGTTTGCGGTCCTGGCTTGCGGTCTGGAGCCGAGCGGCTTACCTGCGAGCCTTCACATTTTGGGTGCATTGAGTGAGTTGAGGGAGGCGTTAGTCGGCACGCGTTCCGTGGGAACCCAGGCACGTGCCTCGCACACCCCCACCGCCACTTCCACCCACGCGTCCCGCCGGCACACCCCCACCGCCACTTCCACCCACGCATCCCGCCAGCACACCACCACTTCCACTCACGCGTCCCGCCGGCACACCGCCACTTCCACTCACGCGTCCCGCCGGCACACCGCCACTTCCACCCACGCGTCCCGCCGGCACACCGCCACTTACACTCACGCGTCCCGCCGGCACACCGCCACTTCCACCCACGCGTCCTACAGGCACACCACCACTTCCACCCACGCACGCGCCCTGAAAAAGCCTTTGTTCCGCGCCGACCGTGAAAAGCTGGCCAATATTTAGATCCTAATGGCTTTATATTTCGCTGGTGTTGCATTCACATTTGTGTGGAATTGTGATAGGCTTCTGTATCTATGCTACGCTCTTCTCAGCAATAAGATTAATGGAAATCACGTTTTTACCTGATGTTGAGGGTAAGTTGACATCTCCCACTCAATTGAAATGAACATAAATAATTACAATAGGCTTTCTGTGTTGTACTGAGCCTACTAGACTGTGTTGAGTCTACTGGACTGTATTGAGCCTACTAGACTGTGTTGAGTCTACTGGACTGTATTGAGTCTACTGGACTGTATTGAGTCTACTGGACTGTATTGAGTCTACTGGAATGTATGAACTGAGCCTACTGGACTGTATGTACTGAGCCTACTGGACTGTACTGGTTCCGCTGAAATCTATGCGATATATTAGTGCATTTTTGTTTTGGGTGTGACTAAGTTTCCTTTTATAACATTTAATTTTCTACAATTTAAGATGCGTTTCGTCAGATTTAACTCAATAGAGTTGTACCTATATCAATAAACGCCTACATTAAACCTTAATACGGATGTGCATTTCAATGCAGTACGACAAAATAGAGTACAATGAATGTATTCTTTTGCCACACCCTGTACAAAAACCACAAGAAGAAACGGCAACTTCAGCGCAATTGACGTTTGTGAGGCGGACCAGATGCTAAGTGAATTTCACGGTCAAATTTTATTTGAAAAAATCCCATAACGGAGAATTTTATCAAGAAAAACAAGCAACTTCAGAGCAATCGACGTTTGTGAGGCGGTACCGTAACCAATGCCTGATGTGACTTTACGGGAGCTCAATTACAGCGTGACTGTTTAGCGCAGGAAATCCCCATGAATCCTAACTTTTATTCTTTGTAGCTTTTCATTGTAACTGCCATTGTGCGGAAACGGTACGAACAAGCAGAAATCAGCGCACCGTTAGTCAGGATTAACATAATTCGCATGCACAGATTGTGAAATCTAGCACAGACGCTTTTGATAGAGATTTTCTTCTAAGCTAAACCACCGTTTTTGGTGGCTCGTTTTTTAGAGTAGACCACCGTTTTGCGGAGACACTTTTCCGGCGTTTCAACATGAAGACGCTTTTTAGCACTTTGACAAGTTGTGTTGCACAAAAAATTAATGGAATGTTAAATTCAGTACTTGGGAGTTAACATTATCACAAAATAATGGTTCCCTTCAAGAGATATTTGTGAAACAGACATAGGCCTTCGAAGAGATACCTATTGTAAGCCAGCCCATCCTTAATGATTAGGGCGTGTGACCTTGATTGAAGTCCTAAATATAATTCTTCATATTTTTCTAAGAGCCATTACAAATAAGTGATTAGTGAATAAATTAAAAGAGTAATGTTGTTCACTACGTATGACGTCAGCTACACGTCGTGTGAAATAAAACTGAAGTAATCAAGCAGGAATTACCCAAGAGAGTGGATGGGGCTCATCAATGAAAATAGCAGTCGGCCTGTTTACCATGCCAGAAGAAATTTTAAATGTTTCTACTTGCGTCTATGCGGCCACTAAACACTGTAAAAGGGAAATTTTGTCATCACGCAAATACACTCACTCATTGCGCTGCTCTACTTCTAACTTAGAATAGAATAGAACAAGAGAAAATAGAATAGAGAATAATAGCATTGAATAAAGTAGAATAGAATAAAGAATCAGAGAATTGAATAAAATAGAATAGAGAATAATAGAATTGAATAAATTAAAATGGAATAGAATAGAGCAGAACGGATCAGAACACAGCGGAACAGAATAGAAAACGGCAACAGAAACGAGCCATCAAATGACCCGTTCTCGGGTTGTCCCCAAGCCCCGCGTCGTTAGACCCCAATCGCGCACAGGCATCAACGAAACACATTTATAGTTATCAATCTTCACGGATATTCTTCAATACATTCACCTCAGCTCAATAGATTCTTTCAACAAATTCAACATCTTTCTTTATATGAAGAATCACAGTACAGTTAAGGGTAGTCAAGGCTGATATCAATAACATTTTCAACTAGGCGATCCCGGAATAAAAAGGCGTGTTTGTAAAAGATATTTACTAGAGCAGGTTAATTCTTTATTCAATTGCAACGCCTGAGTCAATTCTTCAGTTAGATGTGCTCTCAAATATCAGCATTCTTTGGTGTATGTATCTCGAGATTCATGCTTCACGTTGCCCTGATAAACAGGTAAAATCGTTGCTAAAAAGCAATTGAAATCCTTGAATTGTTCTAGAATTCCCTCATCTTTGCAATTTAAAACGACAGTAACTCTCCGTGTTTTGTCCTCTAATGCTCGTTGCCGTGATATTAAAAAACGTTGCTAAGAAACATGATTGATTTCCTTGAATTGTTCGAGAATTCCCTCAGCTCGGCAATTTAAAAATGCGGAAGCTCTTTGTGTTTTATCTTTTAATACTCGTTGTCGTGATAAACAAGGAAAACTGTGGCTAATAAACATCATTGATTTCCTTGAATTGTGCTAGAATTCCCTCAGCCCAGCAGCTGAAAAAAGCAAGAACCCTGCTTGTTTTGTCCCACCGTCTGCAGATATCGATGTTTTGTCTTTGTAATTCCTCGCGCCTTTCCACGGGACGGTTATGGACGACCGAGGAGACTCAAATTGGCTTGACACACCACTCAATTTCGGTGACAATTTATCGTTTTTCGTTCCTTCAAAACGAGGCCTCACATTTTCATACGTTGTCATTACATCTGTTGCAACCGCTGATTGGTCGAATGAATAGTAAGTCTATTCATGTTTTGGCGATCAAATGAATCCATATATGACAATGACATGAATATGCATGATTCAGTTTGCTGCAGTAAATAACTCGGTGAAAAAAACATTCAAAAACACGAGCATTGCAGTGACACAGCGCGTATGAACCACGACTGTTCTTCAATCACACTCTCAATAAGCATATCCGAGATTCGTTCCGCCTATAGCGCAAGTAGTCACGGTGGTCAAGATTTCACTTGTCTGAAATAAGTTGGTCCAAAGCATATCATGCATGTACTGATCACCATGCAAGAGTACGTTTGTAAGTACGAGAAAACCGCTCGAAGAAACGCTGCTGCACACGTCAGATGGTTGGCCGCCCATACTATATATACTTCAGAAGTATGGTTTATGCAAGTCCGTGCAGCTGCTGCTCCATCAGATGGACTGTAACAGACATTTTCATCGTATGTTATCGTGCCCAGACAAACCGAGTCCTTACCATTCACCTCAACACGTTTCCTGCAAAGGAACCAACCGGTGGTCTCTGAGGGAATTTTCACAAGGCTGCTGGCAGACCTGTCGTCATTAACTCAATTTTTATAAATACTTAATGAAAGCTAAATGAAGGCATGATCCAGTTATTGTTTGCTATGTTCAAAATTGCGTACTACAATTGATTCACTTTAAATTTGAATTAAATATTGAGCATCAGTATATCCCATGGCAGGACACGAATTAAAAACCTTTTATGGACACGGTTTTTTTTTAGCTGTCGATTTACCCTCGATGGAATGGAGCTTTGCTACTTCGTTATCAGTGTACTAATATTTACCATAATTACAGTAAGTGTCTACTCTTTGACCGATCCACGAGTGTTTTTTGAACTTGGCTATGTCTCATGATGTTGGTATGTGGTACTTAGGAGGCATGTTAGTGTCATTGCCAGATCGTATGTTGTCTCATGATGTTGGTATGTGGTACTTAGGAGGCATGTTAGTGTCATTGCCACGTCGTATGTTGTCTCATGATGTTGGTATGTGGTACTTAGGAGGCATGTTAGTGTCATTGCCACGTTGTATGTTGTCTCATGATGTTGGTATGTGGTACTTAGGAGGCATGTTAGTGTCATTGCCACGTCGTATGTTGTCGGGATGTTGGTGTGTGGTGCCTAAGAAACCTGATGTATGTTGACGTGATGTTATTGAATGATATTTGAGGAGGCAAGTTAGGGTAGTTGTCATGTCGTATGTTGTCGTGATGTTGGTGCGGGGTACTTAAGGAGACAAGTTAGGGTTGTTGTCATGTTGTATGTTATCGTGATGTTAGTGTATTAGCGGAGGCACACATCGGGCTTGGTCTTGGCACATGTTGTAACATTACTGTGTGGCATTTAAGGTATGGTATGTACAGGGTGTGTGTTTTCGTGATGTTGGTACGTGGTATTTAGGGAGGCATGTATAAAAGTCCTTGCCACTCGGTCTCCAGCAAAAAAAAAACTCGGAACTCTAGACATCTCCACCAATTGTGGCAATCAAGATGGGGTATTTATTTCTTTCAAATTCTCCGAGCATTCGAATGGAATTCTCATGAGACCTGAGCGAACAATAAATGTAGCGTCAGGTTCCATGCGCAGTTCCACCTTAAATACCTCCACAATTTACGAAAATGAAGCGAAATGTTACAAATTATTAAAAGAACGTTAAACGAAATCATATGTAAATCACTTACTATTTTTAACTGTACAGTAGGCACTAATACAATAAAATCGCGTGCTATTTTATTTTGCGCAGTAAGTATTATTAAAGTAATGAGCAACAATTCCGGTTTCACACTCAATTTTAGTTTTTAATAACATGTGCGTTGGAAATACCAAACAAATTTCAAGATTAGAGTAGGCCTTAGTCCCTTCGTATTCAATGTTGCGGCAGCGCGCTCTTGCGAGGGATTATCATACAAATGGATACTTGAAAGTCTTTGTCACTCGCTCCCTAATGAAAACAAGACTTCTGAAGAGCTTCTGCCCTCAACCAAGTCTATTGTTGTCCACAAGCCTGCAATTATGCGCGATCAAGAGGTAATTGGTAGGCCATTTGCCGGCATTATAACACGGATCTGTGCTACCCTAAAGCATCTTCGGGAATCTCACCGCACCACATTTGCTGCACCACCCACAAGGGAACTATGAAGGCTCCATCACACTGGTCAATTGAGCGAGAGCTTAATGGGAGCTGGGCGTTCCATTGTAATAGAGAAACAATTTCCATATTTTCAATAGACTGCGATCTCCGGACGTCTCAAGCGTTTTACGATAGCCTGCTCATGATACCAGCGGGCAATTTACAATTCTTGTTTTCTATAAAAATAATCGCATACAATCATGGAGAGCGCCAGAAGGAGTGCTAGGAGGAGCAATGCATAATCGATACGGCAAGCCAGGACGGCTCCAGTAATTAACTCTGAGCTCCTACGAGATGCTATTCTCAAATTTTATCGGGACGTTCACGTGGTGAGGTCAAATTCAAACCAGGAATTTATCTACAGGATTGCCGCTCCTGAAGATACAAGAAACATTCGATATATGCGGCTCCACGTACTTTGAAATTCGATCACGTGCATCATGTTGTTTTTTCAAATCCGGTTAGCGAGATAAGTAATACCCTCAATTATAAAGACTACACTTAACTAAAGAAAATGTAGCATAGCTTGCGGTAAAATTCACGATCATCGAAGACTGAGCTTCAAAATCTCACGAGGAAGAGACACGCCGACTGCATTTGTGCCTATCGACAAGATTATAGCTCCATTCTTAAAATCATCATTGAAGCTGCGGAAAAAAATATGTAATTCGTTTCGATAGCCTTGAACGCGAAAAGTTCATTTTCCCATGTATATCTTCTGGCAGCATTTGGATGCACGAGAGTGAAATTAATTTGAATTATTGCGTTAATAATTAAACTATACTGGCAGCTCTCATCACTGCCCAGCAAATTGAATTACTGCTTAGCTTTTTAAGTTTCACTCGCGCTTCTTTTCAGCGTCCATATTGGGCTCAAGGTAAAGATGTGTGAAATTGGATTACATGCTCGCAGAAAATCTTCGATTTGGTTGAACCTTAAAATTGTTTTCACCGGCCCAACCGTTGTTGGAAAATATCGGGGGTAACATCTACAATGGGAAAACGGGAAAACAAGTAGGATGAACACGAGAGATATATGTGGTGGAAATACATTCATCAGGTAGAAAAACGTGTAATTGAGCAATCGGTTACAGTGATAATTTAGAAGACAGTAATAATTTAGAAGACGTGAGAGCGTTCAAATGAACGCTACTTACATCGAGTCTTTCTTTAAGAATGCCTCTGATACCATCAACTCAAGTGGCAGCCGAAGGATAATTTTTCTTAAGCCCTTAAATACGATGTTTGTTCTTTGATGCTTACGAAGGGATCATGATTCTAATAATAATCTCGCACTGTTAACTGAAATGAACCAACCTTGCCACAAAAAAACTGAATAGTATCAACGATGCCATATAGTCTAGCAGTCTTCTTAAATATTAAGCGTTGCTCCCATCCAGGTACAAATTCGTTGGAACGCTAGTAAGAGTCGCGAAGAGGAATTTTTTTGTTGTTGAAGCTCTAAGTAACATCGTGGTATTATTTCGTCGTATACTTATGAATTTTTATGCGCTATGGAACAAGTTTTATAACCCTACTTAATTATGTTGATTCTCCAATTAGAGCTGAATCGGCCTTACTTGACGAAGTATTTGTCACGGGTATTGTACAACCTCACCTTCGGTCATATTTAGAGTACTCTGAAAGCCTTCCCCACAGAGCAAAGCAATGGAACGAACAGCAAACCCATTTCCCCTGAGGAAAGTCTTCCCTAACAAAGTTTACGTAAGCTTGCATGCAGAGATTAAAATTATTAATTTTTCTGATAGAAAAGGATTAAAGTGTCAACGAGCAGGACCAAGTTCCATAGACATGATCAATGACCAATATTGCCAATATTGAAATCACTATACTTTTTTGTGAATATCTAGAATTTTTTCGAGATCATAGCCCTTCACAGGAGCTTTTGCTTTTCAACATCGACCATCAATGAGAATGCGCAAGAAAAAGTGCTTAAGGTGAATGAGCAAGATTTCGAGTCGGCGAATGGATGTTGGAGTCAGCCATCGGACGAGCGAGACAGCTGTTGGTGGAGCAGATGTCATGCAGACTTTTTCTTATTGCTAATTTCACAATCCTCCAACTTAGTTTCTCAGTTTCCGAAACTTGTCCCTTCGCGTGATAGCGACTGCAATCTTACCCCAGATCGAAAGCTGTTTCTTCTTTACCAAACTGAGCACCACTCCCCAAAGCAACTTCTTCCAGTCCCACGCTTAACCTTCCCAAAATCAAGGAGTAGTTCAACTTCAATTACGGCTGGAAACCCGCTCTTAAAGTCAGCAACTGGTCGTAAACGTGCAAGTTGAGTCTGTTTTAAAAAGCTGTCATTTACGTAGCTCTTATACGGTGCACGGATGCTTCGTTATCAGGCGCGATGTGTTTCAATGTCTACGTATAGCGGGCAGGGTAGGGACTCGTATCGTTGCTGAGCAGCAAGTTATCGGTTTTGGCTACCCAGAGCCGCACGCCGTGGGCTCCCGATGGTCAGGTCGTGACGAGCGGGAGCCGCGCTCGCCCTACTGTGCGGCCCTGAGACGCTCATGAACTCTCCTCGCTCTCTGATCGATGGACCCATTAATGGCCTCTCAATGTGCTGCTCTTACCTCCTTCTTGCAGCCAGGGTCCGCTAGCCAGTGTTGGGATCGGGCAACCCTGCTGCCACTCCGGGCTTGTCTTCGTGACCTCCTCACCTGCAGCCTCCTCGATCCTCTGGCCTTAGACACCATCATAGGAATTTTTGTGATAACTTTCATGATTGATTAGCTTCCTGGAATGGGGTAAATGTGGGCTCACGTGTGCATATCCCACCTGTCGCGTTAAAATGACCCTCGAGAAGTGTGTTGGGATCGAGTACCCTTCTCTGAGTCGCAGAAGGTTGGTAATTGAATCACACCTCACATCAACAAATAGGAAAACTCACTGATAAAACCTTCTAACATCAAGTAATGAAATTATACCGTATCACACTTCACATCTTAAACAATTATGAATAGGGAAAACTCACTGATAAAACCTTCAAACATCAAGTAATGGAATTATACCGTTTGTTGTGACCATCCATAACTTCCAGTCGGCCCATGCGTTACTAGTTGATTTTAATTTTACGGATTTTCTGTTTCTGGTACACTTCGAAAGCTGCAACCTGAAAGATGTCTAGCACATTCATCGCTCTTGTTCATCCCACGTGTTGTCCTGTTTTCCCATCGTAGATATAATTCCTGCTACTTTTAAACCGTTCCGCCAGCGACTGAGCCGGTGAAAAAAAATTTTAAGTTCACACAAAACGAAGGTTTTCTGCATGATTATTATGCATAATTAAACCTTGTTAAAGGTAATGCTATCCCTCAAGAAACCAGCCGCAGTCACAAAGCCAGCGTCTTCACGCTAAAGTTTCAATCAAACTGAAGTAAAATTATCACAGAGCATTCATACATTTGTGGCATTATATTACATTTAAATAAACACGAAAATTTATTTTACGCCTGATCAAAGCTGTTTCTTCTTTAGAAAACTGAGCAATAATCCCCAGATTCAAATTTGTTAGTTCATGAAGGGCATCATGGATTTCGCATCTTCTAATCGAAGTTACGCGTTCCTACAACATATTCTTGCCAAGCCACCGATCTATGACCATATCCAAATTCGAAATTGTTTTTCAAATTGTTTGAAGTTGAAAAGAAATAGTTTTAAGTCTTCTTCAACGATTCTACGAGAAGTGTTTTTGGCAATTGAATCAAAATTTAAGACTATTGAGGGAAGTTATTAACTCAGTTAGCTTTTAATGGTCACCATTTGTTCTGAACAGCCAAATAACATTTGCAGGTCTTTCTAGTCAAAATCGAGGTGAGGAGAACACACTCTATTATAGTGCTATCCGATGCGTAGTTAAATGCACCGTTTGTTAGCCCTTATATTGAACCTAAAACTGTGATCATCGTCTAGCACACAGGGACACTAATCAAACTCACTCACATGCTCGCTAAACATTGAGTACAATATTCCGTGAAACGTACACGACTTGTACAACATGCTGCGCATGGTCAAAATATGTACAAATGGATTTCTACCTGTTAATCAACACAATACTACCGACTCCAAAGTACCACACTTCTCTACGGAGGATAGCATAAGTTCTTCTGAGTCACCGTTTCCTCCAATTACTGCCTGTCCCGCGCACCATGAATCATTTTCTCCTATACTGCCACAATCCAAATATCAGTGAGCTCAAGCAAGTAATATTCTTGGTTTCAACTTGTAGCATGAACGCAAGTCCATCCTGCAGTTGACCCATCTTTCTGGTTAAGAACAAACATTAGCTGTTGTATTCTCGTGTTTCGCCTTCTCGCCTTGTTTATCTCGGTCATATTTCGATAATTCACAGCGAAATATGGGTCCATATATCATATTTGCAGAGGTGTTCCTGAAACAGAGGTCCGGGTGTCGGAGAGGCGTATAATCAAGTGGCAAGATTGGCGCATTTCTTTGTTGAAGAGTCGAGGAGGAGGCGCTGGGGGTGAAGTATGTCCTAAGAACCGCTAATTTGACATCTTCCTCGATGCAACTCAGCTTTGTTCGAGACGCCGTCCAATGCAAATTATTAATCCATCACCGTGATGAATGCCGGCCTGGGCTTGGGCGGCTCGAGTGTTTGCTTCGTTAGGCTGGTCTCCCCAACCAGTAATTGCAGCCTGCACGCTTTTCAATAACAACAGCTCCTGCGTGCTTTTTGACATCTCAGGAATCCAATAACCGACAAGAAGGATCGTTTTTTGTGAAATGAATTGACCGAATTCGTGGAAATGAGGTTTCATTTCTCGCCCAATTCTACTGTAATCTTTTTGTTTATATGCTGTTTTTTACTTTTACATGCATCTATTGTCAGTTAATATTTATTATTTTTCTGTATTTACTGCGTCAAAACAAGCTTGATATTCTTCCCAGCATTTTTATTTTACCACGAACTGCAACCTATCTTTAGAATAGACGAATGACTCGAATAATTTGACTCGGAAACTTGGCCAAAAAGTAAAAAAGGAAGGAAATTTTTGTTGTGATGAAGCTACTAAACTTAATAAAAAATAACTGCATTCGACCAAACAGCTATTAAAAGCGTTTTCGAAATGCAGCAAATGATGTAACGGCGTTAAGTTAGTAAGAAGGGAAGTTCGATCGATTTTGATATTCATGGAAAGAGTAGCAACAAGAAGTTGAGGCGCCATCCATTCATCGCGTGAATGAGTCAGTCAGAGTGCGCTTGCTTCAGTTGACAGCAATCTTGAAGTTGTTCAAGGGAACAAATTTGCTTCAAGGGAACAAATTTTCAACAAGGGAACGGATTTGCTTCAAGGGAACAAATTAACTTCAAGGGAACAAATTTGCATCACGGGAACAGATTTGCTTCAAGGGAACAAATTTGCTTCATGGGAACAAATATACTTCAGGGGAACAAATTTGCTTTAAGGGAACAGATTTGCTTCAAGGGAGCAAATTTGATTCAAGGGAACAAATTTGCTTTAAGGGAACAAATTTGCTTCAAGGGAACAAATTTGCTTCAAGGGAACAAATTTGCTTTAAGGGAACAAATTTGCTTCAAGGGAACAAATTTGCTTCAAGGGAACAAATTTGCTTCAAGGGAACAAATTTGCTTCAAGGGAACAAATTTGCTTCAAGGGAACAAATTTGCTTCAAGGGAACAAATTTGCTGCAATTGAATGTGAGGCAACAAGCAAATCAAAATGTATGTAGCCCACACATCTTTTGGTCTCTTTGGCGGTCAAAGAAAATTTTTTTTAACAATGGTCAGGTTTGTCTGTGCTCTATTGTTTCTTATCATTTCATTCCGAGTAGAATTTTACATTTTAAATTCTAGCATTTTGCAGGATAAATCATGAAATAACTCAAATTATTTCCCAGACTAGAGTCCAAGATATCTGGTAGCTGGTCCAGCAGATTTCTAAGAAATCTATCTCGAGAGACCTCGATTGAGTTTGTCGAGGGGTCAAGTATTGATCCCTTAATAAAGGGAAAACGCAACTGAGATAAAATCTTTTTGGTTTATTCATCTGTGAATATGAAGTACTTGCTAAAATACTAGTTATGGGAAAAAATCTGTTTTTACCGTCCTCTTAAGATTAGTTTGATCAGTCTAGTTTACGTTCAAGTCAAGTATTCTAGATTATGAGAAATTGAATGCTTTGAATATGGTTTTATCAGGGTGATATCTCAACCAGTCCATAGTTATAACCTAACCAATATATTGTAATAGTTACAGTTTATGATGCTGCTAAAGTATTGCTTATAGAAATAAACTATCATGAATTCTTTAGCTAATTTGCATGTGAGGTCTCGCATAAACATAACCTGAAATTATCAAGAAAATATACCGCTAGATCATAGCACTAAGATCATAGGGAAATTAAGACGCAGTAAAAATATTGATGGACAATAAAATATTTTAAAATATAGATGGACAATAAAATAATTTAAAATATTGATGCACAATGAGAAATAAATATCAACGCGGAATTAGGTCGCGAAAAAAGGTTCTGTCTATTTACGTGCAGCGTGATGCTAAAAAACGGTTCTGTCTATTTATGGGTACCGTTATTCTAAAAATAGTTTCTGTCTATTAACGTGCATCGTGATACTAAAAAACAGTTCTGTCTATTAACGGGCAACTAAAAAATACGAGTCCAGAAGCAAGGGTGAACGGACTGCATAGTTTATTACTCCTAGATCGGAGCTCAACTCAAGCCTCACATGAAGCAATAATTCCGAGTTTGCAGAAATAATAGAGTAAATGGGAGGCTGGAGAATCTATGTGTTGGTCAATGGATGGGGTTTGTCAGTCGTGCTCGTGAGACTCCAATTGATGCATTGGATGTCGGTTGTTGGGTATCATTTTTAGCTGGTAAAAATAGCGCTGTCTCGGGTGACCGCAACGAGGCCCGGCCATGTCATTTAATTGAGCAATTTTTGAGACAAGCCTCGGACCACACACGTCTCGCTCCCAGGCTTTCTCCCTCGCTTCTATTTTCGCGTCTTCGCTGCACTGCAACGCACTACGTAATTTTGGGGCCCCGGCTGCACTCAAGACTGCGCTCTGCGATTTACGTTTCACTGCCTTCCAGAATACGCCTTAACACGTTGACCGCGATGGGTTCAACTGAATTTCGATATTCAACTCAAGCTTGAAGTCAATTGTAGTCAGCAATTATAGAAAAGGATACATTAACTGGACAGTGGCTTCATTTAGCTTTGATTATCTGTGAAAATTGAGTTTGTGACTACTGCTCGGTCAGCAAGATTATGAAAATCCCCTATGTTGCCACCGGTAGCGCACGTTGCAATCAGAGCGTTAAACGATGAAAAAGCTTCCGTCGCTCTTGCTATGCAAGGAGGAGAACTTTAAATTGGCGTTCGAGTCGAATACGACGCCGAGCGGCGTAACGTAATTTGTACGTTGAAGCGTTCCAGGTCTACACGGTGTCCCCCAAAAATAAATGTACTCACTCGTTGACTGACCAGCACTCTTGTATTTTGTTTTGATGTAGGTGTTCATTGACGTAGATATAAGTCTGATGAGTTAAATCAAAGAAAAAACAGTGTATCTAAGAAAATGAAAGGGCTTGAAAGATAACTTAGTTGCGCTTGAAACAATAAGAAATAATGCACGCGTAATCGTCTGTTAAACGATGAGTACATTTTTAGGGCATCCCGTATGGTTTGAACAACCTGAATCAAAATAATTTCAAAAGCCAACTTGAAAATGCTAAGTGTGTGTAGTGGCCGTATGTCCATTGGTAAGGAGTTTAATATGATCATTCGGGGGTGAGGGCAACAGCTAAAGAGGAGCTTGACGCAGCAGGAAAACTTGCGACACTCAACTAGTACCTCCCCTTTGGGGGAAGAATAGATGTAAATGGACGCGAGAGGAAGAAAAATCTTTGACCGAACAGAAAAGCAAAAATCTTTGACCGAACACGAATAACTCAGTCTAACTTTCCCATCGAAGCATCTATGATTTTACTCCGTCCTAGCAGAGCTTCTGCGAAGGGCAGCCGCAATTAAAGATGCAACTGCAAAAAAAGATTGACTTGGAATTGGCAGTTTAGCGGTGACTGCTACCCATCTGATTATTTGAAGTTATGATTATTTGAAGGTGTGCTCTATTTACTGCAAAAATATAGCATTCTGATTTTTTATAAAAAGATATACATGTAAAGAATACTCGTACTGTGCAATCTTACATCTCCTGGCAAAATCTGGTGAGTTATATTTATGCAATAATTCGACTACAATATACCAAATACATAATTTTTATATTTATACAATAGAAAACATTTGATCCTTAATATACACTAGTTTTTGATTAATGGAAGCCTTTGACATCTTAAAATTGATATTTTCAAGGTTCGAGCATAAGAACTAGAATCTCCAGTACAGCTGTCATAAATTAAACTTTGCTAAAACTTTGAGCGGTGTTATTTAAACATTAGTAATTCTCTTATCTGTATACAAATTGAAGAAAATTAAAAATCATTCGATCACAATCAAAAGGGTGGAGAAGTTTCACGGAGAATCTTTTTAAACTTCTTAACCTCATGGATTTTTTCGAGTTCATCGCGCGTTTAAAGCCGAAGAAAATTGCTCACCATATTTACTAAAACACTCAATGTATAAAATTCCACATCACTTTCCATTTACATAAAGTAACGCTTCGCTGTAACTAACACAGTCTTCAGGCCGAGAAATATTCGTGAGGAACTGAATAATGCGGTATTCGAACGGACGGGGACTTTGCGTCCGTAACGAATGGAAAGCTGGTTCTTGGCACGGTTATGTCTTTGAATGTCAACACCGGATGGAGAGGTGAAAATATGTGTGAAATTTATGAGACGTCAATATGCGTACGGGGAAAACACATTGTGATTGAGGAAATACAGACTCAGCATATTCACGGATCTTTCCACTATGCACCTGTAGCGTTGTTTCTTTTCCTAATGCCAAAAAAATGTGCAATTTTTTGAGCTTGTCGGTAGCAGGATGCTGTAATGATATAAGAAGTGTTTTTTGACAAAGAAATTCATTGATAGATGCGAGCTCGCGCATATACATCCCACGTAAACTAATCTTAATGCACAATGGCTCAGAATACTTCTTTCTTTGAGCAGATTTCGTCTAAAAATATGAGAGTAAGAACAAGCACAGAGTATCATACCACACGGATCTCATGGAATTAAAATCCTGGTGCCGCAGCAGCAGCTGCCGTTGTTAGGAGCTTGGGAATGTTATTTCTTGTACGAGCCCTCATGCTCAGAAGCCAGTTCTGGATGAAGGGTGTAGTATAAATTCATCTGAGACTGAGAGACCATCATCAGTTAATTAGAGGACTTGCAGAGCTTCTTAAGAGGCGCACTGTGCACTTCCCAGCCAGTACCTGTTTTGTGCTGCTTTCGCTTGCCGCAACTGCGTTAAACATCAATCTTTCCTGACCTCAAATGATGGCTTTACTGCCACCAATTTCCTGCTCCCAGACGGGTCATATTTTGATCAAAATTCGTGCTCTGATCGAGGATTTCTGCTCAATGTTGTCTGGACAGGGCAGGACTTCATCAGAGATCGTTGACCTGGTTTTTGTTTCGCGAAAATTTCCCCGTTCAACTAATTACGTATCAGTGCTTTCGTTAGGATCTAACTTTAATTTGTTATGGCTGACTCAATTTGGATAGTTTTGTATTTTTGTTTCGAGAACTTTACTTAAAAGACATTAATTTCAGTTTTTCTCATCAGCTTTACTTCTGCATGAACTCGTCTATATATCACTTGTATATCGATTCCGAAGCGTATTAATTTGTCCCCAAGATTTCTTCTGGCACAAAATTCCCAGGTTAATTGCTCAAGGGAAGAATGGCTGTTGCCGATGCGATGTTTTCCCTGCAAGCTGTGCTGTTTTATAGCACCACAGGAGAGTATTTTAGCGGTCTTCCCGCTATTGCATCGTGCTGTCTGACGAGGTAGCATCCGGTGCCTCAGGGCCGAACCAGAAAACGTGAGTCACACCAAGCGAACCATTTGAGATCATTTCGGCCGATCCATGTTTTCGTGGTGGCCCAACTGAGATGGGTTGCGTCGTGTTATGGTGCCTGCAGCAGCTCACAAGACGCCAGATTTTTAGTAGCGAACTAGAACAAAAATTGTGGGAATCCTCGTGAGATGTGATGGCGAGGAGCCTGCTGCCACAGAAGAGTCTGCAGCATCCGGCGGGGTATAGTCAGGTTTTGCTGGCGTACATCTCTCTTTTGTTATTGAGGTGTAATGATCATACTTAAGGTTATCTCGTTTTGGCATTGGGGTAACGGACCCTACTTATGTTCCTCTCTCGTTTTTTATTCTGCTGTAATAACCATACTTACGAACATCTCACTTTTTGATATTAGGGTAACGAACGCTAGTTACGTAGGTCCAATTGCGGAAATTGCTCATCAGCATTCAAGAGCCGTGCATATTGCTCTCTCGAATAGACATGAGGTAACATTGTCATGCTAGAGGGTGTGCAATCAAAGCAGTTATTCATTTTTCTTTGATAGCCTGTCTGTGGGACAAACGGCCAAGCATCTTGATCGTGAGAAAGACAGCCTCTGGCTGCCGCTGATGCAGGTTCAGAATGAAAAGGCTATTAAGTTTTTGCGGTGTTCTGGAGGTGAGTGCCGTCGTAGCACTAGCTGCGTCGGCTGCACATGAGTGTTCTTCGACTGCCAAGCCACCGCCCTCGTTTTTCCAGAGGAAAATTAGCGATGAAATAACTACGATGGAAAAATATTTTCAATCTCGTTTAATATTGATGTTTTATACTCATCGACTCATGGCATTGCTCTTCAAATTCCACTTGAGAATTTTAGGAGCATCCAAATAGAAGTCACGGCTTAAAAAACTTTTGCACGCCCAATTTAGTATCTAAAATTCTCAGACAAATTGAGGGCGATCTAAGCTAGAACTCCAGACGAAAAAAACGAGCAAATTAGAGCACATTAAATTTTTCGAAAAGTTTTGAGCAAAGCCTACATTATCATTAACCGTTTAAGGAATCATTGCACTTTATATGCCATGTGAAGATAAACACCCAAATGAAATTTTGTTGATTGACCGCAAAAGAATATTTGTTGATTGACCGCAAAAGAATATTTGTTGATTGGCTGCAAAAATATTTGTTGACTGGTCTCACAAGAATATTCGTTAATTAGCCGCAAGAGAAATTTGTTGACTGGTCGCAAAAATATTTGTTGATTGGCCGTGAAAGAATATTTGTTGTGGGTGGAGCAATGAATTTTTTGCGGGTAGGTACTGCAATAATTGGAGGAAGGTCCTGTAAATGCGGGCCTGGATGATGGAGCGGCCTTAGCAGTGCGGCTGGCCGAACGATCACTTTACGGGGGCGGTAGTTAGGCTTGGTCACGACTGCGGCGCCTGCGTCAGGCGGGCGGCGGAGCATTGCGGCCTCTCCTCTTCTTCCATCTCTCGCCACTTGCGGTAGCCGCTTTTTCGTGTTTCTTGTACGTCTCGAGCCGTGGGCGCAGTCCTCTTTGCTACTCTACTGTAGTTACTCTGCTACTCTCCTCTTGCTCCTCTTCCATCTCCTCTTCCACTTGCGGTGGCCGCTTTTTCGTGTTTCTTGTACGTCTCGATGCGTGGGCGCAGTCCTCTTTCCTACTCTAGTTATAAAACTTATTCCTCCTGTACAGTCCCCTTTTTCTACTCTAGTTACAAGGTTCCTCCACCAGCGCAGTTCACTTTTTCCCTCTAGTCAAAGAATTTAATATAAGTGTATAGTCCACTTTTCCACACTAATTGCAAGACTTGCTCCACCAGCGTAGTCCACTTTTCCACTCTAGTTAAAAAACTCGCTAAACATGTATAGTCTACTCTTCCACTAAATGATTACAAAATTTGCTCCACATGTGCAGTCCACTGTTCCAAGTTGGTTGTGAAACTGACTCCCTCTGCGGGCATCCAAGTAACTGTTTCTTCAGTGTGCCTCTTTATCTACAATACATGTCACTATCAAGACGCGCATTTATTCCATCAAAATTTCTGCCAAAGCTTTCCTTGAAGATGCATATCTATCTCACGCATCTCAGTCATTCTTTTGCCCATTTCACAGTTTTCAACTTTATTCCAATTTTTTGTGTGAGTACGTTAATTCCACCATATCTTTTGTGGAACAGATTACTTCATAAAACATGTGTCGACAACTTGTCATGTTTCTATGACGTACTATGCGCACACTTCCTCTGCAACGGCAAGTAAACCAGGGACATTGAATTGCATTTTATTCAGACTATCCTGAATGGGTGAAGAAATTTCAAGTAACGATAATTACCTACGCGCTTAATTGTTCATACATCTCTCATAGTAAGACACTCCGTGTTTATGTAGGTAATACAACCCAACAAACTTGTGGACTTGTTGCTCCAGCCGAGCGATAGAACTTCCAGACCTTGAGACTTGGATGTTCACAGATGGCCCATGGCAACGCGATGTCATGAATTACCCAAAGTAAAGAACTAACAGCTGACCTAACAGAGATTTTTTGGCGCAGCCCAAATAAAAGATTCATAACTGCCGTATGAAACGAAAAGTCAGTTTGTAATAGCATGTATTAGTCAAATTTATATATTTGGTATAATCGAAACGAAGCATGAATAATTGGCCAAATTAGAAGCCATCCGAGTCTTCGTTCTGCTGCTTCGAATCGTGAGAATTTCCCTTCAAGATGAGTTTTTCCAAAGCGGATGCGTTAAAGGTTGGCTATGCGGTTCGCGGCGACTGCTCTCCTTCTTCATCTGCTGTGGGAACGCTCTCGGCTTTTTGTGCCATTATTAGTTTTCTCGATTGTGTGGATCGCTGTAATTAGCCACGATACGATTACTAGCTGCGGCGTGAGCTGCAGAAGCCGCCGGTGTGGTACCTGAAAAAAGCTCGACAGGAGAGTTTTAAATCACACCTAACGAGAGGCCATACATAGAAGAAAAAATATAGGGTATATTTAATAATTCAAATGCATGATGGAGTGGCATCAAAACGAGGTGCAGAAGTTTGATATTATGAAACTATGTACATGGGAAGGCACTTACGAGAAGCGGATAAGAGCGACAGTGCTGAGAAACAAAATCAGAGTACACTACGTATCGCCTATCAACACCGGAAAGAAGTTTCAACTTTGTGCAGTACTGGGACGCAGAGCACAAAGACCCAATGCGCATGTCTCCAAAGATAACACGAGAAACAGTATCGAAAGAAGTACCGGAAAGCATGATCAACTTGTGGCAGGAATTAGATGACTATAACGCCGCCAGCGCGGAAGATCACCGCAGTGCGCATCTCGAGAGCGACAAATCGCGGAGATCAGCTCAGGTCGCGGGAAAATTTGGGGCCGTTCGTCGGAGGGAGCACTTGACGTAGCCCCTGAGGCGGTTCCCAAAATCTGCTGCTCTTGCGGGCTGCCTGTACCGCCTTAATTGTCGCATTCGAACGAACTCGAGGCGCAAAAAAATCATCTTCGTGGGAGTTGGGTGTGCGGTCATCAATCGCAGACCTCGGCTCACGGAAATTGGTACATTCATCGATTTCTGCATTTTCTAAGCCCTTTCTTCAACAGCGTTATCACTTTTTGCCTATAACTGTGTGTTCTTCTTCCTTATGGTGTGCACAATGTGATGGCTGCACAAGTGAAGATGAATAGGACACACGTTTTCAGTACATTCCAACCTACTTGGAAACACTAGAACTTCAGAGTATCTCCGCCGCCGCCGCCGCCGCCGCCGCCGCCTCCTCCGCATCTGAACTTGCATCCGTTTCGAACATCACGACGGCCCACCAAAGTCGAGAAAGAGACCTGCTCAGTGCTGTGGGAAGAGTTTCGTTCGACAACTTTGCTTTACGGGAACTGCTTATTACGGGCCGGCAGCCGAACTCAATTTCTTCTCAATCCTGAGTCTTGAGTCTTGAGTGCGTACGAGTGTGTGGCTCAGAGTGAGCTTCGTCTCGTTGTAAGGGCTTCCTTGTCCAAGGAGCTATTCTCCATGTGAAGCCGTAGTATCAGTCTTCCACACGGTGGTTTAAATTATTTAAAAACATGTCATACGCGCCTCGTCGACATTAAACTAAAGCGGCTGCATGTGATTGAATGCGCAAGGAGCAGTTTCAGACGATGATTCTGGTTCGTGTGATAATTTGTAATTTCCTGTAAAACTTGTTGAGCTATACTAAATTAACTGATTGGTCAGTCTAATGCGATCGTGCGGTGCTCATCAAAGCTTATGATAGTGAACCATTTATCAAGTCTCGGAAAAAATCAAATTTCTTCTCTCGAATTTTAGTACATTCACTCGTTTTGTGCACACTAACCAAGTTTGTAGATCACATAATTACTTTTTCCAATACTTTCCTGAAATAAGTTACTGCTACCCATCATTGCATTTTGTAACATTGCTAACAAAAGGCAATAACATCCTTCAGCGCGAAAGTGACGTTCACTGTCTCCTATGAGCATCATGTGGTCAAAAATTTTGGACCATGGCGTGATACAAATTTTGAATCCTGCCACACTCTGCTAACATCACACCGTGTCCTAGATTATTCAGTCCTAGATTATTCCTAGATTATTCAGTCAGAATTTTGGAGTCATTTTACGATCATATCCGCGTCATTGTACGCAACATTTTTTACCTTTTCGCGGTCAATTTTGAGTCATTGAGAAGTAGGTTTTCAATAGACTTTTGTCTTGGAAAATAAATTTTGGGCGTTTCTGCAAGTCCTGTAGTATATTTAAGCGCCACATATATAGATAGGGCTTACAATGTTCTAAACTCTCAATGAAGATCATCAACCACCGTCTTTCAGTGCAGTTAATTAAAATTTCCACGAAGTGTATATACTTATACATATGTTGCAAGGTAGTCATCATTGTATTTTACATCACGTTTCACTGGAAAAAAATTCTTCTGTTCGCATTGAGTTATGACTCGTGTAGTGAATTTACTTAAACCTCATTAAAAACGTTATGTACGTGGCAATCAAGGACAAGCATTTTATTTCTGTCCAAGTGCCTTTTGACGGGCACTTATTACTTTCTAGTATTACATTTAGGATCTCCCAGCATCTCATTTATACTCTCCCAGCATCCCATTTAGGATCACCCAGCATCCCATTCAAACTCTCCCAGCGTCCCATTTAGGTTCTCCCAGCATCCCATTTAGGATCTCCCAGCATCCCATTTAGGATCTCCCAGCATCCCATTTAGGCTCTCCCAGCATCCCATTTAGGTTCTCCCAGCATCCTATTTAGGCTCTCCCAGCATCCCATTTAGGCTCTCCCAGCATCCCATTTAGGCTCTCCCAGCCTCAGCTTCAGCATCTGCCAGCCTCCCATTTAGGCTCTCCCAGCCCGGTCAGAGATGCGGTCAGAGCCCCCCTCGCTGATGTCACAAAACGCACACGACTGCCCGCAAAAACTCGCTCGCCAGGAAGTCGCCAATTAAAAGTATTCTCGTGAAAAGTTTCTCGTGTAATTAAATAGATTTTCCTGACATTTTAAAGACGCTGACAGGCGGCCAGCTGCTGCGCGGCGTGACCCGCTCTCCTGGTGGCTCGGACTGGACAGGGGGTGTGGTGGCAGCCGTGGCAGCCGCGGTGGCAGCGGCGGTGGCAGCGGCAGTGGTAGGGGCAGTGGCAGCGGCAGTGCCAGCAACAAGGGTAATATAGCAGTGGCAGTGGCAGCCGCAGTGGCAGCGACATGGGCAGTGGTAGCGGCAATGGCAGCAGCAGTGGCAGCAGAGTGGTAACAGCAGTGGCAGCAGAAGCGGCAGTGGCAGCGGCAATGACGGTGGCAGCGGCAGCGATAGGGGCAGTGGCAGTGGCAGCGGCAGCAGAAGAGTTAACACGATACTGTGCGCCCACATCTTCATTTACTGACCCCAGAAACTCCTCACAAAATATCAACCACTCATCACTCTTCAGAAGCTTTAGATTACTCTTTGTTCCATGTTCGAAAAGCAGTAATTTTCCCGGCATCCATCACGATCGAACGTGTGAGCATAACTGTCACGCTCACATGGGGGCGTAGATATCTGCACTAACCGCAGCACTGCAGGAATAAGCGCGAAGTATATCTGAAAATTACTTTATGTTCTTCTATTCGTGCTTTAATTATGTCACGGTTCTTTTGAATGACTGTTGAAGAATCCTACAGTGCATTGACAAATTTTTACCGCAAATGTAATATTAAAAACTCGTTTATACGTTGAACTCTTGGTTCGATCTTCTTCCAGGTATCGGTTACCTAACGCGAAATGACGTAAGATAATTGCTAACGAAGAATACGCAATAATTGATATATTACAGAATCAGAAAATCTATTGCCAACATTGTGTGACAACTTAAAGAATATTTAATGCATTGTGTGGCTGCAAATTTACTTGCGTATGTGCGATTAGGACATACGACTGATATATATACCACTAGTTATTTTTCAAATATTCAGGAAATTCATAATTCTTCAGACGAATGTTCATCAGGAACTTGAAAACGAAGAGCACAGCACGTAGTGAAATCATTCTAATTTTATTACCTTTTTTACATACCTAATCTATAAAAGTAAAGAAACTAAAAAAACTTGTAGTCCTATTTTTCTTAAACGTTTCGGAGTCCAGCTCCATCATCAGTAAGTCAAATCTGAAATTTACAATGAAAACGATTAAAAATTCAATGTCATTTTAATTTTTTTTCTACCAGTTAATGAACTAAATATAAATTTGCAAAGGGAATGAACTGGTGGCATTATTAAAATTATTATCTCCTAATAAATGAAATTAAAATGATTTCACTACGTGCTGTGTTCTTCGTTTTCAAGTTCCTGATACACCACTAGGTGGCAGATAACGCCAATCGGCGCCAGGTGGAATATGGTGGCAGTTGTGGCAAATAGTAGGTGGTGGTAGTCGTGGCAAATGGTTTCAGTTGGTGCCAAATAGCAAAGGATGCCAGTTGGGGGTTGATTGACGTGGTTTCGGTTAGGGGCAAATAGTAGCTGGTGTCAGATGGTAGCTGATGGAAGGCGGTGACAGTTAGTATCAGTTGGTGCCAAATGGTAGAGGGGGCCAGTTGGTGGCAGGTGTAGGTAGTGTCAGTTAGTGGCAAATGGTAGGTGGTGCCAGGAAGCATGTGATGCCAGGTGATAATGGATGGTCGACAGATCCTATGTAGCACTCTTCATGGATCTTGTTTAGTTATTCACATCTCATTCTCTCATTCTAAGGAAAGGAACAAGAGTCCGAGTTAAAACACTTCATGTCATCGGAGATGAGACCTTGAAGTCAGAAGACACAATCATGTAAATCAAATTTGTCCGTGCGTGGCAGCTTCTTGCGCCCTCCGTTATAGCTTTGCGCTGATAACTTTGCAATTTGTTTGGCAACAGCAACTGCATCAGAGCACATCAAATCGTATTCCAACTGTCCTAGCATTCGCTCAAATTTTGCTGCGGAGATCGACGCTTGGAGGTGACTTGCTCTCGTATATAAATAAGTTGCCGTTTTTCTATTCGAAAATTGTACTGCCCCCAGTTTTGTTTCCAGTCTTGTCCTCATTTTAACTCTCAGTTTTTCCCTCAGTTCTCGCCTCGGTTTCGTCTTCAAATTTACCCTCATTTTTGCTTCTAACATTGCTCGTAGTTGTGCCCTCAGCTCTGTACTCAGTTCTGCACTCGGCCTCATCTTCAGTTGTTTCCTCGGTTTTGTACTCAATTTTACCCTCAGTTTTGCCCTTAATCTTGCTAAAAGCTCTATCTAGAATCTTGTTCTTATGCTTACCCTCAGCCTTTGTCTGTGTCTTTCCCTCAGTTTTGCTCTGACTCATGTCCTGTCTTGCTCATAGTCCTACCCTTAGTCTTGAATTCCTTGCTCTAAGTCTTAAGCTCGGTCCAGCAATATGGATCCCAAAGGAGCACAAGCTGCCGTTATCCTTCTGACAATCAGAACTATAAATCTCTTGTAATTATTTTTTTCCCCTTTTAGTACCCAGTGGTCGCAATTTTCATTCAGTGGTTGAAAAGTTGAGGGATTTTCATTCAGTGGTTGCATTTCAATGCAAAGGTGTGTTAGTACGTGGTGAGCAAAATCAATTATACGAAATTTAAACTTTCATGCACATTCTCGCTCATGATATGAGGAATAGAGCTTTACTCATTTGATTTAACTTCCAATTAGTCAAATACACAATTTATTCCTAACTTAATGTGTGAAATGAGTTTTGCGGTGCAACGACATGACGGATGGCCTAACTTGAAAGTGTGATTAATCATCAAGTCCCGAGGCAGATGTGAGATGACTGGGCAGGGCCGTATGAAATTCTAAATTGGCCTGTTTGAAATTCAGTAGAAGGAGATTGATATCCAAGGGTGCAAGCTTGTGGTAACGGGTGCTAAGATAAAACATCTGAGGTGTTCATAAGAAAACTATCCCTGCAAACGAGCAGTCATCGATGACTTCGATCCTGGTGCACATTTCTTGAAAATATGACTGCTTCCATGCAAGCCCCAGCCTTCATTCACAAGGCTGATTCCGAGGCGTCTGGACGAGGTCCGCTAAGTCATGCTCCTAAATCAAAGCCCACGTCTCGCTCTCGTACCTCCAGAGTCGAGGAATACGGTCAGTGACGCTGGACCTGAATCTAGAACGGCCATCAACCTGAAAAGTCGAGAAATACGGGCTGGAGCTGAGTCTAGATTGGCCATCCAGGTTGTCTGAGATCGTTTCTTTCCTTTTTTTGAGATACTCTGGTTTTCGGTCGAAATTCTCTTCGTCATTTTTCCCTTTGGTAATTTTCTAGCCCGAATTTATGTGTCAATTAATACTTGATGAAGGTGACAAAGCGGATTTCGTTAAGAACTCAATTCTGGAACATTTGTAGGTCGTAGTCTTGAGTCTAGCTCGGGAGGTTGCAATGACTTACGAGGCATTGTTCGTTTAGAAAACTGTTTGCACGTTCTTCATTATCGTGAATAACTAAGGGACATGGTGAAAGGGAGAGTCAAACGATTGGTTCCAAAATAAGTATATGTAATAAGAAGAAAACTTTTGATTTTTATTTACATTACTTTGAAACGAAGCTATGGTCAACGGAGATTGATGATCCAAAGATTAGATTAGATTAGGTGTTAGTTTCAGCCTCCCCTAACGCAACAAAGACGTTCCAAAAAGATGAAATTGATGAGCCTAAAAATTCATGTAGAGTACACCTCCGCTCCAATTCCCAGTTTAATTTTTTTCCAGGTTTGACATGGTAGAAAAATCATTCGACTTACAGCTAACATCACAGCACAAAAAAAATTTTTGGATTCGCTACCTCACACTTCATATGCTATCAGGCTTAACAAAATTCTCCTATTCATTTTGGATCTATAAAGCGCTGAATTTCGAAACTCTGAGCCTCTCTATATGGTCATGCCATTATCTTGAATACTGAATTCTTGTAACGAAGAAAATTTTTCAAAAGTGCTATTCGACTTTTGTTTCAATATCTTAACTACATTCAGTCCTTAGTTCTTTCATTGAAGTTTTGGCTCAACTACACGTGTATCGGTAAAGCCACGTAGAGTAGATTTCCGTCCATAAAAAAATAAAATTAGAATTTAAATTATTCGGCAATATTTTCCCGGAGCCATAAAATCCATCACGTCTTTTGCGCTACGGCGGCGGCGGTTGAGCTCATCGATGCAGTGAGATGTATTGTTCTCGATCGTAAACAAGGAAGCATGAGCATCAATCTGGGCAGATTATGGCCTCTTTTGAGCTGCTTCTCCTATGATGAACGCCCTTCATTGCCACAACTCTGGAGAAGGCCACCGCTCCTGCCATCAGTCATAGAGTCATCATAGGGAAGCGGTCTTCGGCATCTCCAAAATTCGGACCTGGAGAGCAATCATCCAGTAAGCGAAGGGCCGAACTAGCCATTTAGTGGCAGTCGCCGCTGTGATCGCTGCATTCTTTATCGCCGTTTGTCGAGATTTTAATTGACCTCACTTTCCCTGAAAGCCTGTTTGAAATTCGCCAGAATGAGACTGATGTCCGTCGCCGATATTTTCTGATAGACCTCTATAGATCAAGCGTCAGACGAGCGTTCTTTTTGGGCTACTCGTTTCAATTTTGTTTCTACTTTCGCAAGGTTAAGGAACTATTGAGGCAACCTTAAATTGTTCGTGTTTTTCCATTGTGTAAAACCTACATAGATCGAATCAATCCTCTTATAGTTCTATAGTACGCCGAAGGGAAATTTAATCACTGGGCACATGGCTCTTCGTTTTACATCGTAGATTATACGAATTTTTACGCCTTGAAATGAAACATTAAGCTTTTTTCTCATGAATTCTCACATAGCAATAGATTCAAGTCTCCGCGAAATACAAATGCGATCTTAACGCAGGGAAGTCCTTCAATAGAATGAACGAGTTGAACAAGACTGGAAAACCACGCTCGTGAGCATGAGTGAGACAGATGTATCAGCAACTCTAGTTCAACACACGTGCCTGATAAACACAAAGACGGTGACAATGCGTGTCCTACGTGGTGCAAAAGCACACCAAATAAACTACCCAAAATCAAGGAAAGCTGCGATCGGACGCGCATATTGCAAAACCAAGAGAAAATCAGTAAATTTATCGTTCATTTCCTGATGAAAGTCCGCCGTCGTCACAGAGAGATGTGAGGTTGTCGATACCCACGGCTGGCGCTGTCAGTGTGCGCTGTGCTGAGCATCCCACGCTGAAATACGCTGGGAGCCGAGCTCGGATTTGATGCTTTCTCTTCCTGCCGCACTGATCCTCGGAGGCTACCGCATTCCCGCACAGCACATTCACTCGAAATTCTGCTGACGACAACATTCTCAATCCTTCGCAATGTGAAGATGGTTCTAGATAGTACTTCAGTGTTTTAATTGGTGCTATAACCGTGTCAGTACGTATCAACCGGTCCAGTAATTTAACTGTAATTTGAACTGTTTTAATCATAGTCGTGTCGTTATAACCCAGTCCAATTGGTTGGCAGTAATTGGTTCAGCTTTTACTGTGACATCTATGCCAAGAATAGGCTTGTGCTCTGCATTTTTGATTCTTGATGAAATATCCTTCTCGGAAGGTGCCTCTGAATCCCGCGTCCCGTTTTTACTTTAACGATAAACTAAGCATTGCTCCCATAAATTGCTGACTAAATTGCACTGTTCCTTTCGTTAAATTATCGCCTACATGTATAACTTCACTCTATTGATGAAATTGACATATGTTTTGAAGTACTCTTGCTCATGAATATCAGAAAGGGGAATTAACCAAGCAGTTAAGAGAGCTCAGCAGTTAAGAGAGCACAGTCGAATTGAATGCCCATATTTTTCTATATTTTTGAAGCACAGGTAAAGGTCTTAGAAAGCTTCAGTTCTACCCCAAGCGCCAGAAAATCTTCGAAACGAAGTCGAGAGCGGTGACAGTTGGTGCCTACACTGCCAGTTTCCATTCGCAGCTGGCACGGCAACCTGCTGTGAGCTCTGGATTTGAGCTCAAGATGGCATTTTCAGAGACGAATGACGAACAGCATGGATCCCGGAGTTATAAGCTCTCCTGGAGCCGGCCTGTAGCTCTGCTAATGGAGTGTCCATCACTCCGAGAACCGTAGAGCACGCTGCATGCTGGGCAACACTTCATGCTGGGCTTCACTGCACGCTAAATGCTAACCAACACTGCACTCTAGGCCACACTGCACGCTGGGCAACACTGCACGTTGGATGCTGGACAAAACTGTGCGCTAAGCAACACTGTACGCTAGATGCCAGCCTACACTGCACGAAGGAAACTTCCCCAATACTCGATGTGGCGTAAAATATTTGTTTTACCTTGCGATAGCGCAAAAACCTCTGACAGTTGACAACTGTATTCGATTTTAATATTCAACTCGTGTCATTGCAAGGTTTTATAAATCTCTTATTCATGTACTAGAGGTGGACATTTGATTCATTCCAGCTTTTTCACGGTGCAGTGTTGCTCAAAGCCGTGTACTTAAATTTTTTGAACAGCTATTGACTTTTTTGAGCAATGTCTGTCTTTTAGTAAATTATTTCTCTGAACTTATCTGCTTGGCCATCGACCGCTGAATTCCTGCATATTTAAAAAAATTACTGTATAAATGATTATAAAGAAAAATATTTGTGTGTTGATATTTTTGCTGTGATCCACAGTCTCACGCTGCCAGGGTTGTAGATAATTATAAACGTCCCTTGACATGTTACATTATATGCTCTAACAAAGGGTGGTGTGAGTGGTGGTCATAGATGTAACCTTCGCTTGGGGTTTGTAAAATTAAATATCTGAATGAAACAGCAACTGACAGGAATGTCTGAATGTTCAGTAGAATTTCAGAAGTAACAGGCACCAATTTTAAAAGTGTCTTGTAGTATCAATTCAATATGGTATCAGCCATGGCATTATTTAATACCGGCATCAGCCATGGCCCCATTTAATAAGTGCATCACCTGTGGCATCATTCAATACCAGCCGTGACAACATTCCTTACATGCACCAGCTGTGACATCATTCTTTACGTCCATCGGCTGTGCATCATAGATGCACGTTGCAGACATTATGATGAAATAAGAGGACGAGTTACATCATCACGTCATCGAACGTGTCTCAGGTCGGACGATACGACCCAAAACTGGATCCGATATTCGCTCATTACTCTGAACTGGGCTACAACGACAGGGTTTGGGGTGCAAACCTGGCATAAAGTAAGGCACTGCAGAAATCAGTGTTGAGTAACGCGTCTTAGAAGTTACTTTAGCGCTAATTTTTCAAGTTACTGAACTTATTCGGACGCTTCAGCAACTACATTGTACGTAGTTAAAACACCCCGTTGTAATGGTGTTCTTACTGAAACATCGACTGTGAAAAATGTGTTTGAGTTGTTTCAATTTTGTATATGTAACGTGTTGATTCCGGGTAAAAGGCCCACAAAGACGGTGTGTGGGATATATGCTTGCACTAGCGATACATGGATGTTCCCCAGTCATCTACTTTTCTCACTTAAAATTTTGAGGATGACAGCAGCAGAAGAAATCGTTCACGTGTGTATTGGACGACTTATTGCCTCTCAAATGCGATCATGGAAAATGTGGTATATTAATACAGCATTCTGTCACAGGCTGATGTAGAAATGTGCTTCGCCGGAGCCAATTCTAAAGACCCCAAAAGTCAAGAGGATATTTTTTGATAAATTTTTAAGTAGTCAGGGATCGAGGTATTTCACTAAGAGAGGTAGTAACTTTGTTCAAAATGTGGTAAATCTTGAGAAGAGCTAAACAAATTTTGATACGCAGTTGAATGGGTCTGGTGAGCGAAAAGTGTTGAATCTTTATTACGGGAAAATCATTTATTACGGGAAAATTTTTAAAATTTTACGTGGATTCATATTTTTTAACGGTCTAGCTTCAGCTCGCTAAATTCATGCTCTTCTCCAGGGAAATTAAATGTTGATTCAATAAATCTCCATGCACACCTAAAACGCTGTAGGTTTTTAAAGCTCATGATCTATGTCTCGTGACATAAACAGTCCATTATTCCCTCACACAAGAACGGTCAACATCGCGCAAGTTGAAAACCAAGAGAACACGCACCTCACTATTGACATTTCTTTCAAGAACGAGGAATGCAACAGTTGCCTCCTCAGCTAACGAGCGGCGCAGATCTCCGCATCCACATGCAGCGGCGCGCAGAGTGACAGAACGAGCAATTCGTATTACCACTCAGAGCGTTACGTTGTGTGCACTGAACGAAGCCTTCGTATCTCGATGCGGAGCGTTATAGCACAGCCGCGCAAGCCACTATTAGCCGAAAAGTTGGCGGCGTTTGTCAAGTTTTGCTTGGCTGGTCTTTAGGGTGTGAGGAATTAGAACTTTGCCTTTGTCTTTTTACTCCACGGAGGCTATTTTTGCGATCCATTTTTCGCTTGGTTAAGCCGCTTCATGACTAAATGCTAGTGCGCGCTCCCTGAACAAACGCACTCTCTGAGGCAATAACTTGAGATCGTTGTATTGCGGACTTTCTCCGGGCCTTTGTTTGCGTTCCGTTGTATCATGTTTACCAGGACTTGAGAGAACGATTCTGATATTTACTCAGCCTTAGAGATCTTTCCTCGCACTCTCACTGTTAGCTCAATTTATGCTGGGCGGATAAACAATTTTGGGAATTATTTTCTTCACGTGAGCGTGTTGGAATGATACAACTGCTCCAGGTAACAGTATGTTTGATTTGTTTAATGCAAATTGAAGCGCTGTGATGATACCGCTCACTGGGATTGTTCTTTAGCATATTCTGGAGACTGGAAGTTTAGGTGACGTGAAGAATTCTTTACAAACACTTCAGATGGTACATTTATGGAGTCCTTCTTGGCAACAAGCCTTGGGAATTTAAAATTCAAATATATACTAAATTAGATTGAGGATAACTCATCATCTCAACCAAGCGTAAATCAATCAGGATTAGACCCAACATAATACCTACAATGTGTGTCGCTTTTGGAGGCCAAGTTCTTGCACTTTTCGGTAAGGAAGAAAATCCTCATCATTTATTACGGGAAAATCTTCAAAGTCTTTTACTCAGGGATTAAATTTTTTAGGTAATTGAATCCTCTTGAACATGGTGCCAGCTTCTAAAAATCCCATGCACGGTTTTGCCTTCACGAAGCAGGTTAAATTATTAATGAGCTCCGTAAAGGGCAAAAGGAGGAAAGTCTTTAGCCGCGCTGTCCAGCGATGGCAAACGAGCATACGTGAAACCGCACTCTAGTGTTCCCCTACCGTAAACTACCAAGGGCTTCCTACCCATTGTCGTTTTATGCAAATTTGATGGCTAATTTTCATTCTTTGATACGCTGCTTGGCACATACGCCCAATCTTGACTGTGATCGCCAGAATTTGTGAAGGTCTCAAATGCTGGCAGAAACGCCTGGCAGGACTGGCCTGAGGAAGCATAACTTGGGTCCAGCGTTAGCATAATGACTGCCTCGCTTGGTCTTACGGTGTGAGAAGAGCTTCGCAACAATTGATATCGGGAATAACTTTCAGGAGACCGGGCATCGAGAAATAGGTGGAACAAGTTTGCCTCGTTTGGTGGCTTGCACTTCTAAATTACGCTCTAATTTACGATGGTAGAAGCCGGTCGGCCCTGCCCCCAAATTTGCGGGGAATCCACGAGCGCTCGGTGAGTGTTCCCACAGCTGCACTTCGTCAGGAAATGAACCGCTCCTGGAAAACAGATTCAAAACTGCAACCTTTAGTCGACAATTATTTCCTATATTTTTCTCTCAACCTTCCGCAAAAGCACTGACGTGGGCTGTGATGATACTCATGTGTTGTGCGTTCACCACGTACAGCAACATCGCATTTCTGTGCTTGTACTCGCATTTCTCACACGCATCTTTGTGTTGAAACGTTTTAAAAACCAACGTTGGTTTTTGTGTGTACTTAATTGGAAATGAGCTCAAAATCTTTTTCTTCTTTTCTTTTCTTTCGAGACACTAAACCGATAATTTTGAAAAAATTGAATTTCATATTTCTTATCGGAATATGGACGAACGCTACGATAAGAGAAATGAACCCTGACTAACCTTATGATGGAAACGCATTCATGCATGTAGCGGAGCTTTGAACTGTAATTTACTCCGCTTGTAGTTTATAACTTACGAGAGGTAGAGACCTGATCATACCCTTTGCTGATGAAGCAGTAAAATAAGTGCAGTTATTTTTGTTCTTCCCTTCACCTGAACTGCCGAACGTGCGTGAGAGTTTTGCGAACTAGCGTTTCATGTACCCACATCCTCCTTCATCCGTACGCTAGTTTGTTCCTTGATATGAGAGATACACTTGTTCGTGCGACCGCTAAGCTTCTTTCCTGCCTTCCTGCCCCTCGGAACCTCTCGGGAGCTTCGCTCTAATTGTGAGACAGACTTGACCTCTCGATGTGGCTCCTCCTCACCATTTCTGAAGTGCGACCCACCATCGCGTTAACTGTGTTGGGCGCTCCGAGTCTCTAGAGTGACGCGTTCCCAGCCCAATTTTTGACGCTACTCCGCCTGATCATAGTACGAGTCTTTCTTTCGTTCACTGTACTGAATTATCTAATTGTATGCACTGTATGTGCTGTAGCCTGCAACTGCAGCGTATGTGCCCTGCCATAAATAAATTGTACCTGTAGGTGAAGTTTAGGGTTTAGGGTTAACTTCTTCCATCGACATTACACACTTATTCGTTTACTGTACTATCTACTTGTATGCACTGTAGCCTGCAACTGCAACGTATGTGTCATGCCATGAATAAATTATACCTGCAAGTGGAGTTTAGGGGGAACTTCCTCTATCGTTATTGCGTATATGTTCACCTGAACTTTAAAATCTACTTTGCGTCCCGTTGCTTTCTTGCATTTCTGTGGCCGAATTTAACCCCTGAGGTGAAACTGAGCTTCTTTTGCAGGAAAATTGTACGTCATAGGATACTCAATGATACTTTTGCATCACGGGCCTTCAAGTTAACGGTTCCTTGATTTACAGTACATTTTTTGACTTATTCACAATACCCTGAAGTTAGTTAATGTCAACAGTGTTATTTTTCAGCTACGTTTTCATCTTCAGATTTACAAGTTTGTTTGTGTTTCTGACTCTCTGCATCACATCTCACTTGTTTCTCATGGCTATGACTAAAACAAATACCTTTCAAACTCAACATAATTCCATTATTGTTGACATAAACAAAGCCTGATTCTGTGACGATAATTTTCAACAGCAATATGAGACGCATATATCAATTGCAAGCTGCGAGCGTGAGAGCCGTTGAGTTGATAGGTATTGCCCCATCGTTGGCTGTATTGGAAATGCAAACTTGCGACTTCATTTAGAGCAGATGGTGACACTCACGTGACTTGTGCTCATTGCCTCAGAGTGGGACTTCAAGGCTGGAGCTGATTCTTTTTCTCACCCGCATTGAGAGCTCCAAGGTAGAATGATAAGAACGCACGATCATCGCTGCTGTCAGAATTTCGCGGGTTAGTTTCTGTACCTGCAAATTCTCGCATGAAGAATTATTTTGTAGTTTGGGAGCCAAAATGCGCACATTTTTGTATCTATTGATATATCAATTGAATGCCTGCGAAGTTTTGAACTGAATATTCACGTGAAAGATCAAACAAATCGATGTGAATATAAATGAAGAATCTATCATAAAAATTTTCACTTTGAAGAGAAACGAATGAAATTCACAATCCCGTATTCGTAAATAAATGAAATTAAATGGGATCAAAAGGTTGCTAATGACAGTATAAATGAATTCCAGTCTTCACTCGAACTTTCTGAAAGTCTGTTGCGTGGAAAGACCAAATCATGGAACTGCAAATTGAAGACTGAAAAGAGTGATACATATGAAAAGAAAATGAATCACTGGAGTGTAAGATAGAACACTGCTGATTGACGTTATTAACAGAAACGACTTCCAAACGATGAGGGAGTAATGGAGAGACGGAAGAGACCAGGAATATCAGGGGATAGAAGAAACAAGAAGTAAGGGGAGTGTCGAGTAGTGTGAAGAGAAAGGAGCGGGGAGGAGTTTAGCGAGAAAGATGGTCCCACGCAATAATTGGAAGCAGCAGAAATGTGCGCCGGGTGCGTGTATCACGTGAAGAGAGCACCTGCAATCTGGAGTGCGATGTGGCAGAGACGTAATTGTGAGAACGTGACTGCCACTGGAAATTCATCTCGCCAGAGATCAATTTTATAATTTCCCAACATATAATGGCTGGATAGGTGGTGCAGCGCTCCATAAGAAGCGACCTCGTACCCACCATGGGATCCACTCACCTAACTATGAGAAACTCCTACGCAACCAATCACGCCCGCTCGAGAAACAGAAAAATGCGTCGTGTTGTGGTCTGGAAGTTGCGTGAGCGGGCAACCTCAACTGCCTGCCGCAGGGGACCCGACGCAGCGCTCCGGTGCTTTTCTTGAATTTGGCGCTTGTTCACGTAGACGAACGCAAAGAAGCAGGCTCTTCGAGTGCATTTTATGCACTGTAATCCTCAGAAAATATTCCAAATACTGGAAGTTTTTTGTGTGGTCATCCCGAGTTGTGCTGTTTATTCCCAATGAGAGTAGCGAAAAACCCCTGCATCTTTTTTGTATTTTAGCCGACTAAAAAATCGCTTAGTTCAAAGTTGTGTCCTCTTTTCGAAACTTGCAAGCTCCGCTGAGTTATTTTCTATAAGGAGAAGCCGTTTAAAAAAAATGTATACATAGTTTTTGAGCCAAAATATGAGATTTTTCACACACTTGCCGTATCAATCCAATATTCCTTGAATGGAACCTGATTGACCTCATAATACCAGATGACAAAATGACTTCAAAATTACCCATATCAATTTCCACTAACACGCACGGTACATAATCCCCAACGTCCTTTTACAAAGAGCTCTTCAGGAGCTCATTTGCAGAGGAGGAAGCCAAAAACCTCTCGCTGCGAAGTAGGACTTTATTGGCCCATTGTTGAGTTTTTTCGAGCGCGATTGCAGCAGCCACAGCAGTCTTGGTCTCGTGCAAGTGTGAGATCAGTAGAAGACGCCGTGCGGAGTTTCACTTCCTGTGATCGAGGAAGAGAGAGGAAAGTATCACCACCGTGGGAGGAGACTCCCGGGCATTTACGGTTTCTGTGCCGCTTTGGTCGATGAACTTTCTGGGTCTTTTGTGTGTGGGCTCTTCAAATAGCCGACGCGCTCTTCAGAAATCTCAGGGGCTTTTGCTAGTTATGCCAGTGTGATAAAAGGCATGTCAATGAAGTATACATACTTTGATCAATATTCTCTTCGGTCGATGAACTTTCTGGGTCTTTTGTGTGTGGGCTCTTCAAATAGCCGACGCGCTCTTCAGAAATCTCAGGGGTTTTTGCTAGTTATGCCAGTGTGATAAAAGGCATGTCAATGAAGTATACATACTTTGATCAATATTCTCTTCGGTCGATGAACTTTCTGGGTCTTTTGTGTGTGGGCTCTTCAAATAGCCGCCCGGGCCCGCTTATCAGGAATCTTCGAGGTTTTTGCTAGTTATACCAGTGGGATATAGAGCATAAAAATGGAATATATATGCTTTGATTAATATTCTCTTTGCAGAATGTTTTTTAGAGTTATTATGTGATTTCGTTAACTTTTCAATTTGATTTAGATTGAGAGTACTCAACTTTCTTAATTGGTTTAGTTCTGCTTCTGTTTTAAATTCGGTTCCTGTAGCTTCTGATTTTTAAGAAAAGCAATTTGAGTTTTCAAATTTGATTTTGGTTGACTTCACTATTTTTTGTTAATAATCCAATTTTCCGCGCGAGTGAAATTTCAGTTTTAAGACGTTAATGAAGATGACGAATATTCAGTATACATGGATTTGGTAGCTACTTAACCACTTCAACGAGTCATTCCTCTAGCGCGTAGCTCAGTGGCACGACGAGCTCTAAATTGCTTATGGATAATTTTGTGTTGTGGATGATTGAGGTGTTGCTCTCTGAAATAATTTATTTCATGTATTTTTAACGACCACGGAATGTCGATTCATGAGCCCTCACGCTTTTTGGAACCTTGCGCTGAAAAATCTTAGAATTGCCTCACGGATTATACATACTCAGTTTTTATTGAGACAACGCGAAGCTCCAAAGTTCGGAGGCCAAAGTTCTTTTGAATCATCTTAATGAGTTCGTACAAAGTGTGTTCCCCTCCGTACAGATGGAGCTGTAGTCAACTGCTCTGTTTTAGGCTCACGTACTCGATCTTGAGCCAAGGGCCAAAATTACCATAGGATTGATCACGTACCAACTTGCGGTACATAATGGTGCTTTTAAAATTAGGAAAACACTGTAGAATGAGTCCTTTTCATAAAATTAAGAGCTCCCAGCCTGTGTGTGCTCACTTTCAAATTGTTGCCATTCGTTGAAGATAACTTCATGTGACTTCACGCAGTGCTGTAGTTGCCAGTTCTCACAACCAATAAAATGATAGACTTATTCAGTCATTCAGACAGGTCTACGTATTGAAATTTAACGCAGTCGAAACTTTGTCTTGAAACCTTCGTTCAAATTAGACTCAGGTCTTCTAATTTTTATGAAAAATTGACGATAATTACCCATGCAAAAAGGACAGAAAGTTATGAATAATTAAGCTGTAAGGATAAAAGGATAATTAAGTTATGAAAATTCAATCAAATTTCAGAATAATAATTATTAATCTCTATGGTGAAGCGAGCATTTTTGCGCCACCGCTGCGCAGCGCTGGCGCTGTCATCCTGCACGCTGTTCTGATGGTTACCGGCCTGCCATGATCACAGCGGTGATTTTTAACGCGTTCCCTGCGTACATATGCGTACCATTAGGTAAATTTTTCATTCAAGTATTGGTATAAACGTATAGCATCCAAACTATTTTAATACCTTTTACAAAATAAATTTTAGCATACAGGGTAACATATTATCGTGGAATTATATTTTTCACATTTCTTAGGAGTGTCAAAAATGTATTCGAGCAGTTAACCCGGGTTTACAAAACAGTTTCTTCCAGCCTAACCAAACAGACCGAAACAACCGCACAAACGCAGTGAACGTGTTAAGCAGGATAAGATTGGCGTGAGTTTTGTACTCTATGCCTTGACTTCTATCACTACGATCAGATCAGACACGACTCTTCAAACTCATACGGTCGAGTCAACCTAAATCTATAAACTGTATGTAATTATAATCAACCATGAGATAATACCACGCAAATGACGTGTTAATGTAATCTAATAATTAATGAAAATATAAAAATTCACTCCGTGAAAAAAGGATTTCTTGTTTCACATTTACATGAGTAGCAACAAGATGTGATGCAATCAAACAGTTGAAATGAAAGTCTTGCACATGAAACAAGGTTTTTTTTCTCCCGATCGTGCCAATTACGTGCAATGAAAAAAATACCAGAATAGGGCAATTAATAAATATATTTACTCCCCTGCAGAACCAAGATTTGAGCAGCTGGATTGAACGTCGTCTGCTAGACAAGAAGTACTCACATTCTCCAACCAGTTAAAGATTAACTAATTTTGAGTCACTCAAGCAAATATTTAATTTGTTTGGTTGCTCTTCAACTCCAAAACACTTCGCGTTGCTGCTTGCTTTTCAAACCAATATCTTCAGATCTTAATTGGCATAAGAAGAATATTGAGAAGCTGAAGTCCAGGTTTAAAAGATTTAACAAACACCTTAGCGCATATGTAAATGAAAGAAACAGAGTAAAACGTTTAGCGAGAAAGAGGAAAAATGACACGCTGGTCAGCTCAGCTCGTAAGTCAACGAATTACAGCGGCAAGTGATAAGCGGAAAAACTAAAAAACGCCACCGCAAAATAAAGAAAAAGGCAATGTTAGCAGACGATGCAGGGTTCCTCGAAAAGATTTGGGCGCATGTTCAGCCCTTCGCTTAACTCGAGTACTGATCTTTACGAGTGATCCGCAATTGTTTTGGTAATGATATGCGCTCTAACTTGTAACGTTATGAAGTACATGCAAGGGCATTTCTGGGAGTATTGTTGAGCTCTGCTCGCTGCCTTTATTTATCGGCAAATTATGCTAGATTGGCAGAGATAGCGTCTCTCTTCTGCCTTAACATGAATTAATGCGCGATCCCGCGGGCTTTAGGCAAAATATGGCCATCCGAGCGCTCTCCGCTTATTTTCATTTAAACCTTCCCTTAAGAAAGGGCACAGCATCTTTAATCGTGAACTTCTCCGAGTGTTATTGGCTGAATTTAAAGGCTGGAAAGTCCTGAGGTCTGCCTTGCACAGGAATGGTGCTTGCCCTCGTTAGAAGCTGCTTTATGCTCTCTTGTTCCTAAATGCGAGTTATCACTCAGTAACTGAGCCGATCGCTGAGCGCTCGTATGAAGAAGTGCCCCATTCTAATGAGACCGGCCCGCAGATGGATGAGAGAGGTGCTCGTTCCAGCCAACATCCTGAAAAATAGCTACAATAATAGCTCTTCCAGCTGAGCTCTGCTCGACCGATATCAGCTCTTCTCTTTTCCGGGCCTCAGTGCGCGATTTGTTCTCCATAGACGATGGCGTAGTCTTTAGCTTTTTTATGGCTTTTTTAATGCAGTGAGTCGTCAAACTTTATAGGTACGGGTGCATGCAGCTCTTGCATTTGCTGCTCATGCCAGCATTGTTGCAGTTTTTGTAGATGCCTTTGAGCGTTTGTGAAGTACCGTACCAAAATTGAGCTTACATTTTGAATAATTTCTCTTAGAAATTTTCCTTTAGTTCTTGTTTGAGAGAAATCCAGAGCTGCACGCATGAAAGACCTCCGTTGATTTTTTCGACAGAAATGCACTGTATTTTTAAATGGTGCTAATGCAGCTTGCATTTCTACTCCTAGCTTCGTCTGGAAACTTTGTCCCGGACTTCGTACAGCGGCGTACGTGCCGTTACTTCGGGCGCATGCTACATGTAGGCTGCAGATGTTGCCTTGCTCACCTACAGTTGCTGCTCCCACCAGAAATTTGAACAACACATTTTTTCATGCACTAAATGAGACAACAGTATGACTACAATATCCCACCTGTGAATATGGTGCCGCAAACATCAAATATGATGCCGCGAAAAACAAATTTTCTCATTCACTAAAAGTGACAACAATATAACAACTATACCCTACCTGTGAACATAGTGCTGCTAACAGCAAATTTCACATTTACTAAAAGTGACAACATTATGACAACTATATCCTACTTGTGAACATGGTGCCGCGAAGTTGGAGTGTTCATTTCCTGCTTGTTGCGAGTTTTACGTTCACGGAATAATTTTACTGTCCTTCTAGTGTGATGTCTGTGTGTGATTGGGGTTGAACCACAAGTTTATGCGTTTTCTAAGTGTGATGATATGCCGACATGAGAATGTCGTGCAGATTTTACACATGAAATGGTAATGTTCGTAACATGGATTCAGTTACTCGTTCTTGAATCGTCTGCTACTACTTCTCTGATGCCAGAACTCCAGGTCTAAAAGATTCAACAAACAGCTCATCACTTATGTAAACGAAAGAAACCGAGTAAAATATTTAGCGAAAAAGAGGATTAGATTAGCGTGATTCTTCAAGATCTTCAAGTTTTCTACTGAACGTTATTTCTAGAGACCAAGTATTCAAATTTTCTACTCCGAACTTTCTGCTTTCAATTACCCCGAGATATTCAGCACTCTCTGCAAACAGACTGTAGTTTTTCACACCACTCCACCGTCAGCAACAACAGTTGCACATTTGATGGAATTTCGTGTCTGGAGGAAGGCGGAGTTATGGAAGCCAGCTCGAGGCTTGTTGCGTATTGGGACCGTCCGCTGTGAGGTAATTGCTGAGTGTCCCCCGGGCACTCACGGGTGGCAAGGCAGTCTGGTTCTCACGGGCACCTCCTCAGCTGTCCTCAACCCTGAACTAGGAAATGTCTTATGTAAATATCCTGCTAAACAATGTCCTACTAAACAATTTCCCACTAGACAAGACCTCACTATGTAATATCCCACTAAGCAATATTCCACGAAACAACATCTCACTGTGTAATATCCTACAAAGCAACATCCCACTAAACAATGTCTAACATAACAATATCTTACTATAAAATACCCCTGTAAGCAAAATCCCACTAAACAATATCCTTTTGAGCAATATCCCACTAAACAATATCCTTATGAGCAATATCCCACTAAGCATTTTTGAGCCTCAATTTATTTTTGCAGCCAATTTGGAATAACTTCAGTTTAACATCAAAGAGTTGGCTTACAAATCATCCAATTGCCAGATTGAGTGTGAAAGAACACTTTTCATGTATTCATAATACTGGTGAAAGGTTCAAAGGAGTGGTTGCATAACTCACGAGTCCTAGTTCGAAGATGGATCATTACTCACTCAGCGTTGCAGTCTCTCAAAGCGTGCTCGATTGGACAGGTCAAGTTTGGATCTCTTCTTCACAGAACTCTATTTTATATTTATAAATCTTTATAATCTTTTACGAGTAACAATGAATAAGCCTCCTCAGGAGCCATGTGATAGGCGTAGGTTAGTTAGGTTTCTCCATCATGTGCTGACTGGCGCCCCCAGGGGAGATACTGTTAGGCTACCTCAGTTACCGATAGGTCTTCGAGACTTTTATATTTCGTGCTCACTTTGGTTCTTCCAGTTTTATTACCTTTTTCCATATCTCTTTTTTGTATCCTCTTCCTCTTCCTTCCAAACTTGTTGTTTTTATGTGCATGCTATTCTTTTGGGAACATACCTCGAGCATATATTCCACTTAGTCCATACTAAATGGTCTCCGCTCTTTTCTTTGTGAAAACATCTATGAAATCGAAATGGAGCGTCATATCAACTACCATGTTACTCACTGAGTTAAAAATATTTCTCTCTCCCATTCACCATGGAATCCTTCTGCTGGAATTTAACTGCCAGTTTTTCGACTTCTGTGAGCTAATTAAATTTCTAATCATATCGATACTACGAAAATGCTTACTCTTTTTTATTTCCCACGAAACTATTCGCTCGGAATTCACTTACTACCATTAAATAGCATTGTCATCTAACGTCCCAATGTCGTAAGAACATCGTACCAATGACGCAACTTGCAGGCAAGCTGGTCTGCAAACAAAATACAAAAAAAAAAAGCTGCATTGATTTAAAATGTAATGATTTGAAGCACAACTATTTCAAGAACTGCCTGATCGTAGCACACGGTCATTTGCCTCGCATGGGCATTGGGAAATGAATATTTCTCACATTATGTTATGAAGAATTTTATTACTCCAAATTATACGTTTACAGCAAAACTGTTTTAGATAAATGTTGTAGCAGCAGTAAGCCGTGTTTAGCGACTGAAGATAAGAAGCTATTGTGATTTCATTTTCTGAGCCACAGACTCTGGCTTTCATCTCTCATGGTTGATTTCATATAGTGCACAAAATACAATGTAAAGACGTACCTAGTTCCGGCACATGCTTTGGCTTGAAGCAGGCTAGGGATGGAACACATGCGCACCAATGGTAAACTCTTGCTAAACGCCACAATAATAAATGAAGCGATCCTCAATTATACCCAGTTTCTCATTTTTCATCGACAAAGTTCTTCAGTGAAATGTACGAGCCCATTTTTCTGGTTTGCGCCATGGTCGAAGAAGTTTGATAGTGATACGCTTGTTCTCCTGAAATTTTTAATGGCAGAGCATCTGACTACCCAAAATAGACTCGATCGAGACTTTAACTGAATGGCTACTCTTGAGCATAATTGCGATTCATAGATTTCTCAACTCTTTTCCTCGTTTTCAATTTAAATACGGATTAATTATGCCCATGAATAACGGTATTTGCAATTATAATATACCTCACATTCATCAAAGAAATGAAATATGAAACAAGAATCATTTACCATATTCCCAGGCATGCCATAAGTCCATCTACGCCTCGCTTCAGATACTGTCTCGATGCCGGAACGAACATAAAAATTACTGCGCGGGAAACTTTATGATTAGCGAGAAAAACTTGCTCCTGTCGGGAAGGGGGTAGAGATATTGGGATTCAGGGCTTTTTACGAACATAAAGAGAGCTCAGTGCCTTTGTTTTCCATAAGCATGTGATGTCCAAAAAATACTGAAGCATTGAGCTTCTAATCCTTTTTTGCGTTAAGAAAACGCCGAAAACGAGCCAGATGATAATTGATAGTCCACATAGCTTGAATGCTTCTCTCTAGCAAGTGCAGCACTGACGGTGTGCGCTGGGACGTGCATAAAGATACACGCACTTGCCGTATATTACAGCTCTGTTCAACACATCACGCTGAAATTATTAAGATCGTCTAGACAGCGCCGTTTGAGCCTAAGCTCAGCTTGAGTTAATGGCTTTCAAGAATGTCCTGGTCCTGGTGTGCAATCAATTTCATTCGTTCGCTGCGCTCGATTATTTAATCTCAAAGAAATCGTAACTCTCATTCAATTCTCGCAAACAACGTCGTCACGCAATACGAAATGTAAAAATGTTCCTGAGGAATTATGAAGACCGTGTTTTCTTTTGGTGGCTCCGTAATTGCTCGCCGCGCTGCTGAGATCCTCGAGAATACCTAATTACAGGCTCCCGTCTGCTTTATGAATTAGGGCATAAATAAAAGTGAAGGTGCTTCCCATGCAGCCTGCTGGCAGCGCACTCCATTATTATTAGCAGGGACTCTGCTGGCAGAGCTCAACAAAGAGATCACGATCTGCCTGCCTCCCACACAAACTCTCTGTGTGTCTTGAAATCGTTCCTAGCAAAGTGACGGTCTCTCCCGCTCTCATCTACATTGTGAACCAGCCTCTCACAGGACGATTCTTTCATTTCCTCGTCTCGCCGACTGTAGAGAGCAAGTTTTACGGCTCTCGCTGCTTCTTCTCGGCGTTTTAGTGCCACGTTACCGTCTACTTTGAGAACAATTTTATTGTTGTACGCTCAAAATTTACTTCTTGAGCATTCATTGCTATTATAGACACTTCTTTTTCGTTACACACCAATGACGAGTTGAACATCGTAAGGCGGGGGAGAAGGTGTGTTGTTGTTGCTGATCGATGTGATCCTTATATTGTTTTTGTGTACATGATCGCTGTTATATTGATTTTGCGTCTATGATCGATGCTTTATCGTTTTTGTGTCTGTGATCGATGCTTCATTGATTTTATGTATATGACCGATGTTATATCATATTAGTGGTTATGATCGATGCTATTTCGTTTTGTGTTTATGATTGATTTTATATTGTTTTGATGGTTACGATCGATCGGGTGGGAGTTAGGCTTTATAACATTCTTTACTATGTCCATGTATCAGCGCAATTTTTTTAACCTTTCGATAATACGACGGAACTTCGCTGATGGTATCACGCAAGGAAACAAACATTTGTGGACGTCGTTAGGCATTAATTCGGATGGAGAGGACGGCGCATTCCGAGAGTGCGTGACGCTATGTTTCATGCTCATGCTCAATTCGCCACATGTCGGAGGCGGTGGAGAGGCCTATGAGGAACTCATTAAGGTAGGCATAGTCATGACACAGAATATTGTTTATTGCACAAACTTTCCCTGGTGAAGTGGGTGGGCCCGGACGCTGCCTAGGCCTATAGAAGCTCGCCGCTGTGAAGGGTTCGTCTCTTCGAAATGAACTGAAAATTATCGATTTTGCTGGCAGCGACGCACTTGTCGTGCCTGATGGCATGATCCATTTAATATTCAATGCCATAATGTGGGCATAAATTCCATTTTAATTTCATTAGTTAGACACTAGAGAGCAGATGGCGGAGTTGAGGGCATCGATAAGTTCGGGCTCCGCCAGCGCAAGGAGAAAGAGAACCAAGAGACTAAAAAAAAGAATTTTGAACATGAATTTTACTGTCACAAGAAAAATCGAATTCGATTCATCGTTCACTTCGTTTTGATGTGATGGCTTCGAAAAGTTACGTATTGTTGCCGTGCGTGTATGGGGGCATAGAAATAATTTTTTAAACTGGGTTGCAGCAGACGGCTGCAGTTGTGACTGAACGCTTTAACTGTATTTCCTTTTATTTGATATTCCTCATCAGAGTTTTGAAATATATCGAACATACATTATTGCACAAAACGCTGCACAGGTCAATGTCAGCACTTCGATAAAATTAGATCTAGTTTCACATTTAAAAATCTAGCGTGTCACATGAGGCCCTGCCTGTGCCTCTAGTGTGTCACATGAGGCCCTGCCTGTGCCTCTAGTGTGCCACATGTGGCCCTGCCTGTGCCTCTAGTGTGTCGCAAGAGGCCCAGGCTTGAGTTACAGCGACGGCCGCTCGATAAATACAAATCGAGGCCCCATGTTGACTCAGACTTGAGTGTTTTCAAAGGAGAATCAAAGCTGCTTTGTCAGCACTTCGATTGAATCTTTCCGTCAGGTTGACATGTCGTGAGCGAGCTTTGGGCGTCTCCCCGAGCGCGGGGGAGTCTCGTGTCGCCCTTTGCCTCACTCAGCATTTGCTCCATCAGTTCCTTTTTTCATTTGCTCCATCATTTGCTCCATCATTTTCTCCATCATTTGCTTCATCCACTTATCACTTGCTCCGTCATTTGCTCCATCCTCTCATCACTTACTCCGTCATTTGCTCCAACCATTCTTCAGTTGCTCCATCATTTGCTCCAATCACGCATCCCTTGCTCTATGAGTTGCTTCAACCACTTTTCATTTGTTTCTTCATTTCCTCCTACCATTTTTTATTTGCTCCAACCACTTTTCACTTTTTTCATCACTTACTCTAACCACTTTTCATTTGCTCCATCGTTTGTTCCAACCACTCTTCACTTGTTTCGATGAAGTCAGCGTTTCTGAAAATTTATACATCCTGAAATTAATATCAAGCTTCGGCTTAATGCTCAACTTAACCTAGTTTTACCCCAAATAGCAACTGTCAAAAATTCATTTCAACCTTGGCTTTTGTTTTTTGTGGAGATTAATTTTCCTCTAACAACATCTGTAAATTTATATCAGTTTTCGATATGACCTTCAAGTGCTCAATGTTACGTTTGCGATTTCCATGAATTTATTGATCATAAATTATATCTTGTACGTTGAGCGCAATAGAAAAAAATGACCAAATGGTTTCAGAAAGCCTTGGTTTCCATATGGAATATTGGTTGAATTCTAATTTTTTACCACCTCAAGATATTTATATTCACTCTGAAAATCAAAAGAGATCGTTTACAGATTATTTAAGTATCGTTCACAGGTTATTTGAGTCTCTCTGACGGATTTTTTGAGCATTGTTCAGAGATTATTTAAACACTCGCGACGCCGAAACATGTCATTCCGCCATCAACGAAGATTAATACTTTTTTATCGCTTCATTCTTTAGATCTTAGATGTTTTGATCATGTGAGAAGGTGAGCAGTCTCGAGATCTAATTCCTTTTTAGACCTACGTTTGATATTTTACGAGCAGGTTTCCCTTCAAACTGTTTGCATTGTCATTAAGTTCTGTTTCATCTTTATGGTCGAGTTCACTTAATTTGGACAATTTCAATCGCAATATTTAATTTTTTATCTTCGTGCACGCGTGAATTGGGACAATTATTTTAATCGCAGCATTTAATATTTATCTTCGTGCACGCGAGAGTTTCAACAATTTTAATGGCAATAATTTTTTCCACAATATTCCCCTACAAGGTGCGCTACAGAGCTCACGATCACACTCTCAAGTCTCCAGCTTCCCTCCTCCGACCCATTCTTTCCTGCCTATCCGTTTGCACACTTGCACTAATAGCAGTCGCACACACTAATGAATAAAAAATTTCTTTTCATGAACGAAGCAAATTTTTAGATAATGAGGATACCGTGCGCAGCAAAGTGAGATTCATACTTCTTGTGGTTACCGAATTTAGCGTGAGCTCAGCTTATAAAAAAGGTTCCCTTGCTGCTTCCCTCCTCATGGCGGACAAAATCCAATTAATGAAAGCTTTCACTCTAATTACACGTGAGGCGTTAGCGTTCTTATTGCATCACGCACGTAAGTATCCCAATGAACACCTTATGAAAATTATACCGTCAAGGAGAGAGCAATGAGTTTGTTTTGCGGTCCGTGTGACCGCGCTTGGAAGCCTCGCATATGAGCGAGTAAGAATGAAAATTATAGTCAGAGGCGCCCTCTGCATGATGATGAAGTCTTTTGATGCCTTCAGTTAATTACGCTCGCGGAGATTAAGGCTAAACACCCGTGATCAATTCTGAGATCTTTCTCTTGCTTCACAGACGCACAAGGAACGGATGTTGCGGCGCTCAGCTTCTTGACGAGCGTTTTGTGCTCATCTGTAACTGCCCGCGTTTTTCTGGGCCCCAGTCTCGCTTAGCTAATAAAGCTCCGCTCTTACTTCGACCTGCCTAAAATGGCATCACAGGATGGCTGGAGTACGCAAAATTCAATTAACTTCTAACGAGGCCCTTCGCACTAAGTCCACGAGTCGGTCGCTAAAAATTGTCATATCAAGGTTCAGTGAGTGGAAAACATTTCATCAGCCCGTTATTTCAGATCTAATGATATTATTGCACAATTTTTTCAGAGAGAATTACTTGAGATCTACTGTGTTTTAAAATCTTCGATACTCGAATCCCCATGATTTATAAGAGTGAGTCAAGAAATGAACAATGTGGAAACACATTCAAACCGGAATTTCCCCCATGATCGGTAGAAAAGAAACTTATTCGATTGGCATCATTGATGTTCTGGCAGGTCCAGTTCTAGTCAAAATTCCTGGTGTCGAGCGAGGGGCACATAACTGACAGGCTTCCGAGCGTACCTGCCTGGTGCGAAACCGAGAGCAAACTAATGAAACTAATGAAGGCTTTCCATCCTACTCTGTACGAGCTTGCAAACCCTATGTATTTGTACGTACGCAAGTTATGTTGAACAAATGATGCTAAGTATACATTCGAAGGATACCTATGTTTAGTATGGAATGAGCTCAACAGATGAAAAAGAATGATGAACGAATTAATGACGCACTCGATTCAGATGATTAATGCAGTGAGTTCTAGTTCACCATTCCCAGCATCACGGTGAAATTGTTATGTTTCTTTTAGCAATAACATGGCTCGCACCTGATGTGTCAGTAGCAGATCCGGTTCCGTTGACGGTAACTACAGTAATTCAATGTAGAATTCTAGTGCATCGTCATTATTTACTGGAAAACTCGTCTGCTCATTTCGATTCCACCAGCCCGAAAAGGTGTCACCCCTTGCTCACGAGTTCCAGAGATGACCGTGGTTGTGCATTGGCGTTTTACTAACTACCGCCTCTCCTGCACGTTCAACTCTCCTGCGCCAGTCTTGAGATCATCCACCGAGTTTAGATTAATTCGAGTCTTCCTTTCGATGCCCAAGACTTTATGTATAGGCTCGCAGTGCTCGTTCCGAGAAGACCCCGTATTTTCGAGCACTCTGGCAGTCTCGCTAATTGTGTTCTCTTGAAAAGAACGCCATTGCAAAGCCCCTTTGTTGCAGTCTGTAGCGCCGACCATCAAGCTTTTTGTTCGGACGTGATTAGTGTCTGTCTCACGCATGTTTCCACCGCAAACGGAGATGACGGTGGTCTGCCTGACGCCTCTGGAGCGCCTCCTTCCTCTCACATCTTGGGAATCGAGTTTCTCTGATTCCTAAGGCGATATTTACTTTGATACGTTAGTGTTTCACCACTTTACTTTGATATCGTTAGTGTTTCACTAAGCCGTTGTTAGCTTTGACACGTTAGTGTTTCACCACTGTGTTTCAGCACCTGAGCTTATTGTTTCTTGTCTTGATTTGCTTTATTAATCTTAAAGTTCCACGTCAGAAAAATTTTAGCCTTGGAAGTGACAGTTATTTTTAATGATGAATAACCTGAAATGTACAGGACTTGCATATCTCTTGAGCTCAGCAGATCTCCGAGGCTTGTCTTAGTGTAAATAGTTCTTAAAAATAAGATTATGAAAAGCATACATCGATTAATTACTTGCCCACAGTTAACATTAACATATGCGTTTGTAAGCTGCGTGTGTTGGGTTTTTTGAGTCACTTGCAGTTCCCGACAGACGCACCAGAATGTAACTGTACAGCATACGCTGTACATCAACATTGTGGACATCGACGTTGAGTTTTGCGTCGCTACAAATTTTCTAAAGATCAGCAGAAACTAGAAAACTAAACGGGAAATATTCGCCTACCAATGGGTATAAAATGAAGATCTTTATGATCCTGATGAGAAGAAGAAGAGCACTACTCGATAAAATTCTGCTAACTGAATAAATTAAAAACACTAATCGTCGGTAAAATATTTTCTAGCGCCCTAAAAATTTGACATTCAATGTAAGTTTTCTCATCAAACGTTAATTATTCAAGAAACCTAATAGAACGGAATTATAGTACAGTATTTCACTTCTGAATCCACGCAGGCTGTATAAATGTCATATATTTTACAAACCATGACAAAAGGCTTCAACATTTTGAATATTTTTAACCTGAATGCGATAAATCATCTGACACCCATTAACTGCCTCTGTTAAAAAATGTAGGCAATTAATTTCCAACTTCAAATGTTCTACATTTTACTTATCTTCCTCCCTCTCAGCAGTTTCCTCCACAGACGTGTGACACTCGTTTGAAGCGCATACCTTATCCTTCCTAACTTAGCTGGTGCTACAACGTTAAACTCACTTCATTCATACACCTGTAATTGACGGCCTCATAATATTAGGCAGCCCAATAAAGGACAGATTGATAACGAAGCACCGCCGCACGGCGTGATGACACCCACAACAGCCTCTGAGAAGCACGGTAGGCCGTAGATCTGAGCGACTCAGTGAGCCCTGCGGCCTCGTTCATAATAACATCCAACAGAGGCGCTGGCGTGGGCAGCGTTCAATAATGCCCTCACAGAGAGAAGCTAGCGGCGTCGTTATGAACCACTGACTCGCTCGTCCACAATTAACGGCAAAAATTACGCGTTCTCGTTATCAGCATGCAGTGCCGATGACGGAGTTGTTTGAAGGTTACGGCGATGCATTGAAGCCGTGCGCACGCGCGCTCTCCGGAGATTCTTACAGTGTCCACTTACAGTGCCTTGTAAATTGCTGTTTGTCACACACTGAATGCCCTCCCCGAGGTAACTAGTATGGTGCTCCACTCTGAGTGTGGAGCGAATTATGCAGAAATTTGTGCGCTACGTGTTTGTGAAATTTGTCGCAGGCTGAAAAGATAGTTTCGACGTTGAAATTATCCAAAATGGAAATTACGAAACGCGTGTTCTTGGACATCAATTGAATTCCGTGGTCGAAATCTTCTCCTCTGATCGAAAGAATATACTTTTTCACAGGGGATTTTCTGCTGCGTTAAATTTCGTACTTGATGATGAAAGTTGTAGAATTTTGTGGTTTACCAATTTTGATTAATCATGTCCATGTGAACAGTAATTAAGCAGCTCAGGATGATCATTGTAAGCAGTTCACCTTAAAGGTGTTAGAATCTTTAAAAATTATCCAAGCGTCGTCGCCGAGTGGCAATGTTGCACTATTTCTGCACATGTTCATCTGATCATGGATAATGAGACAGCCACGGCAATTCCTTGCCTAGTGGGAGTGGCCGATGAGTTGTGGCACCATCGCATACAAGTGCCTTCATATCTTTCCTTCTTTGGATTTTCAAATGGTTATACGAGCAGTCTGGTCTGAATATCGGCTCAAGTCTGACGCATTTCGGTCGAGCCTAAAAAAGGAGTATATCCTTGGAAGCTATGCATTACTTGGTCAAGCAAAACATTCTTTAATGACTATTATGCAACTCCTGCTGCTTTTCTCCTCGTCTGTACAAGCGCTCTTTACCTTTAACCTTTGCTTCCCAGGGTACCTCAAGACAGACATGAGCCGAGATACAAGCCCTATGGGAGCGCTGACTGCTCTCTTCAAAGTTCACGTGCTTTAACAATTACATTCAATTCAGCGAAGTGAATAGAACTCTTTTCATGTATCACTTTTATCAGATTGAATTACTGACAGACTTTGCTTTTATGCATAAATATTGCTTAGGTTTGCGAACGAGTAATCCATGTCATCGTAGCCATAGCACATCAACATGTGGTTTGCATTTCAGTACCTTGTTATCGCCGTCCTGAAATCACGTCAATACGGGTTTCGGTGAGATGCATGTGTTTGTGTAAGGCAATGACACTTCAATTAAGTATTTATCTGCGTAGCGAAGCCATGCAATATTTTACAAGTTGAACAACCTCCATGCTAACTCAGCGTTAACCCCCATCAATGTGTAGCTAGGCAGTGCAGAATGTACGGCTCTTGGTTGTCGGAGCGTCGTCCTACTGCCACGTCTCAGTGTGTTGGTTGCAGGACAGTTCTTGTGTTGCCACTTCTGAGTGTTTTGGTTGCAGGACAGTTATCGCGTGACCGCCTCTCAGCGTGTTGGTTGCTGGACAGTCATCGTGTTTCAGCTCTCAATGTGTTAGGTGTGGTGGAGTTATCGTGTTGCCGCCCCTTAATGTGTTGGTTGCAGGACAGTTATCGTGTTGCCACTTCAGAGTATGTTGGTTGCAAGACAGTCATCGAGCTGCCATTTTTCAATGTGTTGCTGCCTAGTATCAGAGGCACTGAGTCTTACAGTGGTGATCTATGTGTAAAAATCAGGGTGTGCTTGATAGTGTAAAGCTTTACGGTTTCACTTAAAAATTTTGTAATAAAATCAGACCGTCTAAAAATTATATAACTTTTAATGTCTGTGTCTAATTATGTCCTTTAACTTTCAATGTGGAATCTCTGCTAACACCTGCTTTTCATTGTGCTTTTACGCTGCTCTTTGAAGGCTCCTGATACTAAGTTCAGAGTAAAATTCGTTCTGTAGCGCTGCTATTGTTTCTGCTGCTGCTGTTACTACATCCATAGAAGCTATTGCTTCCATTACCGTTTTTCCTGTAGTCACTGCTACTAAAACTACAACAGTTGCCAGTAGACCTCAGCAGCGTTTGCCAAAATTTGTGCCGTACTCGTAGCCAGAAATTCTGATCTGGAGCTCGAAGAGAGGCGCTGCTGCCGGACAATATATCCCAGAGAAGACGGAGCCGCGGGTATAGAGCGATGATTAGGCCGTCGCACTGAGAGCACTTTAGATCTTCAGCTGAAAGAAGGCAGAGCTGAAGGCTGCTGAAGCCTCAATGCCGGTGCCGTGGCAGGCTTTTGAGCAGGTGTATTGATGGCGGCGTCCCTCAGCTCCTCCTCTCGAGGCTCTCTGGGTTGAGCGCCACTTCTTGACGTCTTCATGCGCTTTCAACTTCGTCGTTTGAAAAGCAACACGCAATCGCTAACCCAGCACAATAGCTGCAAGTTATCGCTGCGCCTCGGTCTACCTCAATGAAGATATCTGCGGCAAAACTTGGCTTCTATTGAGAGAGGGAAAAGAAACTCCACTGATCCTGTGAGTTCTTGCAAGCTGAGACTGGATCAACAATTTAAAGTTTTCAGACTGAGGTTCTGCACATGTATGTAGATCAATGGGAGGCCTAAGAATGTGAGAAATTGTGAATAGATTTTATTTTGGATGTCAATATCTGCCTTAAAATGCCCTACATGAAGCGTATTAGTGAACTAATTACAGAATCAAAAAATCTGAATTTTATTTTTCATTTTAACAGGACATTTACAATTTTAATTCACCTGATTTCAGAGAGTAGCAAATCATTTTTGATGCTGGGGATCCACATAATTTAATATATTAAATATCGTATCTATACGAAGTGTCAATCCCTTTTGCGCGTGATGGAGCCAAACTTGTTATAGTATAGCACTATTAATCACAAAATATCAAGCTCATCGACTTCATCTGAAAAATTCGACACAATCAAACGACAAATGCCGTGAGTAAATAACTAGTCCTTTTTAACACCACAGAAAAGGCTCATTTCCTGGCGCCGACATCTACTCATTAACATTGTGTGTTTTAAAAACAGAGTGAAACTAAGCATCGGGTGTGTTGGTGTTGCCACTTCTCAAAGTTCATTTTCCCGGAGCCGATTTCTGCTCCTTGTGTGTTTTAAAAACAGTGTGAAGCTAAGCATCGGGTGACCGTGGCGTGTGCTAAGCACATTGTCCGTCAGATTTGGTTGTTTTGCGGTGACCCGCACACAATGAGCAGTTGTCGGACACCTCGTGGGCGCTGAGCGGTCACACTCCGTGCATTGTGCGAGTGTCAAGTTTTTGCGGGGCAGCCAAGGTGAGTTGCACGGCGCAGGTGACAAGCCAAATACGATCACACTGCTTTTTTGGAGCCATCCTCGTCAATAGGTTTACCTGGACAGTCGCGTGTGGGACAACAGTGAACTGTTGATCGTCGTGGACCTCCGACCGACCTGTGACCTCCATGTTGACCGCCGGCGTGTGTGTGTGTCACTTGTGTTGGAACGACCGCCCGATTACATAAACTATTCATCCATCCAAATTGGACAACTTCTCGGGAAAACTGAATTGACGTAACCGGCAATCACTAAACGCACGTTTCACAGAAGACTTTCGCTTATTTCCAAGAATGTGACTGAAGTCGAGTGTCAATCAGTGTTGTCTGTCGTGTTCATTTATGGCAGGGAATAATTTTAGCGTCCGGAGTTTCTTTTTGAAAAATTTCTCTCAAAACGTTCAGCTTCATGTAACGTCGAATTATCAATTTTTTACCAGAGATTTAATAAAAGATACGTTTTTTGTAGGCATTGTATTAATCTTCTTCTTCTTTTTTTTCCAGGTAATTTCTGCAACCGTTTGAAGTCGGGGCAGTGAGTACAAAACTATTAAATGAGGCCGATTATTGCTAATGTAAATTACCGAATAGTCATACTGTTACTGCTGTAATTTGATGTATTCAACCTATATGACGTATGATATTTTCATGCATAGTCAAGAACGAAATTCTAAGAGCCTGGCATCAGTTCAAAGCATTCATGCGACTGTTCAAGCCCACACATCCAATAAACCGCCTTTCCCTGCGAGCTTTCGGCCGTCAGTGCTAACATTTCTTGGCGCGGCATCTCGCTTCAAAAAATTTCGCTTTTTCTTCAGTCATTGCGAAATTTGAGACTTCAAAAATCAGGAACAAAGACTCGGTTTTGTGCGCCGGCGAGCGATCGCCAGAGCGGCAGTGCAAGGCGAGTCTGCGCCTCACCCCGGCAGGCTTGTTTGCTCGCCGTAGATTTTTACCGCACGAGCATACAAGGAACTATTCGGTGAGCAAACTCCTCCAACAATGGCTCTGACCCCTTGATAACTATCAACCATTTGCCTTTGCAGTGCTAATTCACTCGGTTTGTGCACTTCGAATAGAATTAGACGTCTTCTTCTGAGTCTGAGCCAAAAATTGGCGTTAGAGCAACTTTGGTGAGTTTGCTACCAAACACTCGGCAAGGGCTCAAGAATGTAGCCGCCTTTCCTATATGCAAACTTCTCTCAAAAAGGACGTGGAAATGTTTGAACTGAATAACATTAGGGCATTTTTTGGCTGTCACATTCAATTCCGATGACTCCGGAGGAGTTTGTTTTATCAGTAGAGCGCGTTTGCTTGATTTGCGTGAGAGTGCCTCAAAAATGGACTCGAGAGTGTTTGCAAACTGAGTCTGGACGTGAAGAGCGCTGGTCTCTCACTTGAGATGTTGCAGCAAATTAGCGGCCGCTACACTGGAGCGGAGGGCGCTACTTTGCTGCAGATTTAGCGCGACAAAGCACACACTTGAACGACGCCTCTGCATCTTGAACCTCTTCAGCGCCGCGCGAGACGGCCCTCTCTGACACACTGGCTCGCCAAATCATGATATCCAAGAGAACTTCAAGCCTTAGGTTAGAATCGCACGAATCATTCGAATTTAATGCATACCGTGGGTTAAGGGGACAAAACATGTCAAAGCTCAGCTGGACTAATGTGTTGCAACATTTCGAGTTGGGTTGCGAGGTTGGAGTTGCTGGAGATCCAAGACGATGAAATCCGACGTCAAAAAGATTCTCCCGAGTCATGGTCCACGCGGCCAGGACAGTCGGTACAATTTCAGCCAACGATCTGTCCTAGTTATTATTGCATTCAAATGACACGTTAACGTTAAGAAGAGAGTGTTACTAAGGTTTGTTTTGGCATTAATAGTTACCCAGAAGAACCGAAGCTTGTGAATTAAAGATCGTGAAAATAAAATCAAAACATGACGTTTACTTATAAGCTTTATTTATAAACTTTTACAAATCGAACTCAAGCAGCCACCTGGACAGACTGGTTGACTGAAGCCATGCATGAACAGCATCAGGACAAGAGTCATGCTGCAGCTCTCAGAAAACAGAACTTTCTATTCAGCGTTATCCCTTATGGTAAAGGCAACACAGATGTGCATGTCTATAGACACATGTAGGTTCATTATTATTTTTGAGATGATTTCATAGGGTGAAACTCACCTTTGATCTTAACAAAGAATAAATGTTACAAGTTCACAGACGCCTCAACAAGAATCATCCAATAATATTGTTGCAGCCGCATGCAATCGTTTCGTGTTCCAAAGTTATAATTCATTCCGCCTGCTTTAAATAGAGCAAACACTAAATTATCTTTCCCTAAAAATATAATATTTGCTCAAACTTTTGTGCTCTGACCAATGAAGCGTTAACACTTTAATGATAAGTGTCCAACTTTTGCCAGAACATTGCGCAAATTGCTCACATTGAGGTGACCTGTTCTCTACTTATGCACAAGTTTGCGATCTAACATCGATCTCCGTGTGTGATGCAATGTTTCAGTTTTTGAGCAGCAATGCTATTTTTGATAGGAGGCATTTTTCATAGTCAGAAATAAATTAGTTCTAATTCCTATTTAAGAAACTAACCTATAAAAACACATTTCTTTAAGTGAGTTCTATAAACATTTAAAATATGTGTTCGCATTAAATCTATAACGTCTCCCAACACCCTACGCACCCACGCTCTCATCATGTAACAGTGCCACGATCGTAGCAAGTCAACACACATACACACACGATCATACCAAGTCGTCACACACACACGATCGAAGAAAGGCGTTACACCCCCACACACGATCATACCAAGTCGTCACACACACACACACACACACACACGCACGATCGTACCAAGTCGTCACACACTCACACGATCGAAGCAAGTCGTCACACACACACGACCGTACGAACTCGTCACACACATACCACCGTAGCAAGTCATAACACACACACACACACGACCGTACCACCCGTCACACACACACATAGGCCCGCTGAGTGGTTACGGTCATCCCGACCGGAGCCCACAGGCACGGACTTCCAAATCACAATCGGGCGGGAGCGGCGGGAGGCTTGCTGATTGACTATTGTTTTGGCGGCCTCCATTTGCATAATTCTGGGTGGAGCCTCTCGGCCGCTTGGTCGCGGTCACTACCTCACATCGTAACCATGCGCCATGCATGAGCCTCTGCCAATTTCCAGTCTCTTACTAATTATCGTCTCAATTTGCACGCGTTTTTTCGGTTTCGCCGCGTCTCCAGGTTTTCCGATGGCAGTGTGTAAGATTTGGGGAGTTATTTACTCAGGAAAGAGGTGTGTGCAGTAATCTTTCAAATAGCAGTGCACATGAATAGGGAGTCATTTAGTCAGGACACAGGTGTGTACAGTCATCATTTGCTCCTTTTTGTGGTGTTTTTATGGGCGCAGATTTAAGGTATGATATTCAAAAATTGATAAATTGACTATATTTCTCTGTTTTCTGTTGTAAAGTTTGAATGGGCTTTGGTGCGCTTGCAAATTTTCTGAATATGTCATTGTTACTTCGACTTTCCGATATATGATGGCACTTTCTTTGTCAAATAGTAGTTTTTCCATACCCGATGAGTAATGAGAGCCTTTTAATTACGCAGAGAAAAATATTTGCTCAATTAAATTTTCTTTATAAGAGTCTATCAACTTTGATCTCAATATGAGCTCAACTTTTTGGGTATGTTTTGTAACAAGAAAGCCCCATTCCTTGAGCGCGTCTTGCAAGAACGTGCCTCCACCAGAAAATTCCGAATGCACTACTGGAGAAAACGAGTGTTGTGAATTGATCGTTCCACTTCATTACACTAAACATCAGCAAGCCGTTCTGCATCTTCAAAGCTGATATGATCCTGATACATAGGCGCCTTCATCTTTGTAATGATGCTGGAAGTTGACTGTGCAAGTCACAATCGCTCGATCTGTAACCCGCCCAAACTCTTTGCTCTGCGCGGAGATTTGCAACACTTGCAGAGATACTGACTTTTGCAACAACGAGGTTGAAGTCCATCATGTAGGCACGCAGCAATCATAGATGCAACGTAGTGGAGGCAACCGCACATAATGAGCGTTCGTGTTCCCCAGACTTGATCGTCGTGCGGCGTTGTCACTTACCGCACCTCAACCAAAATGTCATCACAAGAATGACTTACTTTCCTACGCAACTAGCCATGTGATTAGGAAAGAGTATGCACGAAGTTGAAAACTTGCTAAAAATGATTTTCTCACCTGTACACCTCGGCACGTGATTGGGAAGAAGTATGCATGAAATTGAAACCTTGTTGTGAATGATTTTGTTTCCTACACAACTCAACATATGATTGGGAAGGAGTGTGCACGAAGTTGAAAACTTGTTCAGAATGATTTTCTTTCCTATACAACTCAACATGTGAGTGGGAAGGAGTGTGCACGAAATTGAAAACTTGTTCAGAATGATTTTCTTTCCTTTACAACTCAACACATGATTGGGAAGAAATATGAACGAAGTTAAAACACATGTTTCTATTGTGCTGAATTTGAATGATCGCCCATCGTTCAAATTGCGACCATGCACCATTAATATTCTTCGAAATGTGTCAGCCACTTAAAAAATAATGAGGTAACATCTCATTGATCTGGAATAATGGGTGTAACACATCAATGAATCTAAAATAAGCCTTTTTATTTTATTTATTTAGTTCATAAAAAACCTGGGAGTTTGATAGATGTTTTTTTTAAACAATATTTGCGTTTTAACCAAAAATTAAACAACGTATGAAAAATACAAATAAACGCGTTTTTTACAATCAACCAATAACATCTGCTTGGATCAAATTTCATTATTCATGACCACCTTTAAGTACTTCTACTGTACTTCCATCTTTCCAGTCGATGCTTATTTAAATTTAAATAATTAAATTAATGCCAACACTGACACACAATGTTGTATAGTCTTACACGGTCACGATGGACTTATTTTCAATTTTTCCTGTATTAAGTAGGTTTTGCTTTCAGGATACGTTTCTATTCATGTCACTTAGCAATACTTTATTCTGAAAAGGGAAAGTGCCTGTTAAATCTGAGCGAGCAACTTTAGCACACTCGTTTAGGAAGTGAGCTAATCAGACGCTACCATTCGCTAAAACATTGTTCAATATTTTACTCTACTGGCAGCTGCAGCAAACTCGTCGCAAAATAGAGCAGATACAACTGAGCTACATTCTGACCATCTCCTTTTCAAATTCAGCATCGCACAATGTTTTCCGTTGAAAGTGCTACGAGTTTTGCCCACCAGGGAAGTTTATCACTTTGTAACCTACGAAAATGAAGCGTAATTTTAATAAATCGAAGGGCACATTCGTCTATCATTGGTGCATGCTGCTTGAAAAGCCAAGTTCCACGTCCTCATCTTAGGTCGTGGCTTTTGGCTTCATTGAAGGAGTGGCCCAAAAATAATACGTTGCACTCTTCTTTGTTCTTGCCCTGCTTCTTTGAATTCTGAAGGTTGATGACATCGTAATAGGATGGTGTGGATGGAAGCATCTTTTGCATTTGTTGTCAGGTTTTTGAAAAGCTAAGCTAAGAACAAGAGCTGCGATTGCAGAGCAGTTGAGGCAGATGTTGGTTCTGTGGAGGTAAAGGGAAGGCTGTAATCTGCCAGGACGAGCCTTCACAACAATACTACGGAGCTCTGGCCAACTTTTAACAAGTATGACAAATCACCAGTCCTTTGTTGACGGGTCGCGCTATTGTGTGCTGAGAGCAGTTGCCTCACATGGCTTCCTTCTGGCAGTGATGGCCAGTGGGTGGCTCGGCGACGTGCTGACTGCGTAAAATGGCATGCTGGTGAAGTGAAATGGCATGCTGGTGGAGTGAAATGGCATGCTGGTGGAGTGAAATGGCATGCTGGTGGAGTGTAATGGCATGCTGGTGGAGTGTAATGGCATGCCGGTGGAGTGAAATGGCATGCTGGTGTTATACTCTGGAAGAGGACGTCCATTACACTGGTGGAGTGAAATGGCATGCTGGTGGAGTGAAATGGCATGCTAGTGGAGTGAAATGGCATGCTGACTGCGTAAAATGGAATGCTGGCAGAGTGGTATGGCATGCTGACTGCGTAAAATGGCTTGCTGGGGGACTGAAATGGCATGCTGACTGGTTAAAATGGGATGCCGACTGGGTTTAATGGTACGCTGGTTGAGTGAAATGGCATGCTGACTCGGTAAAATTGCATACTGGTTGGGTAAGCTGGCATACTGGCTGGCTGACTGAGCAAGAGGGAACGATGGCTGTTTAAAATGGCATAATGGCTGGTTGAAAGGGCATGTTGAGAGGCCCACATAGCATGCTGGTAGGGTAAAATGGCATAACAGCTGATTGACATGGCATTCTGCCTGACTAAAATGGCATACTGGATGTTAAAAATGGCATACTGGCTAGGCCAAAGGGCATGCTGACTGGCTGAAATGGCATACTGCCGGGCTGATTTGTCGCACTGGATGTAGTATCCTACTTATTCGTCCTCATTAAGCCCAGTGACTTTTCCTCATTCCATTTCCTTTTTCGGGTGACTTTCCAGCGATTTTCGTCATTTCGATAAATTCAGTTCCTTTTATTTGTTCTGTCGCTGCAGTGTATTTCCAGAACGTCTCATTTCAATGACAATTTCTCTTAAAATCCTTATTAAAATGAGCTGATTATATTATTTATCAAGTCTTCCTCACATAACAAACGCACGTATAAATACTTGTAATATTAGAGTAAATTAATACTCAAAATTTTTATATATTTGGCTTCGGTATATAATGAATAACAATTTTGAATATAGTTCAAATTTATTATGATTCATGAATGAGATCTTCAGACTCACTGATTTTGTTGAATTGATCGTGTATTTTAATGGTTTTGAACTCCATTGGTTTCTCTTCAGCGTGTGAGGTGAAGATATACTCAGGACGATTGCTATTCCTTTTATGAATGGCGGAGAGGCACATTTTCAAGCGATGAGAAATGAACAAAGAAGTAAAAAACAAATAAAAGCATGAAAAAAAAATTTCAATTGCTCAGCTATATTTTGAATGGAAATGTAGAGTAGGGTGACCAATATTAAAGATTAAATTTTTTACTCAGCATTGAAACAGTGATGACGCGTAGACCCATCCATAGTGATCAACAAGAAATATATACATAAACACATGATGCTACATAACTTAATTTGACAGATTACCGTACGTTGGGGACGATCAAAGTTAATTACAGTTAAATCAAATATTTGAGGTCACACGTTCGTATTAGGTATGCATTCAAAATTTGGAGGCCACGCATCGGTTGTTGCTTATCCTTTTTTTAAATAGTTTTAGACAAGCGATTGGAATGCATTCAATAAACGCTTCAAAATTCACCGTTTCATTTTTGTGTGCGATGGATTAGTGGCTCAGCCGCTCATGAGTTAGATAACATAACGACTACAATGCAACAACTGAGAGCGCAACAGTTGCAATGCGGCAGTTAGTTCACAATGCAACTGCCATGCATCGTTCCTTAAAAAGACCGATGTTCAGCTAGCTCCAATTCCCACAAGTAAATCGGCCTTTGTGCTTTTTTCGTAATTTGCACAAACTTTTAAGGCTCGACCGAAAAATGGACTTTTTGTCCGCATTCTGGACAAGTTTGAGCTCACATAAATTTTAAATATTTTGAAACTCTTTTGAAGTCTTTCAGCCCAAATAGAAGACTTTTTTGCCATCGCTTTGCTCGGCTCCGCCTCCGTTTTTTGGCAGATTACGGTGTTTTTTTGGAAGCCGGGCCGACCCTCAGGTAGTGGAGGCTGTGCCAAACATTTCCACTTTATTGGAACACTTAATTGGTGGTGGTTTCTTCGCGGCAAAATTATTTACTGCGTATCCATATCATGTTGAGTTCCCATTCCAACGTATTTTATTTCAACTGATTGAGAAGAATTCGTATGCTGAATGCTGAAGTCAATTTGAATTTAAAACGCTTCATTAAATTGTGACATTGTTCGACTTGAAATTAAACTTTTACCTATCCGGCATATGAAGTGCAATTCTTAGAATGGTATTAGCTTCTTACAAATAGCTATCGATTTTTTCATCATCTGCCATTTCACCATTCGTACATTGCACATCGAAATTAAAAAGCTGGAAATAAAATTTTTTAAAATAGGAAAAAATGTAAAAGTATCAGCAAAACATCAATTTATTAAAATTGCAATTTTACCACAAAGTTAGCATTATTTCGTGGTTCACTCTCATCCCAATATTGTAAATTCTTTCACTCAAAATCAACAACCCTGAAAAAATTGGAGCCTCCAGTTTAGTTTACTGCAAAGTAACACTGAAAACAACTATTTACTGTAATTTTACCTGGCAAAAAACAAATTGGGACACTTTTCTTTCTGTAATCCACATGAGAAAACCAGAGGAAATTAGCTGGCTGAGAGAGTACGCCTCAGTGAACTGCTTTGAATTTCGCCGCAAGCAGACACCCGCCAGAGCACGCAACTCTCCGGACAGTTTCCTGCCATTGCTTCCGCAAGCGCAGTTCCCAGCGCTCTCTATACCATTCTGGCCAAAGGGTTAAGACTCTAATTAGGTCGTTTTGAGGTATTTCCAACCCTTTCCGCCTTTAGCGAGAGCTCGGAGCAAGTTCTGCTTAAAAAAGCCACAAAAGACGCATTCTCGGTTCCGATCTTCGCTTGAATGAGCTGCCGTCTCCGCATAGTTTTGGCATTCTTTACTTCGCTGTCAAGTTACTTGTATTTCGAATGAGTGAAGCATGCTAGTTCCGAATTTGTTTACTTAGCCTCAAGAAAGAAATGATATTTAATTGACGCTAATTGTTTGACGTGCTGACAGCAGAACAATTCAATGCAAATTGATCATGTTCAAGTTGTGCGATTGCTACCAGGTAATTAAGCGTCACGTTTAGACAAGACAACCTCATTGTGTAGCTTTGTGGATCACAGCAAATTGTGAACCTTTATTGATCTTTCAAAAAAATCGAGTTCTTTAATGATAAATGCTTTCATCTTATGAAGTTCTTGGTGATTTTGTGATATATGTTCGTATGTCCGTGCATTTTATTTTTTAACATCAATGTAGCAATTGAATAATTTCTAAAGGATTTTCCTACTTCGTAACTGAAAGTTCATAAGACTTTAATTGTTATTTACCACAGAAGAAATGAATGTCTGTTAAACAAATAATTACCTTTGCAACAAGCGAGTGACCGCTTACTACCGTATAAAATCATTCTTTTCTTCCTCTAGAAGACCTGATAGACATGAATAACTTCCACTGACAGGAAGAAAGAGTTGTTTTCCTCTATGGATATTATTGCCGCTCTACTTTGAGCGTTTCCATTATCTTCATTTCTGCACAAGAAATATAAACAATAATTCTAGACAAATATTCCTGACAAACTGTAAAGCATTCATTATTTAATCGAAGGTTAGGCTCGGAGACATCAATTGTTAAACAGGCAAAACAGAGTTCTGTTAACAATTTTTATTTGCTAACTAATGTACGTTCTTGAGCTATAAAATTCAAATGATAATGACATGTGGGATTTTTCTCTTCTTACGCAGCGTTGAAGGCCTCATGTCTAACTCTTGGAAGTAATTCATTTTCAGTAAAAAATTATCACAATCATTGTATTGGAAAATCCCAAGCTCGTTATTCAAACGAAGCTGATTAAGCACAATATGCATGCCTATGATTTTTTGCAGCTCGTTTATCAGATTAACTGTCATCCACAGGCTGTCGCAACTGAATTTTAGCCTCTCGAGCAAAAAGCAAAATTTCAGCTCCGTGTTTGTGAGGCCAAAGACCGAATTACGTTACAAATGACAAAAAATTTAAGGTCCTTGTTGAAAAGTGTTCGTTTCTTTGCTAAAAAGTGTCATTCTCATCGCTAGATCACACGCTCAGATCCTTTTAGGCATCTTTTCTTCTCTATTGCTCCCAAAAAAATCTTCCTATCCCTTTAAGGGCATTCCACATTTGTCACAAAAACTGTAAGAGTTGCAGCGGGGAGTGCAAACAAGGCTTTAGCAGTAACTGTATTACTGGCACTACATTCCCGACCATTCCTCCAAACTCGAGTCTCTCCACCGCTGCCAAAAAAGCCAACAATTCCCACGGCCGCATTCCGATCGCACTTTTTTGGTGCCTTCCTGCATATGATTTACCCTTTCTTTCCATTATCGGTGGATTTTTAGATTTTTTCGGCTCGTCAGTGACAAAACTGCCGGCGGCGGCCACCTGTGGACTACCTGCCCTGCCTCAGGTCTGTGGGACCTGCACGTTAGGAACAGCTCATCTGAACCCAGTGCTGCGTGCTCTGTCGCCTGCAAACTATACGACATGCTTTTACTCGCGGTGGGACGCTTCCAGCGCGAATGAAATGAAGAGTATCCATTATTTTGTGCTATAATTTTATTTCATGGTTTTGTATAATTTTACTACCCCTTTACTGTCTAAGGAAATTTGGAAATTCACGTATAGAAGGAGCTCTAATGTATTTTAATTCCCGCCGAATTTGGACCTTGAGAGGTTCTTTGAAGTTCTCTGATGTCGATGACACTCTGATAACAATTATTTTCTTTCAATTTGATGCGTGCACATGACCCCATTGAGCGCTCTTCTCGTTAATAAACTTTGCAGTAAAAATTAAGAACGGCCAAGAATGAAACACAGTTTCTTGGAGGTATTGAGGATTATCAAGTCTTCATATATATTTTTTATCCTTCAAGCACTAGCTATAGGTTCTTGTTTGAACCAGAAAACATTAACTGAAATTATACTGCAAGCCCCAATGAATGCGATCTTTTTCTTAGCCTTTTTAGTGTAAACATTTTACGATCGGCGCTCTGTTGCATTGAGCTACTTGAAATACAGCTCTACACTGCTTTGGCATGGCTAGTATCTGAATTTTGTTTCTCTTGAAATAGAGTCTACGCCTATGATAACTTGGTCTTCGTGGTATCTTGAACGATCGCCATCTCACTTCTACAGCTTTCATGCAAGGGCGATAAAAGACACACGTACCAAAAATGCAAACTGCATACACGTGCAACTTCAGAACAGACCTCGATATTATTGAGAGACTGCACGCAGCAGTGTTCGTGCATTAGCTTTGTTGAGCGCCTAACTCGTTATTCAAAGTTTCAAGTCAGTTCCTCACTCACATCTGTTCCACAGTTTACTGAGAATCAATTCTCACTAAAGTTGAAGATCCTTTTTAATAAAGTGATTTGATTGATGTATTTCTTATTAATTCAGTGCCAATAAACAAATAGTAATTCTATACATTTTAATAAATGTGTGGAAATATGTACATGTATATGTCTATACATATAGAATTTATCTGACAAAAGCTCGATCAAAAATATATTGTAATTAAATTTTGCGCTAAAATTTAACCACAATCAGAGTAAAACTAATGAACCTAAGCTGAAATGTACTTTAAACTACATTTAATCGGAATATATACAATACAAATTGTAACATGCAATAATAATTGCATTAATGGCAACACTTTGTAGCAGGATTATATCTCCCAAGCCATCTTTTAGATTGTGTTCCTACGAGCTGTATTATTTTGATTACTAACTTGTTTTAACTTAATTGAAGAAAAATGAAATTGATTCATTTTAAAGTGAAAATTTGCTGAGCGTCTGCACCAGAAAAGTGCGCACGCGTGCAGCTGCGTGTTCTTCGGTTCCACAATTAAAAAATTGTGCATTGATATATACCAAAAATTGGGAAATTTGAACAATATGAACTTATACTGAGCGGAAAACTAAGTAAACTGCATTAATTTATTTCTTAGAATTTCAAATCATATCACAAACAATAAAAATATAGAAAGAAATAAAATATTGCCCTGAACCCTAAAAATTTAAAACATCACTCCCTAGAACAGATTGAATATTTTATAAATACATAAACCCTCCTCGCCTTCTAAACGATCTCTACCTCGATCGCATACCAATTTTCTTAATCTCTCGAACGGAGTAGCATGCATGGTGCATTTTTTGAGTCCTGCGTTTTCTGGCGTGTTGGGTAAACCGTAAAAAGCCTCTTTCCCATTCCCGACCAAACAGCACGCAGGAGCCTCAGCGTTCTTTATTTAGCGGCAGTTTTTTGCACAGCGGCACAGGAAGGAAGCGGATCCTTTCCTCTGCGTTTGAATTTATAATGAGAGTCTTTCTTTGGGCCTGAAAGCGGCCTGTCCGTGAGTTGTTGTTCGTTTATCCGTATTTTTAAATTCGCTTTATTGTGTTGTCAGAAGGAGGCTGCATCTGAACCTTGCTCAGCCTCCCTCCAAAGATGTGGAACATTTCACGAAGATGTGGGAACAGAATGCTCTTTTTATCACGAACACAGCCTTTTGCTCTCGCCATAACAATAATCTATCCTTTACTTCCTCCACGAGGTGTTCAAATTTTTTCCTGCGTCCGATAGGCTTTATAGTCTCCTTAGAATATTCTACAGATTTTAAACGGGTCTCAAGTTACAGGGACAGTTTTAACAGAAATAACTACTCTCTCTTCCACCATTTCAAATAATAAGCAACATATGTGTAATTAATAATGGGAAAATTTTATTGTATAAGAGAAATTGACACCCGATTTAAACATGTGGGTCTCCAATGATCTACGAGACGTGTGACTTAAAAGACTTCTAATAAAGTGTGCAGAGAGATGTCTTAAAAATTTCATTTACTGATGTAACCTATGTAATCTAAGTTCCTAATGTGTATTACAAATTAACTTAGCATATTAAGTACAACTTCATGGCACACACAGACACACATTAGTTTGGAGCTCATCGCTTACAATATTGGGCTTATATCAAAGTTTAATGAGGCAGTTTAGTAATCTTGCACTCATTCGAGGTTTAACATGGTCTTCCTAAGTTACTTTCCAGAGAATTTTGTATTCAATTCAAAGATGATACCCTTACTTTGTTTCCACAGCAGGCTGTTTATACAGTCCTGTTTGAAATCACAATCCATTAGCACAAAGCTATTTTAATCGCAATATAAGTGGAACGATTTCCCTCTAACTACTTTCACTCGGGCACATGATTTTTAAGGTTTTCTCATTAAACGAAATTATTTTAAAAATCTCATTGTTTCCAGCAGCGAAAAAATTAGTCCTTTCTGTTTTTGCGTTAAAGTGTAAACCATTTCAAAGTGTGGAAAAAATTTAATGATTCCAATCCTTCCGCTATTGTTTGAAAACCATTTAAAACTAACTTCTCTTTCTATGATGTTCTTAGAATCTGAAGTTTGCTTGATGCGAGTGCATGAAGAACACAACTGCAACGAAACTCAGCCTCTGCATTAGCAGCAGCGTCTAGACCGAGCAACAGACAATACAAATGAACGACATACCCACGGCAGCCCAACCCAAAGGGTTACGGTAAACTCTTCTCATTATTCACGCATTCCTTTGTGCTGTTCCATTCAAATTTACTGCCAAAAAATGGATTGTCGGTGAAAATATTGCATTGTGCAGCGCTGCCATTGTGTTTCCATTGTCCTGGGCTTTTTGTGTCCTGTTCGATACAATTTTGCTGGCACTGATCGTTCCACTAAACAATGCTAAACGCGAGGGCCCGAGATTTAATGAGCAAGATTCACGTTTCAGCAAGAAAGTTCGTTGAAATTTTAGGACCTTAATGAAAACTACTCGTTTGAATACATAATGAACTAATTTTCATGTTAAAGAATCGAATTTTTAAGGATTGAATGAGGTGGTTGTGGTTTCTTCTGCAACGTCGATATCCATGGTTTGAAAATTCATTATTTATCGACTAGAAAAACTAGAGCAGGAATGCAGGCTATTCTGAACAGGAATTCAAAATGAGTGATTAACAATTTATCCTCTTCATATTGACAGTAAGCATAATTCTGATTTCATAAACTTTTTATTAATTTTCTCAACACTGCAGGATGTTGAGAAAATTAATACAACGCACGTACTTGCAAAAGGTGGAACTTTACGTGTATATATAGTGAAATGAATGAAAATACTTCCAATAAATAAATAAATTTAGTGGTTAATGAAAAGACGATGTCGTCAGCTACATTCATGACACTGCGCAAACACATTCCAGTAATGAAATCTATTAAAACGGACATTTTCCCGATTATTTCCTTATAACTCAGGATCTATTTTATTTCACATGGTCTTCTTGATCTGAGATGCTAAATACCCAAGAAGCTAGAGTTTTATAGTACTTTTGAATCACATTGACACAATTGTAAAAATAAATAAATGAACTACCAAAAATTAAATAATCTTTTTTATAGCCCTCTATTTCTTTATGCCTTCAACCAATACCAAGATATTACCTACTTTCACATTTTTCCTTATTTTTTACCCATTCCTTTCACAGAGCTCGTTTTCTCGTCAACTTCTACGGACAGCTGCAGAGCGCCGCGGTAGACATTATTTGTGGAAGCAAGACCTATTCGAGCACGTACATATATACACTACGATATCGTTCTTGGTTTGCTCATCAACTCCCGCGGAGAGAAGTGCCGCTGCCGCTGCCTCTCTCCCACGTATTGCAGTGCATTTCTGCAGAAACAATCGGGAACAGGATATCCCTCGACGTTTTACCGCTAGATTCTAACCTACGGTCAAACTCTAGATCTTCAAATTTCCCGCCTCGAACATTCAGCTCAGAAGTTGTTATTATCTTTTCTTTTTATGTTTTTCAATCTTTCCTAGTTTCCTACTTTATTACTTGTAATTATGTTTTTCTCCCCGCGCTTTCATGCACTACATACATCTCTTTCTTTCCACTCCTGAGTTCTTTCACTTTTCTCTTGGTTGTCTGCTGCTTTACTTTTGCCGCACGTTCGGTCATGACCCATATCCTATTCTAGACATAGCTCTGCTTCAATGTTCTTGATTTGACAGCCTGTGTTAGCTCTTGCGTTCTACAATAAAAAATGAAGATAAACTCAACGCTAAAGAGCAGCACGCGAACATTGAGAGCAGTCCAGATGCGATCACAGATTGCGGCGTGTATTTGTTAGCGCTCGTGAACTTTCTGTTGAATTTCAACATGCATGGTGACCAAACACCACACAGAGGCACACTTAGCGAGTTATCAAACTCTAGCTATTCTAAAATTGAAGCAGCTGTTCAGCTCTTTTTCGCTAACGCTGTTTACCTAGAACATCAGACGGCTGTGATGAAACACATTCACGGAAAATGATACCGTCACGATTCTTTGTATTACGAAAACTCAAATTTGCCTTAAAACGAGCTTGAATTTGCCTTATTAGCACGTAGTGATGCAAACGTCGTCTACGCAAAGTAATTTTCGAAAACTCCTCAACTCCACTGACGCCTGAGACTCGAATGCCAAAGTAAGCGGTAAAAACGACTCAGGGAACCCTGAAAGTATTTACCAAATCCTGCCTTTGCTCGACAAGATCACTCAGACATGCACGGTTTGCCCATCATGCCCTGCTTCTACAGCTGCTGCTGCCGTCGCAATTCAGCAACAGTTGCATCCTCCTTCATGTGCCCTAAAAAACTCGCGTATTGTCATCAACCGCACCCTCGCTAGGACTCCGTACTCTTCCTGAAACTGCACACGTTTCTCATTATCTGAAAATATAAGCAAATGCGCAAGGTTTGTATTTTAGGGTACGTTCTAACTACTTCTATGTTTATGAATTGAAGTCTTGATTGTTCAATGTGATCCGTATCTCTCTTCACATGAGCCTCTTGTCAGATCCTCGTTGTCATTTTCTTGTTGCCACTGACGGGTTGCCATTTCTTCAGTTTGACACTGTCGGGTTGCCGTTTCTTCTGATTGATACTATCGGGCTGCCATTTCTTCGAATTGCCACTGACGGGTTGCCATTTCTTCAGATTGCCACTGACGGCTTGCCATTTCTTCTGATTGACACTGTCGGGTTGTCATTTCTTCAGATAGACACTGTCGGGTTGCCATTTCTTCAGATTGCCACTGACGGCTTGCCATTTCTTCAGATTGCCACTGACGGGTTACCATTCGTTCATCTAGTCACCGACAGTTGCTGGGCAACACAACAGCTGTCTCCATTTTGAGCTCGCACTGCAAATTTCCAGCTCACCACAGCTACAGGAGAGGACAAAATCGATGAGTGCAGTGCAGCCCTCGCCCAAATTTCATGAGGGTGCTGACCACCACACAATCTCGGAGCGTCACGGTTGAAGCAATGAGCCGGACGCTTTCGAGCCGTCTAGCACTCGTATTCTACGTTTAAAATCACCACTAAACTTTTGTGTGCCTGAAATTGCCGGTAAAATTTCGTGTGCCTGAAATTGCCGGTAAAATTTCGTGTGGCTCAAATCACCGGTTAAATTTCGCGTGTCTCAAATCGCCGGTAAAATTTCGTGTGGCTCAAATCGCCGGTAAAATTTCAAGTGCTTGAACTAACCACTAGAGTTTTGAGTTTTGTGTAGCTTGACTCGCCGGTAAAATTTCATGTGTTTGGAATAACTGCTAGAGTTTGGTGTGGCTTAAATCACCGGTAAAATTTCCTGCGTCGAAAATCGCCGGTAAAATTTTTTGTGTTGATAATCGCCACCTAAGTTTTGCGAACTGCTTTTGAACAGAAAATGTGATTCAAAAAAGTTCATTGTGAAGTTTGGAAATTATATGTGAGTAGAAAATGAAAATCAAAAATGTGTAGGACCTAGTTTTAAAGCTTGGTTTTGAACTGAAAATGCTAATCAGAGAGAGGCATCATGAAATTCTACAAAAGAATTTCCACAGAAGATGTAAATCAAAAAGATGCTCAAAGGAATTTCGGATATTACCACAATTTTGACTAGCAAACTTGATTCGGCGAAGTGCTTCAAGAAATTTTTACATATTGCGTTTGAACTGAGCATTAAAATTGAATAATTGCTTCATGAAATTTTGCTGGTTATTCTAGAATGAAAAATTTTACCGGGTGTTAAAATCATCATCTCTGCTGCTCTCTTAAGTAAAAATCACTTGCGCCCTTTAACGACTAGGAGCATATCATGCAGAGCAGCTATATTGTATTTGAGCACAATGTGCTATTACTACAATAATTTGCAACGTTATTAAATTTATATAAAAAAATCATACATAATGAGAGGTTTGCATCATATTAGAAAATGAATTCCCGAAGATAGGTGTAAATTATTTTGCACCACATGCAACACGCAATATTTCGACTGCAAAGCACACAGTATGAATATGCAGTACACGATAACGGTGCTTGAGTGTGCATCATCTCATCATCACATGTAGAATTACTAAAAAAAGAGCAGTCTTATTTGCTATCTTGCGACAACACGAGCTGATGCTATATATGAACGTCCGCCACATGGCCCTGAGGATTTACTTCTTTCATTCCTCACCATCTGACGCGCATGCGCTCGCCGACGCTTCAAGCTGGCGCTATTATAGACAACGCAGATTTGGCCGTCGTTACTCGGAGGATTTTGCACGTTGTCTCTCGGTAATGCTTGCGCGTGATCGGTATTGCTTGCCATGCATGCAGCTGTACGAGTGCAGCAATCGAGCAGCGATAAGAGTCAACAATCGTTGAATTAGAAGTGCAGTCATCACGTAGCTGTAATTACAGTAGTCGTGCAGCTGTGAATGCATTAATATAATAGTAAAGCTCTGAACGCTGTGAAGGAGCGGGAAGGAAAATTTTAGGTTAAATTCTTTGTGTTTTCTGGATATATCCCGTGGGTGATGCATAGTCTGTTCGGGTTTGATTCTCATGACAAGTTTCCGGCAGTTTATACTGATCTGATTTCCGATTGAAATCAGATCAGTATAATAAGATAAATGACAACTTTCTTCAAACTCAAATTAAACTCAAATTTAAATTTACGCGTGAACTCAAAAGTTCACAATTGCTCAAAGTTCATCATTCTGTACAGGAATGAATTAAAGAGTTAAATTTGTTTCTGCCCTATAGATATATATATCTATATATACATATCGTCACCTATAAATCCTATTTTTCATAACATTCGTCATAGAATGCCATTTCGTGTACGTTCATTATTTCTCAATGTTTCTATTGAAAAAATATTACACAATAAATATTATATGAGATTCGATGTATCTCGTGTTTACCTAAGTATATATTTAGCTAACGCAGTGAGTACAGTATTTAGAGGGTAATTGTATGCACTTCCAAAAAGTAAATTCCGCTGCTATAAATGTTTCAATGCACGCATAGCTGCATGACGGTTGTTTCAGATTAATTGGCGCTTTCTCAACTATAACACAGTTTTTTGAACAAACTCGTACGGATGTGGGTATTTTCATCAGCACTTTCCTCATGAAAATTGTACGTCAGAAAAATGCTCATATAAACCCCTTAAACCTTTTTTTCACACTCATGCGTGATTCATATTGCACCATTTTCGTTCAGGTCTTTGGGTAATATACTTGTTAAAAGTGATCGATCAAGCGCGGCGCAATTTAAAGTAACGACGTACTGTAGTCGACCCGAGTTTCAAACTTGCCGGACATCGATCGTAGATTGTACGTTTTATTTTATTATAAAACTTGGCTTCTATAGACAACACTAAAAAATCTAAGCATTACTGAGAGTGAATGAATATGAAACGTCTCCACCGGGAATTGCAATCTTCAAACCGATCACGTCGGTAATCGTCAGTTGCCCAGCTGCAAAATAGAAAACCGTTTCCTTCTGTAAACTTCTTTAAAGTTCGTTCTGTAAACATAAAGCCCGTTCTTTAAAGCCCTAATCGCGAGGAAGAAAAACGTTTTTAAAATCCAGCTTCGCGTGAAGCGCTCGCTCCCACAGCCCTTTAACCACCCTTCACCCAGAACGCATTTTTGGCAGAAACCCCGCGATCCTTTGGCGCGTTTAAAGAGCACCACAATGGAGGCTCTGTTTGGAGGCGAAAAAAGGCAAGTTCCCACCCAAAACCGGCGCTTCCTGCCGTCAGCCAACTGCAACTGTCCCTTTAAATCAACCAATGCCGCGACGGCTCTTTTTGGTTAGGGAGGGCCGCGCCCCCTGTAAATGGTGCAGTGGCCGCCGGCGGGAGGAGCCTCTCACTTTGGGGGAAGTGTGGTGCCGTGGGGGAGCCAATGCGACCGTTTGTGGCTCGCTTTCGTGACGGTGCTCCTAGAAATGATTTGGCGTCCCAGCTCACGCTTTTGTCCGATAATGGGGGTTTCATTTGTCGGCTTCGAACTAAAATATGGTTTTGTTTATTGAGTAAATTTCTTCGTTCTTAACATGCGGTTTTGGTTGAGGGATTTCTCCTATTTATTCCGAGTGTTTGCCAACGTAATTTTCTATTTCGTGTCGTGTAGGTCAAGAGTCTTTTTCGCTTCCTGCATGACGACGGTAGTACATTTTGCTGACGTTACTAATATTTTTCTGATGACTTTTTGAAAAATATCATTGTGTGAAAATATGAGTTCATATCATCTAGTATCTCACTCACTAACTTCCGCTTGTCTGAAATTAGTGAGTGAGTTAAATTTCCGAAGGTTCTTGGGTAAATGATGGTCATCCGAATAATGTCAATAAGAACGGCCATTCCAAAGGCGCAAAAGGATTTACATTCGTAGTACGTCTCAAACCCGTTATAAAATTACCGAATTTTGTGCAACTGAAGGCGCGAAAGGATTCACATTCGCAGTGTGTGTCTCACCAAATACATTTCACCATCTGCTGGCCGCGAGGACAAGCAAGGCAAAAAGTTCGTCTCTTCCCCCGATTCCCAACGAGCTGTGGAGCAGCACACCCGTCCCCCGCACCCACCCACCCACCCGGCAGCGGCAGCTGTAGACGGACCTTTAAACATCGAGCTCTTCACAGTCGCACCGACGCTTGTCGTGGTAGCCCAGCACGGCTGCGATCCGCCGGTTCTCGACCGTCGCTCTCACCGCCGCCCGGTTCTGATCTGTGACCAAGCTCGTTTGATCAAAACGTGTAAAGCAGAAATAGTTTAGTTACAGTTATATGGTTGAAAACTCATTCGTTTTCGAGCACTTTGAAATGACAAAACCCGGTTGAGAAAAAACAGTGAAGGAGTACTGATGAGAAATGGTTTAGTAACAATTATGTGATTGAAAACTCGTTCGTTTTCGAACACTTCGAAATGACAAAACCCGGTTGAGAAAAAACAGTGAAGGAGTACTGATGAGAATTGATTTAGGAACAATTATGTGATTGAAAACTCGTTCGTTTTCGAGCACTTCGAAATGACAAAACCCGGTTGAGAAAAAACAGTGAAGGAGTACTGATGAGAATTGATTTAGGAACAATTATCTGATTGAAAACTCATTCGTTTTCGGGTACTTTGAAACTTGTACTCTCGTGTTCACAGGAATCGACACCGCAGCGCTTTTCACGTTACTTCTCGTGTGACTTTACTGAGGTGATCCGATACTGCCGTGATCCCGAGCGAGGTTGCTTGCTTGCTTCAGTGAGAGTGCTGAAAATTTTCTCGAAAATTAAAAATTCTCGAAACGTCCCATTTAGCAGTGACAGATGATCGATGTTAAAGGTGTTGTTGCCAGGCTCTGTGTGAGATGTGATCCTATATCACATGTTGCGTGGAATATTTGATTGCATCGTTGTTGTTGGTGTGTACTTCAGTTGCCTGCCATTGTTTTTCCAATGACATTTTACCTACACAATCCAGTTCCCATCGTAAAATTCTCAACATCGGCATTGATATCGCAAAGTTAATTATTCTGTGTCGTAATTATTTTTTTCCTTTTCGTATCTCAAAATGCCCTGCTTGTGGGTTTTTTGAAATTTTTTAATTATTGTCAAGTGTAATTAACTTTTGGAACTCTGAACACTTCGCATTAAGTTGCAAACAGTGAACACTAAGACATTCGTTTCAAGGAAGTGAGAAGTTTTAAAAGTTTAAATCTTCCAGAACTCTGTCTTCTGACCAGTGCTACAGCACTGGTGAAATTGTACAACTTAAGTTATGGATTGCATTATTTCGCAAATTGTTATTTTGTGTGCGTGTGCTCGTGCCCACAATATCGTGTGAAGCGAATAAAAGTCCGATCCAAACACTAAATGCCATAAACTGAAAATTTTACAATTATTTTCGTTCCCTGATGACATTTTCGCTGCACTTAGGGCGCGAGCTGCAAAAATAATTTCCTTGTCTTTTCGATTTAGCAAATTTTTAAATTTTGTATTTATTAATGCTCTTGAAAATGTTCCACTATTGTTCAAAATATCCATATCATAAGCAAACCTGTGAACAAAATTTCTGATAGAAATACGTGTATTCTACAAATATACATTTTGGTAAAGAATTATACCATACTCCTACTACGACCGTCATGACATTGATCTTAAGCTCAACGAATAAAAATCATGTGTTGTTTGAGTGAAGTTTCACAAATTGTATTTCTTGGATTATTTTCTGCGAAAGCTTTGCGACCAATTAGAAAGTATTGCATTTTGTTATAATTTTGTCGGTAGTGGACGCTTTACTGGAGTTTATATAACTGACTCGGGAAATTTAACTGGTGCAAATGGCAGGTTTTGACTAAATCCTTCATTTCTACTTACAGAATTTATAAATTTATTTCATTTGGATAGCTTTCATAACACGCAATAATTTTCATGGGAACCTCTTCAGAGACACACACTCATTTCAGCGACATAGTCGCTATTACCGCGAAATAACTTCGAAAAAGCTACCTAGAACGTGCACGCTCGAGCTTTACCCAAGCAAATCTTGAACTGCGAAAACGAATAGAAAGTCTACGCACAAACTCCGTACGCCTCAACTGCTCCCTCGATCTCGAGGATGTCCTCGGAGATGGTGGAGATGACAGAAGTGCTCGACAGACCAGAATCTCTTGACAGACAAGAAGCTCTCGAGGACCATGTTGAACTCGACGACGTACCCCAAGTCGAGGAGGGTCGGCAAAACGTCGTCTTGGCTGGACGTAAACGTCAGCGTTCTGGCTCTGTGACGCCTGACGAGCAGCGACTCGGAAACGAAAATCTTCATGTTTTCGAAGAGGCTTCGAGTGAAGACGCTGTTGCAGCGTCAGGAGCTGGAGAAGACAGAGCCGCACTGCTCCTCAGAGTCTACCTCAAGATGAAACTGGGTAAGTGCCGAGTCTTATGACATGCAACCGGGACTTTTCCAAAACAAAACTCTTCTTCTGTTGGGAGTCAAATTTTCGGTAGTTTTACTCCAAAATTACTCATCTTTTGCAGATAATTTTTGATCTTTCCATAATTTGATTAAGATTGGAGGTGACATGCAACTCTGTCTTATATATAGCATGTAGAGCAGCGAAACTCTTCGTCCATTGGGAGTCAAATTGTAAATAGTTTTACTCCAAAAATATACTTCATTTTAAGGAAATTCACGATCATTGCGTAATTTGATTAAGAGTGGAGGTGCCGCGTAACCTTGACATTTCTTAGAGCAGCAAAGCAACTTTTCACAAGTTGGGAACCGCTCTGAAAATATTTCTGCTCCAAACTTGCTGTTCTTTCAGAAATACTTTTGATTCACTTCCGTAATATAATTAAGAGTTGAGATTTTCATTTATGAGTCAACGGGCGTTAAATCGACTTCGCTATGAAAGGATTGCTCAAAAACTTGTGTTTTCGTTCACTAAATAATGCGAGATGGTTATAGACTTGATCACGACCAACTCAGTGGACAAAGGACAAAATTTTGACCAGTTCTGCAGTATTTAAGTCATGTGTGTGCGTGCTCAAAGTGTTATCACTCACGAACATTGCTTAGTGTGTGTCATTTCGTGATCTGGAGTTACGATTCGAAGGTTTCTACAAAATGTGTGTTATGAATGCGCTGTAGTCAGTAATGACGCTGTGCAGGATTTAGCGACGCTGTGTAGGATTTAGTGACGCTGTGCAGGATTTAGCGACGCTGTGCAGGATTTAGCGACGCTGTGCAGGATTTAGCGACGCTGTGCAGGATTTAGTGACGCTGTGCAGGATTTAGTGACGCTGTGCAGGATTTAGTGACGCTGTGCAGGATTTAGTGACGCTGTACTATTCTTCCTAATGTTATGCAAGATTTGTTGATGTGTGCACCGTGAACAGTGAAACTGTTGTACTATAGTGACTGTGTATAGTGACGCAGGGCAGCTAGTGTGTTTATTTGTAGATATACTGGGTGTCGATATTAACTAATCAAAGCAAAGTTCTAAATGGACTTGGACAATTTGAACACCTTTCATGCAGCGCCTTTGCTATAAATATGGAATGTGAAAAGGCGAAGTCACTTTACCTCTTCGTAAAAGCGTGATATGTTGATATTAGAGGAGGGGTTTTCCCTACATTTTCCTCATTTTTTCGATATTTTTTGCTCAGCCGATCATATCATGGGACGGTATATTGTTTTAATTTTTTGTTCATTGCATGCATTAGAAATTATAATTATCGCGATCACAACCCAGCGGTACTCCATAATTTTTTTTTAATTCAGGGATTTTTTTTAATTTGACGATATGGTAGGGCTGAAAATTTATTAAGCTGGAGTGATTTATTTATTGACGTCTCTGATAATTATTAATTATGGTAATTATGGTTAAACAATTATAACTGTTTAACCATTCATGTGTTCGCAATGCTTTAGCATGTTTTATGGAGCTGACGCATATTATGCATTTTCAAGATCGTAAATTTTCACCAATCGATTCACAGATACTATTTGAATACATAGCGGGATTTGAAACACATTCTAAAATATGATAGATGGGACTGAATTGTTCTCAATTTCCGTCTTTTTCGAGGATCATACGATTAAAAACTTTTACCTTCAGTTTCTAGCAGTCTAGTTATGACTTCAGATATGCGATAGAGCAGGCGTTGAGAGTGTGATTTAATATCCGTGTGTTTCAGTTTAGAACTTGAAGCCTTCTGAGATTGAACACCAAAACACGCTCAAATATTTCTTTGATTGCTCGATGTTCTGAACGAAGCGAGCGTATCCGTGATACAGAAGCAAATATTTTTATTGCGCACGTGACATAAACTCTGATATTAAGTCGCTCAGGTTTAAAATTAGCGCTCAAATCAATGTAAGAGGGTTCTGCTCCGGACTTAGAGCTAATTGAGCGCAATTGTAATATAGCGTGTTGGTATTATTAAGGGATGAATTAAAGTGAATGTTCCTCACTTAAATACTAATGTTTAATAGAGTATATATATTGAATCGTATGTCATTATACTGTTATGATACGAATGTTATTTGCCGTGCGCGTGCTTGAAACGAGTTGAGGTTTTATTGAGGAAATCTTTAAAATTTAACTATTTACGGTTTTATAAAAAAGTAATAGTAAAATTTATTCATATGCTCATGATGTTTTAAACAAAATGTGACCTACGAGAGGGTAAATTGAAGTTTCTGACACGAAAATTTCGTTTGTGAACATATGGGTAAAAATAATGACTTAGATTTAGTTGGCGCAAGCAAAATTTAGCGACAATGCTATGATAAAAAAATCAATAAGCGCCAATTTGTTGTAAATAAATGTTCATCATGCACAGTATCCTCTCTAAGCGGTCTTTTCGCTGATCTCAGCTAACTGAAATTAGGGTATTTGCTGGGAATGAATCAGGGCTGTTGCGAAACGTAATCTATTGGAAATTTTCTGAAAGTTATTTTGATGGCTCGTTCAGCCGGGAATTATAAGAAATCATCAACTATTTTATCATTTAAACATTATCAACATCCCGAGAGTGTTGATGAGTTACACGTGAAATCGTAATGACCTTCCCAAAAATCTGTAGCTACGATGCGTTTTCCATCATCGCGTAAAGCATTAGCCATAAATTCTTCTCTATGAAACCTGGGCCACAAATTGTGTATTTTATAGACCCTATTCATCTGGATGCATTTGTTCGGTAGCCTTGATACGGTCGCAACAACAAGATTTTAACGAACTTTTTCGTGTAAATATTCCTTGCGAGGCCCCGCCTCCTCCTGGTAGCCGCTCCTCCTCCAGGCCCCGCCCATCTGCCCCGCCCCCTTCATTCCCCCAGCTGCTAAAGTATTAGCACTTTTTTAATCAGCATCTGCTTCCTTCTTGTAGCTGAAAATCTTTTCGTGTCGCCAAAAATACCTAATCTTCAGATACACGGATTAGTGAGGTGATTTTGTTTTATTCACGCATCGTTACGTGAGACACCGTGTAGAATCGTCATTAGATCTATGGTTTTGGGGACAGTTCAATCACATTGTGTCTCCCTGAAGTAAAATTCTTTTGATCAAAGATCGGAAAAACTATTTCAAATTTAAGTATAATTCTGAAAGTTTTTACTTTCCATTATGGCCATTATCATAATTGACTCGTTGGTAATGTGAGTGATTTATTAATAATTTAGTCGCTCCCTTCACTTCAATGGCGAAGTTATCATACACAAAATTTTACCCGAGCGGTCGCAGCGCTTGTTCGCCAGCCCAGCTCCTCCTGGGCGCTTTATTGAAGTCCTTTGTTAACAATCGAAATCAGTTGAGAATTCTTACTTCGCTCTCTGACAGCCATAGCATTATGCCTTCCATTGTATGCCCTTTAACCTCTGCAATGGAATATCTTGCATAAATATGCATACAAAGAAAGTGGGAAGTTGTATTTTAGGTTTTGTTTGCATGAATTGCGAATCAAATCATTTGAAACAGTTTGCTGGGAGCGCAGAGGCAACCTCGGCTCCGTCACAACAATGGCATAGATCATTTCCGCTGAGCATCAACCCTACCAAATTCGATCCTGCCTCTTGTTCCAGAGTCCCTTTTTTGCTGGTCCGTCTTGTTCCTTCACCCTTTTTTAAGCCGTGCCAATTTTTTGCCGCTTCGCATTGAATGCAAGAGAGCCTCCTGCGTTTGTCCCAGAACTCCTCCCTGTGCGTCTCTTTTTGAGCTCCTCCTCTCCCCACGTTTACTGCTTCTATTTTTGCACTCCCTCACTTACTGGCCCTCTTCTTAACTCAAATTTCGTCTCCTCCTACTCCCACTTTTTGACCTCACCCATTTTTGACTCCTCCCTCCATCTCGATGAAGCTCCGCCCATCTTTCAAAAACTCCTCCCATCTCCTTGTAACTCCTCCCATTTTCAAAAAACTCCGCCTGTCAATGAAAGATCCCGCCCATCACTCAAAAACTCCGCCCCCTTCAAAAGACCAGGGATGTTTGCTGCTGCCGGTCGTTTTGACTGCATCATTATTTAGCAGCTCCGGTGACTGCGTTTGCTAAAGTACATCTATCTTTTAATTACTGCGCCTACTTTTATCTGGGTCACATCTACGGCATGGGGCACATTTAAATCTTTCGTAACTTAATTTAAGGCAACAATTTAACACATCGCTATGGAATGCATCCCAGGGTAATCTATTCATGCAATTCCATTAATATTTGCCAGCTCATTCAAAAAGTAATTGGAATAAATTTATGACTTATCGCAGATTTATCTTCCTAATCAGAAATTAGCACAATATTACTGTAGATGGAAATTTTTCGACCCACGTAGGAAATGTAGTTAATTATCTCTTGGCAGTTTAATGAAACTTAATGCGTCCATTAGATTGTAACGGAGTACAAGGTAGATGCATCTATATGGTTAAGATAATTTCATATTAAGATTGATAACTTCATTCTTCTAATATTACTGTAAATATAACACGTTCACATATATGTTTGAAATTACATACCTGTGGTGAAGAAGGGATTGGTTTTAATTAATAACGAAGCGCATGCGCTAAAATTGTCGTAAATGTGAGTCGCTCAGCAAAGCTTTTCTAAATAAATTTATCTAAAACAACTGTCAAGTAGTCTTTAAAATAATTCAAGGTCTTATAACACGTAACTTATGTGAACATATCCAGACATTAAGAGTAACTATTATAGTGTACGCCTTTAGGATCCGTAAAATTGCATCAAAAATGCTTAAATTTTACGTAAAAATTACGCAAAAACTTTGAAGCTCACTCAAAAGCCTTGAAAATGATTTTATTTATTGTGTAACTCGAGTGCTATTTGTGTACGTAAATCTTACTTAATATATTTGAAAACATTATGAGAACTACAGTGCCATGTATGTATGCTACATGCCAAACCCGTGTGCTTACACACGTTTACGAACTCTTGTGCGCAGAATTAGTAATGCGAACCTGCGTACGTGAAGGTTGTGCGTAACATCATGAAGCAGAAATGTGATGTTTTTCAGAGTGGGGGTATCCAGATGGTGTTAAATTAATGTGTCGAACCTCGATTTCATCCGCTCTCTTACACTCCAAGGAAATTACTTGCTTAATAAAAATGTGAAGTAATGATTCATTATAGTTATGGAGATCATTTTGTCTCTGTATACTAAGAACTCGAACGATCTTTAATTAGTGCAATTAAGTGTTTTAAGGGTTTAACATATTAATTTATGGCTTAAAATGATTAAGGGCATAAACGTGGGGTTTTTGAGCCCTCGTTCAATTCTTCGCAAGCCAAGTATTTAAGCATTTTTTTCAACACTAAACTGGAAGTTCAACTGCAGCTGTTCAATACATATGGAACTGGTCAATTATTTGTAATGTTCACGGACATCATTCTTCCTAACATGTCAATATGGATCAAAAATTCAATTCGAAATTTCGTAACAATTCGAATGAAGACGAACGACTCCTAGAATTTTCCCTTGTCCTCGAGATCGAATGTATTATTGATATGTAGTCTTGTTTAATTGAAGATAATTTATTCAAGGACTCATGAATTTTGTTACAATTCTCTTGTCTTCGTTTTTTTGTAATTTCAAATTTAATTTTTAAGGCATGAACGCAGGAACGGCAGTCAAATTTTTCATCTCTGGGCTACCATATGCTCAATAAAATAATATTAAAAACACAAATGATGCTGTTTTTATGGAACATGTTATTAATTTTTCTTTCCGCGAGCTCTTCGTCGTCCATTTATGATAACGTTATGATTATCGCAGTATAGGCAGCTGCTCTATCCGTGATGGCTTAAAAATATCTTTAGTTGGGAAATTTTTTCAAAGATGCTCGAGCAATTGAAGAATCTTTCGTGAATAAAAGATAATTTTTCATCAAATTGCAACTTGAAAATTTTCTGATATTCCAGAGAATTCAAACCGGACGACTTGAGAAAAAACAGTTTTGAATTTTGTAGATTGTCGCTAAAATTTTCATGAAACTAAACTGCCTGAATTTTTTTTCATTATTACGTGGTTGTGCTATTTCGTCTGCGTTTTTCATTTTATTACTGTGTTATACGTAGTTTTTAATCTGGGAAAGATAGAGATACAAAGCACTATTTAGAGACAGCGTTTCGATCGTTAGTCATCGATCCACAGGGAACACACGTGTAATCATGTAACTTTTCGTAATGGGGACTTATTTTGAGTACAAAACAAAAGGCATCAGCAATTGCGGATGTACGAGTATTTTAGGCCTGGAAGATTGAAACTAGGCGTTTTGATGTTTTCATTTCTACATAAGTCAACTTTTTCAATTTTTTAAAAACAATTAGTTCACTTACAGCCACCTAAAACTCTTTCAATGTCAAGGTCGAAGGTCACATTAATACCTGCCATCAAAATCTTCACATCTGGTTGTGACCTAAAAGTTCTTTCCACGTAACTGTCGAACACACATCAATTCCTACCACCAGAAATAACCATTACATCTGGTTCGTGTGTGTGTGTGGCAGTCTGGCCGGGTTATCACACTGTTGTCGCTGGCACCACAAACCAATTTGCCGATCTCGAGTCAATTTGAGTAAACCAATCAACCTTGTTCTTCGATTTACGTCTGAGTCCTTGCACCCAGTCAAACATCTTCAAGAAAAGAATCGATCGGTGAGCACTTTAATTGTGCGGTTTTATTACATGGAGAGTGGTAGAAAAGCTATTTGAAAGTAAGGAGTTATAACAGGAGTTATGAAAATTCATGGGTTCTTGTTTCGTGTCACAAGTATAGATACGTAACCTGACGACTATTTTATGCCACATTGCATTGTAGAATTTGGCAATGCGCTCACCGACAGTTCGCAAGCTCGCTCGGTTGGTAATGAATAATTATCGGTTTAGTTGTGAGCCTTTTTAAAATTACGCATAGGTTATAATTAAATGGTTCGTTGTAGTCGCTAACGGTGTAATATAGATTATTATTCAAGTGAGCGTGTCCATTTCTTCTATTTCGTTAGACATCCGCAGTGAACACTTTACTAGTTACGCAGATATCGCGATGCGCTAGGAAGCGCACAAATAAAGTCGAGAATTTTGAAGTAATCGCTCTGCTCAACTGTCATCGAAAAAGATAAGCAATGGAATGTTCTATGAGTGTACAGTAGATTTACACAAGTCACGTGGTGTTGCCTCAAATCGAACATATAAAATGTGCAAACAAAAGAAAGAAACAAAACGTGCTCTATAGGCTGCGCAGAATTGCGTGTGTATGTATGTAAGTGCTCATGTTACATGTCTACTTAACCCTAGAGCTACGTTCACTGCTGACTACCCATGACCTGAGCACGACTGAAGAGTAATATTTCACCGAAAACTTACACTTCTGATCCCTCATCCTACGATGTTTCTCAGTAACAAAAATAAACAGCCGTTCATCAACTACACTCACATCAAAATGTTTTTTTACGAGAATAATTCAATACATGTCATATCTATTCTCGGTATCAGGATAACTGTTCACATACGCAGGCACAACAACTCGAACCATTTGTCAGAAAGCAAGAGATGAACATAAGAGCGAGGCTTGCGGGTGCCCACACACACAAACGAGGTGGCCTGGCTCGTATCACGGTTACGGTACACGGCGCCAATATTGCTGGTCTGGCTCACGCCATTTGAGACGAACACCGTAAAAAGAGACGGCGGTGCCGAGCTGGTTCATGTAAAGCTCAAGTGTGCAGTTATGCCAATATATACCCTCCGCTCCTTAATGATGGAGGACTTGACGCCATATAATCCCATGGGATGCTGGCGGTGTGCGTACTTGTATGGCGGTGCCCAAAGGTATATGTGTCTACTTAACCACGTAATTCATTGCAGCAATGAATCAAATGCTCGAGGTTTCTTGTTCCGTGGTGTTGCAATGAGAGAACTTTTTTGCTTAACAATCAATAAACAATAGGCTTTATGAATTGTAGATGAAAAATCAATTCTACGCTGATTAGAAGATATTCATCATGATTTAAAGATTTAAATCTACTGCCATTGATTGTTTTCAGGGTTTCATTTGTTTTGTCGTTGATCATCCAAGGTTAAAAGAGGAATGTAACGCTTTATATTCTTGATTCTTATTTTTAAATAAAACTATTTTCCCCTTTTTTTATCGGCTTCCAATTGATCAAGTATACAGCGTCAAATGAACTCATGCAAGCATGTGTGAATAACATAATTTATGCAGACAGTATCATGCTGTTATAAAGTGAATATGTAGTAGTGACGCTACTCTTCATTTTGTGTGGCCATTCTCTTATTCTTCTAATTGGCTGTTAGTTAAATTTATGATACCAAGAGTGTAATTATTTGATATAAACATGAAATTTTCAAACTCTTAGCATACTGGTACCATCTAGTGACTCATTTTTTTGTAAAATGATTCTTCGTAGCATGAAGATTGATTTTTCCAAAACAGCTTCCTGTAAACCTGAGATTGTACGTGAAGGACTCGACTCCAAGCTCTTATACATGAGATTCTATAATATCGAATGTCCAAATCGGGACTTGCTGGCCTCACCCAAAGCACTATTTTTTCTCTGAAAGCACCTTTAAATATCCCAAAAATATTAGACGATTATGAACATCCAGGCGCTGTTTAACAACGCTTAGTGTTTTTCATTAAAATCAAAGAGATTCTCATTTATGAGACTCGAGCAAACGAGAGGGTCTCGACGAACTCTTGAGATGCGGACTGATTGTACCGCTACGAAATTCTCCGTTCAGCCTTAAGAGGCTCGATAAAATCAGACGTGTTTTAATAGGCTCGGTGCAGTGGGGTGGCGTGAGAAGGGTTGAATTCAATGGTGAAACACCTGGTCTGCCTGGGTCTGCTTGTATTGGTCTGTTCCTACAGCTGCCTCGTGTACCTACGCAGTCCTATTCTTATAGCTGCTTTGTTCGGGCGTCTCAAAGCTTTTTTCCTTCATTTGCAGCTCTTTTTGCAAGGCGGCTTGATGCACGGTATATGTGCGATTTCAGTTGCGTTTAGTTGTTTCTTTTTTCTGTGAGAATTAAAGGGAGTTCGCAATGCTCTTCAGTTCTCATGAAGATTTTAAAATATTTTTCTTTAATTTGAAGTTGTTTTCGTACATCGTTATTGATACACATTATATGTGGGATTTCAGTTGCGTTTAGTTGTTTCTTTTTGTATGAGAGATAAAAGGAGTTTGCAATGCTCTTTAGTTCATACGAAGATTTTAAAATACATCATTCTTTCATTTGCAGCTGTTTTCGTACGTCGTCGTTGTTGGACAATACGTTTGATTTCAGATGCGTTCCGCTGTTTCTTTTACATATGACTCAAAGATCGTTAGCAATTCCGTCTAGTTCATATGATGCTTTTGAAATTTTGTGCTAACTTCTTTTCAACCTTCAGAGTGAAGTGTCGCTATTGGTGAATTTGCTTTGATAAAATTTGCTAGTGTCATACGTATATCTACCATTCGTGTATGTGCGCACACGTTTCGATCCGATCATTTTTGGGAGAAGTCTTCCATTTTAAATATTTCTTTTTTGTTTGAGTCTACAGTCTCACTGTAGATCGAAGTTTAATACCTAAATTAAATAACGTCATTTGGACGCGACCTTACCTCCACCCCAATGCATGATTGGTGCATTTTTGGCATTTCCCTTGCGGATGTTTCCTGTAACTGTTGAAAAAAAGTGGTACAAAATTAATCAACATTAGATACCTATTAAAAATGCTTCAACACGTTAGAACCCTGTACACTTGCCCTGTATAGCAACACATGAGAGCCCTGTACACTTGCCCTGTATAGCAACACATGAGAGCCCTGTACACTTGCCCTGTATAGTAACACATGAGAGCCCTGTACACTTGCCCTGTATAGCAACACATGAGAGCCCTGTACACTTGCCCTGTATAGCAGCACATGAGAGCCCTGTACACTTGCCCTGTATAGCAACACATGAGAACCCTGTACACTTGCCCTGTATAGCAACACATGAGAGCCATGTATGCCTGCTCTGTATTAACAAAGCTCAGACGACATTCTTCTCTGTTCAATGAGCTCGGAGTAAAAAAAATAAGTTTAAAAATGATTCGACCAGCCAAAGAGCTTTTGAGATACATTGGTCGCCGTGATAACTTGGCCAATAGTATCGCGAAGTCAATCAATACAGCTCTCCGGTGTCTTCCCTATGGGAGGGCGGCGTGGTATTCATACGAAGCCTTTCACTTCCAAGATACGTGTAGGCTCACTTCGCACACGAACGTCCGTCCTCTCGCAAAGATTCCAGTTATATTTATACCGTGCGAAGTATAGCAACGAGAAAAAGAGAGATTTTATCCTTCATTTCAATATAAGCCCCGTTCCTAGCCCGATCATTCTCTTTCTTGCTCAATTGCCGACATAGCTCACCGTCTGTCATGTGCTAATCCGCGCTCGCTCTGTGCCCTCACACATTCCTCCATTGACAGCCAAGTAAATCCGCTTATCCTTCGCTTGTGCCCGGCTGAAAAAGTCCACAAAACGCAGCGTTCTCGCACTACGCGATTAGAACGCTCGCTCTTCTTCCTTTTCCACGGAAGATGTCTGCTTACCGCTGGCGCCCTTTATAATTGTAAAACGCATGCCGTTACGCTGCTTATTTTGCTATACCAACAGCTGTCCTGCAGCGAGCAAAACTTTACTGCTGTCTTGCGCGGGAAACTAAATTTCTGCTTTTGGTTGGAAGCTAAATCGCTGTTCAGTGCGTAAAACTCAACGGCTGTCCTGTGCATGAAACTCATCAGCTGTCCTGCGCACGAAAGTAAATAGACTTCCTATTGAAACTGATATAACAGCTGTCCTGCCCAGGAAACTAAACGGCTATCGTGTGCAAGAAACTGCACACTTTAGGAATTGAACAAGTTTCCTTCAAAAACTTTTTTCCACAAAAATGCTCTCAAGTTTCCTTTATTTTGGACTTTCATCGGGTGTCTAACGCCGCTAACTTGTTTTAGACTTGTCCTCATTTCACGAACGAAACATGCGAATCTCCTACCTGAACTCAATGTTCAGTCATCATGTTATGAAAATGGTATCATTCTTTACTCTATCATTTTTTTAATTTCAACTCTGAATAAGCGTGAATTTTTGGTAAATCTATCGTCATCGATGGCATTCACAGTGTCAATTTGACAGCACGTGTAGGGCTGGAAGGACGACTGTATATATGTGAGTTGCTGCTATTTTAAAATTTGTCTCGCTCGTCTGATTTTTGTTTAAAAATACAAAGGTAAGGGATTGACTTATTTTCACTATCAGATTTTGAGTATTGATGTTTGCCGACAGTAAAGAAAAAATATTGTGATGCTTTCCTGAAGATACGATACCGCGCGATTCTGATGCTTCCTGATGTGGGAGGCATTCGCGATACCACGTGCATGTGAAAGTAGGTTACGACGTCCTCCTGGATATGAGGATGTGGCGAAATATTTTCAATTTTTAAACTATTTACGGTCGATTTAATGGGACGACTCGATCGTTGAGTTTTCGGTTTTTGTTTTCAGTTCAAATCGAATAACGTGTCTCTAATACGCCTCCGCGCGCGTCATGAACAACTTTGACCTTTAACTGGGTACATGTTTTGATATCTTAGATCATCAATTACATAGACAGGATAAATTTACCTCGTCTTCTTTAAATTTCAACGTATAAATAAACATCATTCCTCTTTAAATTTTAACGTATCAATAAGTATCGCTCTTCTTTAAATTTCAAAGTATAAATAAACATCATTCCTCTTTAAATTTCAACGTATCAATAAGTATCGCTCTTCTTTAAATTTCAACGTATAAATAAACATCATTCCTCTTTAAATTTCAACGTATCAATAAGTATCGCTCTTCTTTAAATTTCAAAGTATAAATAAATCTCGTTGTTTGTGTGCAGGGAAGCTAGTGGAAGAGCAGCAGCAGCAACAACAGCACCTGAAGCAGCAACGCTCCTGCGACAACTCTGGTGACAACAGCGATGGGGACTCTGCCACGGGGGACGCTGGGGAGCCCCCCACTCCCCCACACACCCCCCAGCGGGAGCTGCTCCCCAGGGCGGACAAATTACACATCGAAGGGGGCAACTTCATACCCAGACCTTCCCCCTTCCATCATCTCGACCCACTTCAGCAGCAAGCGCTCCATGCCAGGGTGAGTTTGAAGGTGTAGCATGTGTCTCCTCTCAACAATTTGAAACAACTTATTTGGCACAAGCGATACAGCAGTGGATTATTTTTTAAGCCTAGAATAGAGGACACATTCGTTATGGGCAATAAACAGTGTAAGAACATTTGATCTAATCGAAAATTTACATCTTTTAAATTTTTCTGCAGATAGAGTGTGAAAAATTTACGAACAAGGCAAGCGAAAAATTTTTTCTCGTTTTCCCGGTGGATATTAGCTCTAGTAAACAATTCACACAAATTCTACTATTTGCAGGTACAGTGCGGAATGCAACAATCGAATAACTCTTAAAAGTATGCCAGGCTGTTTTAATATTAATTTATTCGTGTACTTTATAACTATAGTAGTGTATGTGCTCCGCGTATCGCAGCATGCCACCACCATCAACTCATACATGTGACTCCGTTATTCGACTAAGCTGATGCTTACTTCAAGTTATGAACACCTGGTGATGAATTGAGGTGAAGGACTTTTTTGACCGAATTGTATCTCTCTAGTTTCATTATATTTCTGTAACGACAGATTTTTAAGACTTTTCTAGAACGCGCATTCACCCAGAGATTTTTTACTCATAGGCGATTTGTCCCTCGAAGCTCAGCTTTAAGAGTCATACTTTCATCACAACTTTTGATCGGGAAGACGGTGTGATTCTCCTCCAAAAACGAGCATTTTGGTGTGCGTTGCTCGACGATTATTTTTACATTGAACTACATTCCTCTGAGCATCATTTTTTATCTATGGATCTTCAGCGCCATGACAAAGGCGCTTCAACTGCCAGTGTCAACTGCTCGTTAAAGTATCTCTTAGCGCTGAAACTACATGAGTTGAAAGGTGACATGCGGGGCAATTTTAACAGCTTTGTAATCCTTTGCTTCACGGCATCTCTTCATTTCTTGAGACTTTTCGCTGAGTTTCTAAATAAGACAAATTACAGTTTGCAAATTCCCGACATTTGTGGCAGTTTGCAAATACTCAACATTTGTGGCAGCCTGCAAGCTTAATCTAGAGCTTAACACGAGTCAGTAATATGTACTTTGAACTGAGTACAGTATAAAACTTTTATAAAATGGAAGGTTTGCATACGTGTAAGAGAAATACAGAGTTAAACCTTAACGGCAACTTTGCAGGGGAGCTTGTTGATAGATAGAGTGCTCAGCGTCAAAAGTTGGCTCGTCTGTAAACTGCAAAAGTTTTTCGTTCCGCATTTCTTTTTTAAAAAGAACGCCAATTTACCAGCGGCGTTTTTCTCTTTACTGGTGCAACAACTTCCTGCTATCGGAAAATTGACTTGAAAGTTTCGTTATCGATTTAATTCAAATCAAACTTCGCATGTTCGTCACCAACTTCGGTATAGTTTAATGGCCCAACCATGACATATGTGTGTGTGCTCGAGCGTTCTCTCGATATTTTAAACAAAACTGTTCCATTTCTTTCCTGTATCACATTGGCGGTCACGCCCAAATATGTTCACGAAAATAACATCGGTTGCGTGCTGAGGTGATTGCTTATGAATTTGTCAGTCATTTTTTCTAAACTGATCATAAAAGTTTCCAATTTTGCGGCATCGATCGTGAAATATCAGAGTAATTTGTGAGCGGACTTCGAAACTGTTTCAGTTGGTCGCAGTGAAGTTCTCTTCAAATTACCGAGTAATTGTCCAACTTTTGAATTCACTCCTCCCTTTAGAACTGAAATAATAATATACTACCTCCGCTGGCGCTGGTTGTCATGTTGAACCATTGCAGGCCAGAATTGTGTGGCGTGACAAAGGTCGTTAGAAGCCTTCATGTTACAGCGGTATTGTGTGACTTTTATAGATGAAGCTACGGCAAAAAAGAGTCCCTTGTTGTATTCTTTAGCAAATGTTCGCTCCATCAGTTATTGAACTTGAGACAATTATTGCTGGACTCATTGTTGGCAGACTCCTAAACGGCCGTGCATCATTACTGGGCCGTTGATGTTTGCAATTAAGCATTTCCAGGCGCCAAACAAGGAGTGTTTGCCTCCCTAATTGCTTCATCGCATTGTTCATTTCAAGAAAATAGCGAAGCAAGGCAAGTGTGCTCGCTTTTGTTTCATTAGTAAACGTCTCGCCCCGACCCAGAAATTCTGGGTCCCAATTGTTCGCAGTGGGGCACAAAGTGCTCTTTACTATGGGGACTGTGCGTAAGTGCACAGTGTTTACAGCGCAGCGCGTGCCGTGCTGTGCGTTATGGCACGTTACATTTTATCAGCACTTCTGCTACACGAGACGCTAATGCTATATTAATGTGCGTTGAATAAAGTCCGTAACCACAGTACTATTATTGTATGTATAATAGTTTTGAGAAAAAAACGATCTCATAACACCATGCAGCGTTAGTTGCAAGCTTTGCGGTTTTGGAAATATAGCGCTCTGTATTACTGCTCTGTGCAAAACGCTGCGCGGGTTACTGATGTATTTCAAAACTCTAGTGTAAGCTGTATTTTTTCCCACGTGAGCGATGTGTTTTACGAACACGTACATGTTGATAGATTAGATTTTACATCAGAGCACTAGCTTGGAAATCAATTTTCTGGCAAATTATTATACAGGATGTCTGTCCAAAAATAAGTGCCTTTGACTGCCTAGTACTCATGTATTTCGATGTGTTAATTGACATAGATACAAGCCTAATGGGTTAAATCAAAGAAAAGAATCTTAATTTTAAGAAAATTGAATGTAAACAATTAAAATTAGTTAGCTGCACCTGAGATAAAAATTAAAAATACACGAGAATCGTCATTCTAAGGATGAATGCACTTTTTTAGGACCCCCTGAATATGTCATACAATTCGTATTTTTTGTATTTTTTAAGCTTTTGCATTTTTCTTTTGCTCTTGAGACAGACAATCAAGAACGAGAGCGGGTTGTCGTATAGAGTCTGAATTAAGAAAAATGCAAGTTGATGGAATCGCGAGTATGAGAAGGATGAGCATGTGGCTGGGTACTTAACGATGTGGGTAGACCTTAAATTATTCAGCGTGCGGGTTTAATCGATTGAAGGCAATCATTTGATTCTTCGTAATTGATTGATTTTATCCAATTGATTCAATTTACACAATTTATTATAATTGTACGCAATTCTTGCAATTGATTAATAGTTCTCAATTCACTTATAGTATTCAGTTCTCACAATTCGCTAACACTACACGATTTCTTAATAGTATGAAATTCACTAATAATACACAATTCACCAACACTATGTTCCCTAATCATTTGAAAATCACTAATAATGCGTAATTTGCTAATAGTACGCAATTTGATAATTGCGCGCCATTCACTAATTATGCGCAATTCGCCAAGTGCACGGAATTCACTTATTGGATGCAATTCATTATAATTGTTCACCAGCAATTTATCGACAGCGTGTAACTGTTTGACATTACGCAACTCATTGATTGCACACAATGTTTTGACCGGCCTCAATTCCATGACTGCACACAGCGTATTGATTGGACGCAATTCGTTGGTTGTGTTCCTGCTAATTGATTGCACGCAACCGCCTCCTCACAGGACATTGATTGTGCCGCCGCCCGAGGTGGAATGGTGGAGTAGTGGAGTGGAGAATTGGAGTAGTGTAATGGAGTAGAGCACAGTAGAGTAGAGTAGTGGAGTGGTGAAGTGGAGTGGTGGAGTATTGTACGATAGAGTGGAGTAGAGTAGAGGAGTGAAGTATAATAAATGGAGGGGAGTGGAGTAGAGGAGTGGAGTATTGTATAGTGGAGCAAGGTAGAGGAGTGAAGTGTAGTAGAATGAAGTAGAGTGCTGGAGTAAAGTAGTAGAGCTACAGAGTAATACGCACAGAGCCTCTTTATCTTGAGCAAGACACGAAAGGCTTGTGTGGATCGTCACGTGCTGCTGGTGGTGACTGCTGGCTAAGAATGCCTATAATAAAATATCAAGGACTTTTATACTTAATTCTATTTGTTGCATGGTCACTGGGAACTCATAGTGATGAGGGGATCATGTGGGCATCACTGTCGAAAGTACCTGTGCACATTTTAACATGAGAAACAAATAGCTAATGTTACCTGCGCTTGCAAATCGGAGTTGATATATTGTAGCTTGCCGACCTCCGTTGTGCGAGAGACAAGCACTTGCCAGCCGAGCTGTCGAGACTTGAAACGCGTGAGAGCGATGCAAATGAGAAGAGCTTGTGGCATACAGTGCCTGAGGGGAGCAGGTGAGGGGAGAAGTGAGGGAGAAGTGAGGGAGAAGTGAGGGAGAAGTGAGGGAGAAGTGAGGGGAGCAGGTGAGGGGAGAAGTGAGGGGAGAAGGTGAGGGGAACAGGTATAAGGGGAACATGAGGAAAGGAGGGGTTTTCTAAGAACTAATGAACGAGGGCCCCATTGTAAGAGGAGGTCTACACGGAGCTGCTCACTTAAAACACCTACAACAATTTATTGTTGCGCTGGCGCACTTTCGCGCAGAGGCCCCAGCCCTTCTAGGCAAGAATCGCTACTCGAACATGCGCGTCGGTGTTGTTTTTCCCTTTTGGTGAAGGATCTACTTTTTTCAAGCGAAAGTTGCGAAGGTTAAATATGTGAACTCGAACTATACAATATATTTGTTTGGGCATGTGCCTTATTGAATGCAAACATCTTCATTATAGATGTCTATAATTTACACGCTTATGTAAGTTTACACTCAAATTTTAATAATGTGTGTGCATCCTTACATACGCATCTAAATTGTACTATAATGTACATGTTTAGATTCAATTAGGTATATGCCCAAAAAACATATTCTCTAACGACCTGGTACATATATATGCACTGTGTGTTTTATGTTCGAGTTCTGGAAGGATATTTCCACGTATCCGAGCTCTAAACTACTCCTTGCGACGCAAATATCACTTCGCAGAAACTAATTTAAAACTCAGCTAGACCACGGATTTTATTATGCCAAGCTCTCTAGGTTATCGTGAGGGCGAATGCTAGACGTACGTTATTCGTTAGATTAACTTGAGCTCCGTACAGGTACGACAGTCATCGCGCATGCGTGAGTGCTGCTGGCCAAGTCACACATGTAGTATATGAGGAGACTCATGTGACTGCGAGTTATACGAAATATCAACTGAATTTCTCACTTTACCATGACGTTGAATATTTGGCCTTAATGATAAATTATCGGCAGCAGTGCTGCATGGCTCTCTGTCTGCTCCAATGGAAGTTTAATCGCACTACCAAAATAAGACGTGAATTTTTCACTCCATGATGATGATGTTGAGAGTTTGGATATAATGATAGATATCCGACAGCAGTACAGAGGATTTGTCTGGTGTGCTGAATATTTATTCACAGTACTGGATAATTAGTCACGAGGCTTTTTATTTATTCATGTTATTAGATATTTAGCCTTTTACCATTGCGCTCCGAATTGGTGTGCATGAGCTTGCACGTTCCTATTTATATAATTGATAAGCACTGAACTTTTTGTTTGGAAACCATTATCTACATCACTAGTAGGTGGGGCAGAAGCGTTGTCAGTAAAGTTTCTCGTGAATGACACTCATAAGTGGAGCAAAAGGTCAATTTTTTCGTCTCAAAAAACCAAAGAACATCATTTTTGACGCAATATTTTCTTATTCATCATAACTATGGTGTTCGAAATTTTTCGGTTGATGAAAAATATGACAATGGTGCTATTAATACCTCGTGTTTTTTTAAATGGCCCCAATTATTTACAACTACTTTTTGCAACTCTGCGTTCCTCATCATCAGTTTGAGGCAGTGGACGATAGTTTAGGTATTGCTCCGAGTATCCGATTGAAAGACATGTCGAGTCCAACAGAGTCTTACAGAAGTAGCTCCTATACTTAATGTATGCAGCAAACTGAGCAGTGTAGAAGAACGAGTTACGTCTCTCAATTGCCGAGTTGTGTTCTTTTGTGCCTCTAATGAGAACGTGGGCCCCAGCCCTGCTTAGGGTAACTCTTAGAGGACTGTTATTTAGTGGCAGAATTATAGAATATCTTGAGCGTGTGACGCAGTTCTTCGCTATAGTTACGAGACTGTGCCATGACGCGCAGTGTGATAACTATCTAGGAAGTGAGTATAAACTAGTGAGGTACTTGAAGTAGTCGATTTTCATACATGTGCATTACATTAGGCGAATTAAAATATAGAATCAGTTATTCTACCAATACTAGTTATAAATAACTGTGAGTAATTATAACTCGGACGAGTTATAAGGTTCGTGCAAGAAGATGTTCAACTCGAGGATCGATTGTGTATGTACTATTTTGAGACATTTGGCACTCGGCCCACAATGAATTTTCATACAAGATTCTGAACGCTTCAAGCATCAAATGCAATAAGAAATTCCTTATTTCTGCGTGTCTTACAATTTTATTCTTATCGCGTGGTTCTCCACTGCCTCGAGGGCCAGTATGAGGTCGTATAGGTTATGTTGCATTAATGAGAAATGGGACTTTTGAGATCATGTGATAGAAGCTCAATTATTCCAGCATTTTGTGTGGTTATATGCCAGCACGTGGTAAAATTGTGTACGTCGACGTCGCAACAGCAAGTTCCAACACTACCCATTTTCCAACATTTTTCTAGAATTCAGGTTGAAAACTATACCCAAGTGTGTAGGTCATGCTTTTAGAATGAGAGTTTGGAACACCCCCATTGAAGCTATCATATAACATCGATCATCCGTGTCTTTTGTGCATTCATATCTATGAGCGAGTAAAGTACCTCTGTGGTCTAGACAGCGTCCGTGCATGGGTTAGAAATCTCATTCCAACCTGTACAAGAACAATGTACATTATAAGGACTTGCAAAAATTGTGAACATAAACCCGATCAATAGCTCGGGAAAAGTGGTGCCCCACAAATTTAATGTGGATGCTCAAAGTTTTAAAGCCAAAATTGGCATTAGAAATAGCGTAAAAATTGGCATGAAAACCAACCAGCGAGATACTAAAGTTAAATTTCTGCTCCTTCAGATGGTGGGAAGCGGAGGATTTTCGACCCTGCTCACTTTGGCGGCTCTGCAGGAAAACGGCTCCAACCATATGGCAGTGGCAGGATCAGCCTCTGCAGGCGTGGCAGCTGCAGCAGCAGCAGCTGCAGCCGCTGCTGCTGCTGCTGCAGTGTCAGTTGCAAACAGCACCGGCTCCGTTCCTCTGCCTCCCTCACTCGACCCTCACAGAACACTTCCAGTCACCCCCACGACCCCCACATCAACAGGTGATACACTGCAACTAGTGCAAATAAGAGCATTCAATGCATAACTGTAAATCTTCATTTTAATTCCTGAGTAACTTATTCCCAGCAATTAATTTGTTATGCATTGTTCGGTCAGTATTGAATCTTCGTTCTAATTCTAGAGTAACTACTTCGCAGGAATTAATTAATTTGTCTGATATTGTCGGGTCAGCGTTAAATCTTCGTTCTCTGAGTAGCTAATTTGCAGGAATTAATCAATTTTGTCTAAGTGTTGTTTCGGGGAGCATATTATTTTTACTGTTGGGTCGTATTGTTTGAGACAGCATTTTTTTATTTCTGGTGACCTGACGCAGCTGAACCACACCGCCCACCCTCGCTGTGGACGCGCTGTCGTTGGGAGCACTGCTTTGGTCGGTAAAAATTTTGGAAAGTAAAGCTAAGACAGGCGAAATGAAACATTGTTCAACTTACTCATATTGAGTAAGAAATTCAAGGTAGCAACCGGCCTCGAGCACAACCGCTTTCAATTCTGTTTGCCAAGTTTCCTTTTAGATTTTTTGCCTCGTTGAATGTAGTGTCCCCTACCCCTGTAAAAATATTCATTAGAACATTAAATTTCTAATTTATGGTTTCAATTTTTCAATGCTTGAACGAAATACATCATGGATTCTAATCCAAGTTAAAAAAAACATTGTCTTGTTGATGGGGGAGCTTCATTTCGGCGTTCAAAATCGTCCAATTTAAAGTAAATCATACAAAATCTTGCACTTGAAAAAAATAAAAACGATATTCGCAGCTGCATGCGTCTAAAACGTTTGTATTCGTGGCTGCGATTTTTTCACACCCAGCTAAAAAGTTTGCGTATTCCGCGCACGTGGCAAAACAGCTACGCTACAAAATCGCGGCGATGATTACAGCAATTCATTGGGTAGAGGTGGGAGGTCCCTAATTTGCAGTGCCGTATTCCCACTTCTCTTGGAGACGAGCGTGTGTTTTTGTGACACCTTCTCTGGGGGTCTGCTCTTGTTGCTGGCTCCTCCGACCTCCCATGCTGCACAATCGTCGCGCTCGCCTTTAATTAGGAAGCCAACAATTATGCCCGATGAGGCATTACGAACTTCTGTGCTGTGCGCACCAGACGCTCTGTTTTTCTGGCGTGAATTATAGCGCCGAGCCGCTGAGCAAACTTGTCGCTTCATCTGCCATGATCTCGTGCTGTGCTTGATCGTTCTCTTTGTGTTCTTATTACAACTTGCTCACATTCCTCTGCTGCATGGGCAGAGTTCATGGCTCAAGAGATAATTTTAATGCTTTAGAAGCCTCGCAGTATTCTGGCCCACAAGTAGCTATATTCAAATGTGCCCAATGTAATAGCCTTTAAATTGCCTTTAAATGATTTTTTAAAATTTCTTGTATTACTAATATTGTTTTAATTATCTGAAGTTCCTGAGAACTGCAAAAAATTCGATGACTATGATGATGTGGTTTAATTTTTGAGGGGAACGTTTCCTTGTCGTTCTCTCACCCATAAATTGCTTAGGAGTTATTATCATACATGCTGGATGAATTCTCGAGTACACGATAATGCAACGCGTGATTTTATGATGTGATAATTTCAGTATTCCAGTAGGATTAAAAACAATCTTGTTACAAGAAACTGGATTACGCGTTTGCTTTCTGGTGGAGAACGCACGGTGGACACATAGGTTAGGCGATAGGTTTCTGTGAGTTAGATTTCTGTACGTTGTGCTATAGGGACTGCCACTCCTGAGATGGATGCTGTTAGCTTAACCAAGCTATAGATAAGCCTAACTGACTTCTATATTTCGAATACAATTTTCTTCTTATGTCTTTCCTTCCAATTATTTCCCAACTTGCTGTTTCCATGCACAGGGTATCTTGTACGGGAATACATCTCGTAATACGGGAACACACCATTAGAATAAGTTCAGATTAAGATAGGTCAGGCTATGACAGTTGGGAACAGATCTATTCCTCCCTGTTAGATGAGAACAAATTTTGGCACACAGGCTAAAAAATGAACATTTTTTAAAGGGTTTTCAGTTCAGTTTACAAGCTGTAAATAATCCTTACCAAGCATTTTTTCGTGGGTTTCAGTTTTGAAGTCGTAAGTAACCCTTGGTTCTGATTGGTCAGCAGTGACCCCGGGCTTGGCGGGTCTGTCACTGACGTGCCCAGGATCGGGAGCGAGTATGGTGGTGCCGCGCGACCCGCTCGCCAAGACCAGCGTCGACTACACGCGATACGTGAAGCGATTCTCGTCCGCGCTCGAGTGCGGAAGTCATACGTGCAGGGAACTCAACCAGAGGTAAGCATCCACCCTGATACAATTCTTAGGTATATTTCTGCTTCAGGACGAATTAATTCAGTCGTGGGTACGCTAAATTTGTGTTCAATTCAGTCATGGGTGAACGAAATTGATGATCAATTCAGTCGTGAGTGAGCGAAATTCATATTCATGCCAGTCATGTGTGGGCGAAATTCATGTTCAATTCAGTTGTGGGTGTGCAAAATTGAACAGAGGACATTGCAAAATATTATGTGCGCTATATGTTATTCGATTGTACTAGTTCAGAAAATGACCAAATTGGCCGCTTGGTGTTCTGATATCACATGATAGACGTTTTATGTGCTAAGTGACTTTACTGAGTGTCCACGAAAAATGTATCCCAGGTTTTAAATATTAGTATAGTGTAAAGTAGTGGGTACCTGAAAGAATTGGGAGTACGGTGATGAAGCTGCTGTTGCGAAGCTGTCAGTCGTGTTCCCAACAATGACGGCAGCGCGCGTCGAGATGACGAGCAGTTGCTGTAATGAGCGAGAATATTAGTGGGAGCGTGGCGGTGCCCTCAGCTGCTTCTGCTTTAAATACCTCCCAGCTCTTTGGGGTTTTTGTCTAGGTGAAAAAAATATTCCTATGATTTGTCTGAGTGTGGGTGAACAGCAATACGCTTCTATTGTTTTAAGGAAAACATGCGCGTCTGTTTCAAATGCCTCCCAGCTTTTTTTTTGTCTTGGTGGCAAAAGTATTCCTATGATTTTGTCCGAGTGTGAGTAGATAACAATCCTGTTTTGCTCATCAAAAGTAAACACGTTCAAATTGATAGGGAAAAGCAAGCGAAAAATTTTTCCATCGAACTAGCTCACCGAAATTGATGGTGTTTTTCTAGCAAGGGCTTAACTTCAAAGCTGCCGCTCGGCAGGGGAGTGTTGAAGGGGTTGACTGTCGCTCATAATTTTGACTCCGGCAGACATTATTCGTCATTCTCACTGACTGACGTGCCTGTCTTTCTCTCTTTCCCATCATTTTTCACGGACCGAAGCAGGGAGCATTTCCACTGCCTTGAGTGCACCAACAAAGTCTTCAGCAAGAAGGAGGAAATGATCCGCCACTTCAAATGGCACAAGAAACGAGACGAAAGCTTGCAGCACGGCTTCATGCGCTACTCTCCCACCGACGACTGCTCTGATAGGTTCGCCGCCTGCTCCCACAACCGCAAGCAAACGCACTACCACTGCCTCAAGGTCAGTCGCTAGCAGTATACTCATTTCAATGTGATCATTGCCAACATGTTTCACAGCGAGAGTCATTTTTCATATAACATATTATTTTTCATTTAATTTTATAGTCCTTCGGTCTCTTGCATTACACTTATTTCGATGTGATCAATGGCTACATGTTTTTACAGTGAGTCGCTCTTCAAATAACAAATAGCTTTTTATTTATGCAAATGGTTATTCATTTTCAGCATTACACGTATTTTAATTTGATCAGTGGCGACAGGTTGTGCCATGAGAGTTGTACGTACATATAATGCTGGTTTTTCAGTAGTATTGACTTCAATTCGCTCTATGTGTCAAATATCTTCCCAGTTTGTAGTCGCTGTAGCACTGGGCGTTCATAAATCAAGCGTTCATGCGGCTCATGCGACTCAGGAGAGCTGTGACAATAGACAATGTGAATGACAAGATATTTTTTTTACATGAACTCCACGTGTTATGTTTACGTGTACGTGTTTTTAATAACATTAACTACTCGTAATATTTTGTTAATAACATTAACTACATGTGTTAAGTTTCCTATATTTTACTCGGTTAAGACAGCGGATGTTCATTACCCCGCAATTCATACGACTCGTGCGCTGCAGGACGGCTGCGACAAGGTGTACATCAGCACATCAGACGTACAAATGCACGCCAATTACCACCGCAAGGACTCGGCCATCATGCAAGAGGGCTTCCAGCGCTTCAGGGCATCGGAGGACTGCGCCCAGGCTGATTGCTCCTACAGCGGGCAACGCACCACACACTTCCACTGCATGAGGGAAGGCTGCAACTACACCTTCAAGAACAAGGCGGATATGGGTGAGTTCGCTCCTCCTGCTAAAGTTAGAATGTTAATTAGCTCGTGGAAATAAAGGTCTACTTTTACACTTGGGTTGGAGACTATTGGACAGTTGGGCGGTTTCATCAAATTGTACTTCCACAATTGGGATGTATGTTTGAGCGATTTACGATGCCGTAGTGGTGTTATTGGTTGTGTGAAAATCTTTCATTAGTTTTTTAAGTTACGTCAAGTTTTTTATGATCAAAATCTTTAAGTTTTAGCCTTTTTTATTTAGGGAACGTAGCAAGGCCAAGCCAACAGAAGAACTTTCGCTACCAGCTGCACCGCTACGACTATTTGAATTGTTTGACAATTGAACCTTCATTTCGACCAAGACATATTTCTTTTTGGGGAATCGATTCAGTTTTTCAGTGTATGTAGCAGATATATTACATACGCCGATTGCCTTTGAATGAATGTATTATTCACGTCAATAATATACACGCGCCATCATTGCAGATGAAGTACAGGTATGTGAGAATACAAATTCGGGTGGATAAAATCATAATTGGCGCTTATTGGCTTATTAACGACAAGGGATATTGTCTGGTGATTCGTGAATTTTTTAAAGCGTTTTTTTTTTAAACAACGATCAAACTTGGAATCTGTTAAATGCCCTGCTTCAGGCAGTGCATGTCTGGAGTTTGACTTGGAAGTTGATGCTGAGGGCCGTGCATACATGCTTTCTTCAAGTGTGCATAGTTATCACACGTCATATTTGTTCTTGTTCGTTTTGCATCTCGAAACTCAACTTGTTTATACCTTCGTTTAAGCATAACTTACTCTCACTACTTTCTGATAAACTAAACATCTGTACGCAAAATTGTATTTCTTCCAATATCCCACATAATATTGTTCTCCATCAGTTAAAGTTCTTCCATGACTCGTCTCACTCTTAACTAAAAAAAAACATTCTCTCTTTTCGCCCACGCCTTTCACAACTCCCATCCCGAATGAAACCAAAACCCTTCTCTTGTATTTCCTCCAGAAAAGCACAAGACGTACCACGTCAAGGATGAGCAGCTCACAAAGGACGGCTTCAAGAAGTTCATGAAGCAGGAAGACTGTCCATTTGAGGGCTGCAAGTTCTCGCGCGTTGTCAACCACATCCACTGCATCAGACCTGATTGCAACTACGTCCTTCACTCCTCCAACCAAATCTTCGCCCACAAGGTGAGTGCCTTCTGCATGCAGCAAAGAAATGTCCTCTGTATGAATTGAGCGCTCGGTGAAAAGTACTGAGTACCTGAAAGAATTGAGAGTGCTTTATACCTCTGTATGAAGCACTATAAAAAGCAATGAAACGGACCATATTAAGATAACACATCAATTCCTTGCCATACCTTAGAATTATATTTTCCACCTTCAAGGAAAACACGAGTAATGATTTGTGCCATTTTAGGATAACCCATCAATTCGTTGCCATTTCTGAGAATAATATTTTCAAACCTCAAAGAAAGCACAAGCAGTGATTTTAACCATATTGGGATAACACATCAAATTGTTTCCATACCTGAGAATCATATTTTTCACCCTCAGAGAAAACACGAGCGACAGGACCACGATCAGAACTACAGGCGGTACAGACTCGCCCAAACCATGCTGGGCATCCACGACGGCCACCCTGCTCTGAACCCTCTATTGCACGAAGCCCTCCGCCCCATGAGTGGTCTGCCTCCCTCAATGGTGCCTCTGGGACAGGACATGAGATCAGACGACTCCTCTTCCCCCACCGTCACCCAGACCATTGGAGTTCCTCCAGCAGCCGCCATGCAGCGGCCCCCACACTTTTTGATGGGAGGCTTCCCGCCTCCCAACGTCATGGACCCAAACCACCCTCTAGCTCGGTTTTTAGGCGTCATTCCCCCTGTAACTCACGGCCCTTTGCCTGGCGGATCCGCGACGAGTTCCGCCTCGACACCGACGACCTCATCTGGTCCGTCTTCCCCGGTAGACTTGACCACGGTCGCAGACGACAAAGGGTGGGAACGATATTTATGCATCGTGGGTAGAGACGACTCGTGCCACTGCGAAGTCGCTGGCACGGAACACTGGCACTGCGAGGACTGCGATCTTGTGTATGCGAGCCGCGATGCAGCAAGGGACCACGGCCGATCTCACGAGCAGCTTGCCCTGGTCACTGAGGAGCATTATTTCCGAGTGATGCCTGGTGATGCCGCCAGACCCTGCCCTTCTGACTGCCCCCTGCAAGAGCGCTCGGAGCACTTCCATTGCAAAGTGGTGAGGTGGTCGCTCCAGTTACCCCACTTATGATGTGCTTGGGTACGATTTTTTGCTTAATACATATGCCTCTTCAGTTACTTTGAAGAGGATAAGATTGGAATTAGAATTTTCAGTTTTTCTGAATCTCTTCTGATTAAGTGCTTAACGTAGATCTGTACTTCCAATTACTCTTCAAAAAAACGTGGAAATGATTTTTTCCCTGAATTGATCTCTTTTCTGTGACTTTGTAGGTGATGAAATCAAAATTAGAATCAAGGGTTTTCCAGTGTTGCTTTCCTCTGGTGAAGTGTATAAATTCCGTCAATGAGTTCCTGCTGCCTGATTCCTAAGTCTCGTGTACCCGAGCTCTGCACCTCAAACATAAACGATTATGAGCATGCTAGTCCAATAAGAGCTTCAATGAACACAAAAGATTTTAAGCATACTAGTCCAATAAGAGCTTCAATGGACATAAAAGATTGTAAGCATGCTAGTCCAATAAGAGCTTCAATGACTTTGCGTGCGCAGGAGAGCTGCTCGGAGCTGTTCTCGCTATCAGACAAGTCATTCCGTCGCCTGGAGCACAGTCGCATGCACGAGTACGCCAGACACATGACGCTGGCGCACCCGACCAGCTCACCCTCCTCTGCGTCTGCGCAGGCCTTCAGCGGGGTGGCCGCCGTCACCTCCATCGATTCCATGTTCAAGAGGAAACGCGGACGTCCGCCCAAGAACAGAATAGTAGAGGTAAATGCATGTTATTCGCTGTGATGTAGAATATGCTTCGTTAAATGTTGATATTATGTACAGAATAGTGGAGGTAAATGCACGTTATTCGCAGTGATGTAAAATACACTTCGTTAAATGTTGTTATTATGTACAGAATAGTGGAGGTAAATGCGCGTTACTCACTGTCATGTAGAATGCACTTAATTGAATGTCATTTACGATTTACAAACTTAATCTAAAATGCACCCTAAACCAAGTACGAGTTCGGTTGAAGAGTTATGGCAGTGCCTTATAGTAACGAATATCAAGCTGTGAAAAATCGAAACTTCAGGTGATCTCTAGCCTAGCCTTAGCTCTAGTGCCCTCCGTAATGCTTACAAGCGTTGTAATATCGTATTATATTTTTATTCATCACTGAAAATTGTCGATAATTTTTAAAATTGAACACATTTTGAAGTTACGTCCTCGCTAAGAAATCTCATGAATGCTTCGAACTTTTCATCGGAGACATATGCGAGACATGGGATTTTTGGGATTTTTCGCTTGCGAGATAAAACTATTTCTTGAATCAGTTTCGCATCACAATATCAGGTTTATCATAACGTAGAAAATTCCCTAAGTCTCGTAAGATTCCCTAAGAATCTCCCTATAAGTACTACCGTAGAAAATTGAAAATGTTTCAGGTGTACTAATGAATTTTTATTTTTCTCTGCAGGTTTGGAATGATTGTGTAAGTGTCTTTTTGTTTTTTGTACTTTTACGCTTCTTATTCTAGCTTGCGCTACATAGTTCATACGATAGCTTGCTGTACACAAACATCAGCTCTCATCCTACTTTCTAAATGCATACTTTCCTTCGGCTGCTTTAACGCTGGGCTTAATGACCATCTGCTGCTGTGCATGATAAAATCATCCAAATCTACAGTGCTCTCTCGTAATGCACTCTAACTACAGCATTGATAGATCAAGCTTGCAAAATGTGGGAGTTAACTGTTAGGGCAATGTAAAGTGTTAGGAAAATGGTGACTATTCACAATCACGTGTAAAATGGAATATTTTTCTTCATGGGGGTATCTAATACGAAAGAGAGCGTTTCTGTAAAGCTTGCGTACACTTCGAGAAGTAAAGTAAGTTACTTATCCTCCATGGTATCGATTCAAAATCTTTGTGAACAACACGCTAGTAAATTATAACATCAGCATTGAATGCCTCACACCGAGATAAAAATTACCTGAAAAACATTTCTACCATTCTGGGCTCTGTTATCGATTGTAAATCTGGGCTCTGTTATCGATTGTAAATCTGGGCTCTGTTATCGATTGTAAACGCAGTCACGCGCAACTTTTAAAATTTATTAACATAATATAAGGTTTACTCACCAGTGGATTGAACGTAACACTAATCAACGTTTTTTAACCTCGTAACCTCAACCCATCGAACCCTTCTCGAACGGTTTACTTGTGTTTTAGCATAGTAGATTACGTTTATTCTTAGTTTATATCATAGCGATACAGTTATTTAATTAATGTTTATGTTACAAGTTATACTTGAACTTGATTTCATTCGTAGTGAATCACCGTTTTCGAATTTAATGCTGAACGCTAATGTTGTCAAGGTTGACTGCAAAATGCTACTCATCTATTAGGTATACTGTACATGAAAAGGATGAAATAGATATAGTTCACAGCCCAAAGTCATATGTACTTTTGTTCATTCATAGGTATGCATGAAATGGATGAAATAAATGAAGTTCGGGATTCGAATTAATTTGTGTGATTTCTACGAGCAGTTGCCGGGCTCCAGCGCTCACGACACCCCGCCCGCCATATTCACCAGCTTCAAATTACCCAAGAGTTCTCCTCCTCCACTGCACTGCTCAACATCCCTCCCTCAACACCCGTGTTCGCTATCCGGTGCTATGCCTCCCCATTCCATGTCGGGAATCCCCACCATGGGGAGCGGGGCCACTACCCCATTGGGACACCTGGCACAGCTGGGTCGGGAAATGGTGGGGTCACCCCCAACACCCATCGCGTGTGCGGCGTCTGGAGTGTCGAGCAGCTCCGGTAACTCCTCTGATTTGCAGTCCCCCTCAGCCCGACCGGCCATCAACATGCTGCCGATGACTGGCCTCATCGTCTCTAACCCATCACAGCCTCAGGTAGCCGTCTATTTCATTGTAATTGTTTCTCTTGCTCGTCCAAATGATAATCATGTTTACCTAAACCCTTTGCAGCCCCAGGTAGTCTTTTATATTTCATTATTTCCCGGGTCTTGATTTCTTTAGCTTGTCCAATTGATACTTATGTATACATTAACCCACCGCAGCTTCAGGTAGCCGTCTATTGTATTGTCTTTCAGTTCTTGATTTCCAGTTGATACAACTGTTCAGCGTTTAAGTATAATTTGCCTTCTACTCGTGTGTGTCGTTTCTGAGTGCTTATTATTAATTTCGAGTTCAGCTCTTGATTTCAAATCGTAAAAGATACCGCTTATAAATCCTTGACAATATCTTCTTTCATATTCATTGAATATGACGGAGAATTTAAAGAAAAACGAAAGACGATTCCCGCATCTTTCGCATATATAATGCGAGTTTTTACCGTCCAATGCTCAACGTTCTCTCTTGGAGGAGACTCTTCAGTACCTCAGTATTTGATAACACTCAGTTACTCTAACTTATTACTTTTTGGTATGTGTCTTGATGAAGTTATGTAATATGCTCACAAATTTAATTGCCTGCCAAAGTAGTTTTCGCGTTTTCAAGTACTTGCTCTCAGGAAATGAATGTTTCTCTATTGAATAAAGCAAATTTCTTTATACGAGTAGATACTCTATGAAAAGTTATCCGTATCAAACGAAATTATACAAAAGCATTACGAGACTCCCTTCTAGCAAATTAATTTCATCGTCAAAGTTTATTGTGAGATCGTAAAAGTTATATCTGCCACCATGAGCACTGCTTCTACACACAAATCTCTTCCAGTAAATCGATTTCTCGTTAAAGATATCGAGAGCTCGTAAGACTTATCGATGACACCCTAAGTCAATAAACGACAACATAAAATCATCATCTATAGCAACACGTGATCTGGCTCCAGGGCGAGCAAGTGGACGGGTTCACCTACTGGCAGGAAGGTGCCCCATGTCCAGATCAGCTGTGCCCCCTACTGGCGAGGCGGCACTACCACTGCAGCCACCCCAGGTGTCTCTACGTCACCAGCAGCGTCGAGGTGTTGCCGCTGCACACCAGAAACTACCACGAGACCACGCATCTGCCTGAGGGCTTCCTCTCCATTGACAAAGGCATCGACTGCCGCCTCCCTTCCTGCCAGAGGTAAGGCGCCTTTCGTTTTTGTGCGTTCTCAACTTAGAGGGAGTGTTTTGTTTTGGCCACTCTGTTTCTTTTATTTTTAGAAATTTTATTCGAGTTGCAATGTTTAGAAAAACTGCTAAAGTTTTTTTAAATTTATATCGTAGATTTATAGGTTCACACCAAGATTATCAGTCATAATTGAGGTTATCTTATAACGCGTTATCGAAATATGAGCGTGATCCTGCACTCTTTGCGTGGTGTCAGATATAGCTTAATTGTTCCATAAAGAGTCTTCGCGTTCCCGAATAGCAGTTGAACATAGTCGATTTAAAATGAAGTTCTCACGCGTAATGAACTTTTAGGATACTAGTTTGATGTTACCTGACACCAACTTATTGTATGTACAACTACCAGATCATTAACGTTATGACATAAAGTGAGACATTAGAATACAATTTGATGTTCCCTGACACCTACTCATTACGTGTACAGTTACCAGATCATGAACGTTATCATATGAAAAGAGCAATAAAGATACAACTTGATGTTACCTGACACCAACTCATTGCGTGAGCAGCAGCCAGATCTTAAACGTTATCACGTGAAATGATCAATTAGGATACAAATTGATGTTTAGCTGACACCAGCTCTTTACGTGAGCAGCAACCAGATCATGAAGCACTTCCACTGCACTCGGTGTGGGTATTCCTTCATCAACTACCAAGCGCTGGAGCCGCACCACGACCAGCACCTTCAGGAGGATCAGGACTCCGCTCTCTCGTCCTCGCTGGAACAGACGCCCTTCGTCTCCAAGGCCCTCAGTGAGAGCCACATGGAGGCGCCCACTTCCAGCATGTCCTCTGCAGAAAGTCCTCTGAAGAGTCAAGGTACTGGAATTTTTATTTGTAGCCACCCTAATAAACCTGTAAAGGATATTTCGTTTGAATTTGTTGCTTTTGTGTGGCTGTACTCATTGAAAAATATCCTGTACTGAAGAGAGAGTTCAAGTATCGAAAATGACAGAGAATTTTTTCTTTCATTGAATGGCTAATGTTCATAAGGGGTGCTTTCTTTGTTCTAATTTCATATCTATCTACTCATACAATATCAGTAGTTTTACCTTTTTCTTCAAACTGATCAGTAGAAACAAATATTTCAGCATTCATTATGATATTTTAAAAAATTCGTGCTGAATATACGGACTATTCATCAGCAAATTTCGTAGTTATTTGATCGATCATTATAAAATAGTTAGTTTTAAATATCGTACCATTATGAATTTCATTTGAACAGCCGCCAAAGGAAAAGTAGAGTCGCACGAATGATGGAGCCTTGATAGAATATTAAGTTTTGTGAAGGGGATATAATTTCTGGATTTGCTTTGCATTAAGAGCGATCTTCTTTATAACTTAGTATCTCCTCGCCATCACGTAGGTGAGAAGGAGGTTAAACACTGATAAATGAATAAAGTTGAACACTAGTAAATGAATAAAGTTATCTTTTTTTCGTGTTTTACATTCTAGAGATGCTGGCGATGCTTTTTAATCATACCTGGAACCTGTCCCAAAAGTGATCCGAAAATTAATTCTCCATTCTGATGGAAAAAATGTGCACCTATTGAATATAATGTCTGAGATTGTCGCAATAGAAATATTAGTTTTCACCATAATAACATTTTATTGAGTTTCTCTTTTTGTTTTCTGAGTGAACTTCAAATATGAACCTCATTAATGATACGTTAAACAGCCCAGTTGATGAGCAGACAACACTGACTTTTAGATCCTTCTCCTCCAGTTGTGAAATCCTCAGGGATCTTCTACCCACTGTCGCCGTTCCCCAACATGCCTCGAGGAGGTGGCGCTCGGACGTCAACTCCTCGCAGCGAACCAGGGGCGCTAGTGATGGCCATCCCTCCGTCCTCCTCTCGTGCCTACACCGTGCCTTCGTTTACCTTACCCGTGTCTAGTAGCTTTACGATCACCTCAGCCCCGAGGATATCCCATGTGCCCCCGTCGACCCCTCCTTTACTCTCCGACAACAGCGGAGAGTCTCCGTCTTCTGTGAAAGTGTCTCTGTCTCACTGTGTTCGAAGCCCTTCTCACAACAGCGAAGAAAACGGTGATGACAGTTCCGGTGCTCAGGCCGCCAGTGAGTCCTGCGAATCCTTCAATCCGACTACTATTACTCCAGAAAAACTCTTACCTGAACATCATCCTCAGTACAACGGTGAAATTTTATGCGGTCGTCCCTTCTGTAAGTTGAAGAAACGAGAACATTATCACTGCCAGTTATGTAATCAAGCTTTTAGTGAGCAAGATAAACTAGGTCCTCACCTCCAGAAACACATGTCGGGGTCTGGATTTGTAGGAAAAGAAGAAGACACAGAGCAATTGATGGAAAGTGACGATGAAAAACCTAGTCATTCTCCTAATAATATTAGTGATAGACCCTCTAGTCCTAAGAGCCCTCAGATAAGTTCCTCTCAAGCCTCTCATCATCCTCCATTTTCCATAGGTATTAGCTCATCTCAGACCTCTCCTCAGTTTCCTAGCCCACATATGTACACTCAGGCTCCTGGGTTCCCAGGATTCCCATCTCCGTTTTCTCATCCTCTTGGAATGGCAGGATTATTCCCGCCTGGTTCTCTACCTCGTCTTCTACCTCCTGCGGTATGGCCAGGAGTTCACCCTGCCCTTGCCGCCATGGCTCATCCGGCTCTCATGATGTCCGTTCCCCGTCCTCCGAGTGGAGATTTGCCACCTCTGCCCAGTTCTGAAGCCCAGACTGGTTTGGGACCTCCCGGAATGGGCCATCCCTCCGGAATGAGCAGCCCTCGAGACATGGGAACGCTCTTGCCGCCCTCTTTGGGTACTTCGCCGCACTTGGCCCTGCTTGGCAAGCGCGTCGGCACGGACGACTTCGCTTCGCAAGAGTCCAAGAAAATCAGGCCATCGTGTCACTCCGTGCGACTGGTCAAGGATGAGCCTGTGCCAGAAGGTTACTATAGATTTAGGTGAGTTTATTTCGTAAAATTTAATTCTTTTCACATCAAATTTAGGGAAATAATTGCAAAATTTAAATCATAATTTAAGAATTCAATCGTGATTCGGATTTTTATTCGTTATTAGTTGGGAATTACAAAGAATCTAATTACTGTATCCGCTGCAAATAATAAATGTTGATTGCAATTGAAAAACTGTATAAATAAAAAAAAGGCAGTGTTACTTGTCAAGAATCTTCTTTCGGAGTTTCCCTAGTTTCTAAACAATTTTAAACAATTTAATTTAAACAATTTATTTACCACAGGTGATACAGAGGTAGAATGTTTCTTAAGTCTAGTACAATGGTCAAACTAGAGTATAGCTACCTGTGGGCCCGAACAAGTTCAGCGACTTCTGGGGCATCCTACCCTCACATTATTCTAAGGTGTACAATAATGTTTAACCTAATTCACTTAACCTAGTTTCGCAATAGACTGATCAGTGAGAAAATTGACTTGAAATTTGACGCTGTATTTTACAAAATAGGTCAGATCGGCTATATTTACCCATATATTCGATAAAACGATTAAGAGCAGACTGAAAATCGATTATGTTACCTATGGTAAATCACACTATTAGGACTAGACATGTAGGAGGCAAGATGTGACTTGGTGGTCTTACACGACTAGTATTTTGATAGGAAATGAGATTCAAGTTGTCTCTTGAATACTTTGTAAGAATTACTTTCACGGATCTCTGCAGGGATTGAGTTCCAAGTTTTAGTTCCAACGAAGAGGATACTGTATTGCGATCTGGCCTTTGAAAAATAAGGAAGCATGAATTTACTTCTACTTCGGGTTAAATGGTCGTGATGACCAGTTTGCGCAGTTAATAATTTTTTTAGGCTATTGTCGTCATCAATTCTTAGAGTTTTATAAATGAAATTTCAAATGGAGATATTGTAGAGATCCGAAATTTTAATCATTTGTAAATTTTTGAATGAATCATTTGTGTGAGCATTATATTCTAGGTTCATTACCGCTCTGATGACTCTCTTTCGCAGAGTGAAAATTTTATTGGTTTTATTTTTATCAGTTCCGTGCCATGCTTCTATTCCGTATTGCAAGTATGGAGAAACGAGCGTTCGGTAGAGCATTCGTGAAGCTGCTTTAGGCAGGAAATTTTTAACTTTATTTAGAATTCCGATGGATTTTGATAATTTAGAACTAATATGAGCGACATGCTCTTTGAAGGTCAGATGTTTATCTATTATGATGCCCAGAAACTTACAGGAGTTGGTTTCTTCAGTTTCACCTTCGCCAATTTTAATACGTGGGAGAGATACATTTTTCTTGTATGAGAATTTAATATATTTCGTTTTATCGATATTAAGGCTTATTTTATTAGCTTTAAGCCACAATGAAACCTTATCAAGTTCATTATTTATACTCTCCGCAATCACAGCGGGATTTTGGTTCGGAAGGACCGCAGAAAGCGTACTGTCATCGGCAAAAAGTATGAATATGAAGAATGATGTTGATTTAATAATATCATTTATAAAAATCAGAAATAGAAGAGGCCCAAGAACAGATCCTTGTGGAACTCCATGACTAACTGTCTGTGGGTCCGATTTTGCGTCGTCGATGACAACGTATTGCATCCGACCTGCTAGGTATGATCTGAACCAGTCATGGGCAACCCCGCGAATGCCATAACAGTGTAGTTTCGAGAGAAATATTTTATGGTCCACACAATCGAATGCTTTTCGAAAGTCAAGAAATACAGAGAAGACAGGCTTTCCTCCATCTATATTGGAATAAAGGAATTGTAAGTGATTTAATATTGTCTGCGTTGTTGATTTTTTGAGCGAAAGCCGTATTGTTTATCGTAAAGAAATGATTTTTGTTCAAAATAAGAGTACACTTTTTTGTACACAATTTTTTCGAATGCTTTGCTAATAATTGGTAGTACAGAGATAGGTCGATAATTGTTTACACAGGTTTTTTCACCATTTTTAAAGAGAGGGGTTACTCTAGAAACTTTGAGGGAGTTCGGGAAAGTGCCTAGTAAGAGAGACTGGTTAATGAGATTGGATATCAGCGGGGCTACAATATCAGCAATAATTTAAAGTACTTTTGTCGGAAACGTTTGTAACCCACTTGATTTATTTTTCAGGTTGTTTATGCACGTAATTATATCGGAGGGGTTGGTAGGCGTAAAGAAAAAGGAGTTGTGTTCTCGAATATGATCCATGTATTCCAGGTGATCAGTAGGTTTACTTGGAATACCATCAGCTATAGTTTTTCCTACGTTTACGAAGAAATGGTTAAAAAGATTAGCAATTTCTGTCTTTTCATGGTATGCTACATTATCTTGAACAACGTGTTTAATTTCCTTTTTATCAGCGTTATTCGGTTTACAGCAAGATCTTTAATAATTTCTCAGCATCACGATATATTTGAAGTTCATTACGTGTTAAAATTCTCAGCAAATTGCTTATCATTTTACTAAATCACACTATAGTATCACACTATAATCACACTATAATCTAAATCTAATCTAAATCACACTAAATCACACTATGGTCAATAGGTAAAATGCAACGTTTCAATGCCACTGGCATCATCATCAGGCTGAAAAGACGAAAAGAAAACTGGTCACTCTATGGAAATGATACAATCATACAGGGAAAAAACACAGACCATTAATAAAGTTAATACCAAAACACACATGGATGTAAAATACCCAGACTAACTATTCTCAACACATGTTCACTTGGCCGAAGAATAAAGCGAAATGGTGGACTGCAACGATTGTTCCAACAATTTACGGCGCGGTTCTTTTAAACAATTTCAGAGCAAAAAAATCGTTCATATTTTCATTGAGGGAAGGTTTGAGTTTATGGATATGTAAGGCTTCAATAATTTGAATATGCTGTTTTTTACGGACATTATACAATACTTTAGTAGCTGGATAGAGATCTTCATTAGAGGGCTTAGAGCTGTGATGAATACGGAAATGGTTAAAAATGGAGCCTTGATACTTATGTGCATTTAACCGCTGTTTAAGGGTCATTCTAGTCAAGCCAATGTAACAGTTGTTGAGAGACATACATTCTCTCCTCATACATTTAAATTGATAAATTACATTGGCCCTATCTAGATCACCGACCGCAGACATTGAAATATTGTTTTTTACAACACTAACACACTATTGACCATAGTGTGATTTAGTGTGATTTAGATTAGATTTAGATTATAGTGTGATTATAGTGTGATACTATAGTGTGATTTAGTAAAATGATAAGCAATTTGCTGAGAATTTTAACACGTAATGAACTTCAAATTTACAGCAAGAGTTAAGGAGGCGTCAAGTCTTTTGAACGTCAGCTTTAAATTGAGTAAACTTGCGCGGAAAGTAGCTCTTTTTTGATGACCTATTCTGATTTGTCACATAGTTTCTGAATCGGTTACATGTTTCTCGAGATATTCGCCCTTCGTAAAGAAGGGCTAGGTACGCTTGACGTTTCTTTATATTTTTTACGATATCTCCAGTAATCCAGGGCTTTTGTTTATTTTTCGGGGTAACTGTACGGGTTACTATTGGGCAACACTGATCGTATGCTACCCTTATAGTTTCGGTCAACTTTCCTACTGCTTCATCAATGCTCGCTGCATTATTGGGTTGAGACATGTGCAATGTTGGTATTGATTCTTCTAGAACCAATTCTTTCTAGGATTCGTCCAAGTGACAATTCGTTTTTCTCACTACAAACAAGATTTCCATGCATTCTAAGATCTCTACATTCCTTCAGCTTCACTAATTTCGAGATCGTTCAAATGATGGACAATTCAAAGATTTGTACAATCTCTGATTTTCAGATTTAACGAAGACTGCCAGTACCCACACTGCGGCTACAGAGAACACCAGACACACTTCCACTGCATGCGAAAAGACTGTGGCTACTCCTTCTGTGACAAGACTCGCTTTGTCCAACACACCGCGCGCCACGACCGTTTGGACACGCTGATGGGAGGCGACTTCCAACAGTACCGCTCCAATGTCTCGTGTGGACGATCTGATTGTGTCTACGCTTCTATGGTCGGTAAGTTGAGTGATGATTTTGTTGCAAATCAGCTGTGCTCTTCCCCAAGGGATGTTGTCTCGATTAGTAAGCGCTTCTATGGTCGGCAAGTTAACTGAAGATTTAATTACAAATCATCTGAGCTCCGCACCAAAGGATGTTCATTTGAATCGTGAGGGGAACAAGTGGGAGTTCATAAATACTTGAAATAAATCTTTGCGCCGATATTTTAGCGGATGAATGATTTCATCAGGCGTTTTTGTAAAGCCACAATTTTTTCGGTTTCGTGGTGTTTGATAAGACTTTGTGCTCAATCTTCGTGAAATTATCAAATTAATGAACATATGTCATGAAACGGGTCGATCGACCTAGAAACAGGTAAGTCAATTGGTTATTACTGTTCTTTTTGCATATTAAAATGAGATAGGAAAGCTATATGTCTCCCTTCAGGCAAAACTAAACCAGTAGCACAAAAATTTCAATCACTCACAAACCAGCCCAATCTAACTAGACGTTTTAAAGGCGTAATTTGAACATTTCGCCGGTTTCTGACTGCATTTAATTTCACCGTGTCAACAAAATTTCTTGATGGTAAGTATCGCGGGAGTACGAAGATAATGTCATACCGAAAATATCTCGAACCTCAACCACTATCTTCATAGAATACGTGTTCCTCTCTTTGGATCGCCTTTGTTGCGGATAGGGAGGCTTAAACTAACTAATAATCTAATCATAGAATACGTGCCGATCTACCTCCGCTTATAGGAACAATTTTCAAACTATGGAAGCATCTAGGTATTTCAATTCTCATACCCTCTCCCGTTGGCAATTGCAAACATATCTTCAGTTTTGACAGCGACTTCTTTCTCTTCACACTTGATGCACTCATGCGGTTCTGTGCATTTGCATGCTCTACATTAGATTCTCAGTTTGCTGGTTGCGCTCTTGTTTGCTGTTTCCGTGACGACCATCGACCGTTAGTCAAGGTAGCGGAAAATTGCGTTCCGTATCGTCAAACATTGATCGTAGCTCAGAGCAACGAGAAATTGTATTCCGTAACGACAAACGTTGACCGTAAGTCAAGGCAACGAAAAATTTCGTTCCGTGACGACAAACATTGACCGTGAATCAGGGCAGCGAAAAATTACGTTTACCCAAAACAGTTGTGGCACCACAATGACTCACAAATATTTATTGAACAAAATACCAACAGCTTCAATCATCTATGCTGAGTGTTTTCCCAAGCAATACAGAAACTATCAACCTTGAAAACTTTCAACGACGTTTGCTAGATACAGAGTATCATTAGTAAAACCGGTTTAAGAAGTGCTATAGCTATTATTTGGATAAGGGAAACAGTCTTTTTCTACAACGAACATTGACAGAGTGAACCACCTTCAACAGGAAAGGTTATCTTAGTTCACAATAAAGTAGCAGCACATTTTTAGACTGTATGCATCGGTGTGTAACATTTTACTAATGAATTATTTACTTACTTGACCGAACGCCAAAAGAACAATGCATTCTGCTTCCACTTCACCAAGCGAATCCCTCTCGACACAAAAACTTAATTTAATTCGGAATTGCGCACCATATTTTAAAGACAAATCATAGCTGTCTTGTTATTTTATTGACATATGATTGATAAGGCTGACAGGACGACAACCAAACACAGCATCTCACTGTCACTTCTTCGAACAACCCCTTGTAACAAAAGGCGTTAATTTGGCCCAGAATAAAGCATTTTATTTTTAGGACAAATCTCACTTGTCTTTGTTTCATTGAAAGGACGCCAGCAAAACAAAGCATACCACTGCATCAAACAATCCCTCTCAACAAAACACGTTAATTTGACTCATAATAACACTCAAAATTTTTAGGACAAATCTCACTTGTCGTTATTTCATTAACGTGTAATTGATATGCCTCACAGGACGCCAACAGAACAAAGCATCGCACTTCCACTGCATGAAGTGCGACTTCGTGTGCACGGACACCAACAAAGTGGTGGCGCACAGACGCCAGCACCAGAAGCGCGACTCCATCAACGCTGCAGGCTTCGAGAAGTTCACGCCTTCGCAACCGTGCGGCGTGCAGGGCTGCAACCACAACCAGAAACAGACACACTACCACTGCCTCAAGTGCAACTACTCGGTTCTTGGGCTCAGTCAGATGTCAGCCCACAAGTTCCGGCATCTTGACTAGCGTCTTTAGTAACCTATGGCTGGGCCATTATTATTATTATTAAAATAATAATTATTCATTGTTATTCTTATGTCTATGTGTTTTACAATCTCGGGCCGTGTCAGTCTGCATTGGCCCTCATTGTGATTTCTTGATATTTCTGAAGGTATTTACTAGCATCTTTGATTTTATTATACAACTTAGTGTACAAATTTTGTGTATATAAACGGATTAGCGCGCAGTATATACCGGATGGAATTATAAATACGTTTAATTGTTTACTTCATATCTATTTTTGTACATAGTGAAGTTGTGCCTAACCAATATTATGTAAATTGTGCCTTTAAGGATGCATTCGTAACTTTAAGAAAAGTTGTATGAGAACTACTCGATGCTGTTTTAGATGGAGTTCAGATTATCACATTTCTCACATCATGCCTTACTGTGGAGTGCCTTCATACAGCTCCTTGCCGTGTCTTTTTTGTGTGTCTTGGAAGTATTCACTCCCTTCACCCCATATCTTGAACTGAGATATTACTGTAAGATATGTGTTTTTAGAGAACACTTCCTTGTCTGTAGCTCTCTTTATCCGGAGCGCTATCGTCAGCGTAGAGAAATGGTGTTTGCGTAAGCGTATGTTACCATAATCAATCAGGATACAATCACGTTTGTTTAGTATTTAAGTCTAACTCACTGCAATCGGATGATTGGATACGTCCACGTACATATCAGCGTTGGAAGCTTGTTATCGTCATAGGTAGGCGTGCAGTGCCGCTCCGAGGGCATCTTTCGTAGTTTAGTGAGAAAGTCAGTCTTGGATATTCTGACGTGGATATTCTGATGTCAGGAAAGCTGCTTAATACTATCCTTTTGTTAATTTATCTTAGAATTGGAACTGTGGGATAGGGAAAAGACAATGCTTTTAAAGTTGATAGATGTACATTTTCTCCCAATTAACTTACATTGGTACTGTTATTAATAATTTCCCTTTGGGAACGCATTAAATGAGCTTGTTCCCTAACGTCTCTTACCTGCCTGACAGGCAGTACTTGGTGGCGAGGTAAAATTATTGAGCGCCGCTCTAAGTATATCAGTTTATGCTTAGTACCGTAAGTGTCCTAATAGTTGTGATGTTCATGCAACTGGTTTTGCCTCTGATTTCGATCATCACACCGAGTTCTGGTTTAGTGTGCGATATTCATGAATTAGTAGTTTCTTCATCTTACTTAGACTGACGAGTCACTCCAGCAAATTGTCGCTTCGATTATGATAATTTCCTCGAATGCAATCATTTGCTGGAACATAATCTCTGGAACCCTTGCCCGGAGCTTGTGCATCAAACTCTCAGTGAAATAATTAGTAATCTCTGTGGAAACTCATTGATCGTGTCTTGTGCTTACGCGTTTTCAGTTTTCCTTTGCATTTCACTTAATTCCGTACGCCAAAGAACATTTCCTGTTTATGAAAAATAACAATTATTTCTCGCGTATGAAGATGCCCACTTCGAATCCTCGTAATTTACCTAGCCTAAGCCTGTGTAATAATGCATGAAATATTAGTCAAAAGTTTCTAAGGTGGAATTTGAGCTGATTCATTTGACAAAATTTTGAAACTAGCGTTTCGTTTTAAAAATAAATGAGTGTCGATTGGATCACATCAGTATTTCAAAGATGAAAGATTGCATTTTATGTGTCCATGTACGTATATTTATTAGCATGAAATTTTTATGCGGGCACGTAGTATTTAAGACTATTCTGTTGATGTGTTTTACGCTGTACTTGGGCACTTACATAGACTGTAGTTTATGTTCCATAGACGTACAAGTTACGACTTATAGTTGGGAGAGAAAAAATAAAATTTGAACAATCATTTTTCCTCTTTTTTTTTGTTTTTCCTCGCTTCATCCCTTGAGTGTCAAATTGAGTCATTCTGTTTTTGAAAGAAGGTTCGGTCAAACTTCAAAGGAACTACTTGCTAACATCCTTACGGCGCTTTCTATTCGACCATTCAACGCAGATTGAGATGTTGCTAAAGAACTGATAAAGAGATTTCCCTCTTTGAGCGTTAGTGTCCTAATTGCATACATTTACAGCTATAACTAATATCATCATAGATTCAAAATCTATTTATGACTCTTTCCCTTTGAAATTTTCAATTTCCCAAACATTGATAAGAGGCCCAAAGAGCCCCCCAAAGAGAGAAAGACAAATTTTAACACAGTGTTCATGAAATCGGGATTTTTTCCCAACAAGTGGTTGATAACTGTTTTGGAGGAATTCTAATGGTGGTCGATTTGAAAATCTTAACCGAATAACCAAAGCCACCCAACCCACGAATAAATATCCCACTTTTAGTTCCTCGTCGAGTTATGCATCAGAAAAAAAAAGAAAACAGTTCATTTCCAATAAAGATCATACAAAACACACATCATTGATATTCAAAATTTCTTGAAGTAAAGACTCTTAGTTGATACACGCACATGGGTATCGTAATACCCATGTCACTAGTCGAAGCAAATGATTGAGGGCAATGTATTCCTATTGTTGCTTAATTAATTGTTGTTGCGTTTGAAAATGTTAGTAAGTAAAACTTGAAAAGAAGGCATAATTTCTGTCACTGCTATATTGTATAAACTCTTTTCAGACAGTGCTCACTTACATCAAAATACGAATTAAATGTTGCTGCATTGGGAAAATTTTTTAAGGTAAATCGGGTGGATTGAAATAATTCTGCCTCTAACTATGAGGGCGACGTTCAGAACTATATTTTCACTCCTACGAGTCAACTAGTATGTCAGTCAAGGAGCTCGGGAACAATATTTTTTATTAACAGCACAAATTTATGATACCTCTATGCTAATAATAGTGGCACAAACTAATCTACCTGAGTTAAAAACAAGAAAAGGATTGTTCTACGACAACCAAAATATGTACAACATAATTGGAGTTATACGTGGAATTAACTACCTAGATAAGGCTGTTTTCCCGTAAAAACTATAGATTTTTTGTGTAATCATCCATTTATATTGAAACTAAATGCTTATCAACTAATGATCGTTACGTTAAAATGATTTAATTAGAAATACAAAACTTGTAATCCTCGTGTTCCACATGCTTATATACATTTTTTCCACGCTTTTCTTGAAATAACATTTTTGAACATCGGCCGAAACAAGCGATTCATATAGTATTTCCTGGCGTCAAGAATTGCGAAGTTTTATGTCATGTATATGTAAACTGTCAAAAGTCATGAAGTTGTGTTATCTCTTATAATTATCCTTACATGTATCATCAAATGTAGTTTAAGCAAGATTAGGAGTACATTGCCCTCAATCAATTTTCGACTAGTGACATGGGTATTACAATACTCGTGTGTGTGTATCGTTTAAGTGTGTTAACTTTAAGATGTTTTAAAAACCAATGATGGTAATTTTGTACCATCTCTATTGGAAATAAACTGTTTTTCTTTTTTCTTTCTTTTCTTTCATTAAAAAGGCTTGTTACAGGAGCTATTCAAAAATATCTTTCCGAGCGAGTAAATTAAGATAAAACTGAGTGAATTGCCTGAAGGAAAAGGTTTTTTAAATCACACAACGAATTTATGAGATTTCTCATTTAAATGATTGACAAGAATACAGTACGAGTTTAAGGTAAAAATAGAAAAAAGACGGAATTTTTAGGACAAATGCATAAATATTCCTCTCTAGTATTATAAATTTTCTGAAATTAATTGCCAGACAAAAGACGCACCTATGTTTTTTGTCACATTGTATTTACTTAAAAACGGAAATCCTTTTTAAACATTTTTTCAGAGGTTAATCACGGAACTAAAAGTTTCAGACATAGATTCAATTAAATATCAATTCCGAAAAGGGGTGTGTGTCCTTGTAGGAAAAGTTCATCAATGCCTGAATCAAGTACTAACTTCTGTGTAACATATCAATGAAAGGAATTTTGCAGAAGTTTGTGATCAATAAATTTTTCCTTCTTTACGACCAACTTATTGAGTTCATGTCGTGGCCCATATTTTAATACCGAATATTTTACAATTTTCCTGATTTCTAAATATCCATATCTGTTCATCTCATTTCAGATTCTATCAACGTGCTTCCATTCTTGCCTCAAAAATTTATCGTTTTGATATCTGTTGATGACGTGTGCCGGTGTAAAGCGTGTCGAGCGTCTATTCGTCCATGGTGGCCAAATAGACCCAAGCCTGTTGTCACGAAGGGACAGCAACAACGCTATTGATGAGAAGGCGCAGTCAGTGCGTTGTTGACTAGTACTCGTATATAAAAACTTTAAAAAACAATTTCTGTGACTAATCACTAACTGTGGCACAACCTGTTTGGCACTTGCGGAAAGCAGCAATCATGAAGATTTTGGGAGCATTTGCAGTAATTTTGATAGTGTTTGCACTATCGAGAAATGCCGACGCAAAGAAAGGCCCTAAAGTAACCCACCAGGTATGTAACCTTCTGAAATCATTTAGGTAGTAGGTACCAGCTAAATTCATAAATGCAAACAATAACTTTTGTGTGTTCTTGAATTTATACACTAGTATGACATTGTAATTCTATATTCCTGTCGATTTTATATTGAAATTTGTGTGTTTTTATGAATGGGAGTTAAATTTCAAGTATTTCAGCTGGGGTATTGAAATTGCATACTATGACATTGTAAATTTGCATTCCTGTCAATTTTATCTTAGAATCTTTGTTTGTGTTCGTGGAATGGGAGATCTAATTTCAAGTATTTCAGCTGGGGTATGAGTAATTGTTTTCACAAAATATGTGAGAAGTAAATTTGCATTGATTCTAAATTTTTGTTATGAAAAGTTAAGTGTTCAGCTTTTTCTCTGGATTTGGGTGAAATGTGTAATCTTACTTCTAATAACTCAAATTAAAAGTAAAAGTTTTGGGGTGGATTCAAATGCAGCTCCCAGCGCTGGACAGTCCCCGCATTAGACACAAACAAAAAATATCTGGATTTTGTTTTGTTGGTCTATTTAACCCAAAAATCTTTAGTTTATAATCTAGCAAAGCCACGCAAAGTCTCTTTGCTCTGTGAGAGAGGGAAGCAAGGGGAAATAGCGCGTCAAAGAGGACGCTGCAGTGTGCGCTCCTGGAGCGGCGTTATGTATCTGTGATATCTCAAGAAAAGACATTCAGATGTTAAGATTGCTTTCGGAACATCAACTGTGTCTATTTTTCCAAGCAATATAGCTTGCAAACCAAAAAACTGTTTCTTGGTAAAAATATTTGCTTCCTGAACAGTTGTAGATGAACTGTTTCAAAAGCCATCTCCTCCAAAAGTTATCGTTGAGCAATGATTTAGGTCTCGTTGAATGCGCAATAGTTGCTGCATGGCTGAACGTGTGTTTGGTTTATAATTCATAGTAATTTTTTACTTACATTGATGAATCTACTGAAAAATACACAACTTTTTAAAAACAATTTGAAATTTTATAAAAAATGAACTATTGCAAGTTCTAAAATGAGCCCACGTACAGCCATGCAGCAACTCTTTATGCATTTAATGATACCTAAATCATTGCTCTACGATAACTTTTGGAGGAGATAGCTTCTGAAAATACCCTTGTTTTCCTCATTATCTCCGTAATTATTTCATAAAAGTCTTGATATATGCCCTGCATTTATTTTAAAAGTACATACGCATGCTAAATTTCATAGATCTAGATCCCATACAAAAAACGTGACATCCATTTTCTTGATAGTGGCTGGACATTCCCCTTAAAATGACTCCAATTGCCTAAAAATACCCAAAATTTTTTCAAAATCATTGATGGGCTAAACTCAACATTGATCAAATATACTTGGTATAATTTTTCTCCAATAAATTTTGTAAATTGTTTATGCAGTGTTGGCGTAGAATGTACCAGTGTTGAAGATATGTGTGAGATGTATGATGGAGGTAATTTTTAGTAATAGTTTTAGTAGTTATAATCATTAATTCTTAGTATTGCCTAGTAGCCAAATAAAGTAAATTATGTGGATTATTTTTTCAAATGGCAGAGAATGTAATGAATGCAATATCTTTAGATTTTCTATGAATTTAAAATTTTAAGGGTTGTATTTTTATGTTAGAATAAAATTAATCAAATTATTGGCCTCTGATCAGAGTTTAAGATACTTATGAAGAATATTCAACGTAGCAGGACTGTTATATTTTTGATGAATCGTTTTTTTTTCTCAGGTCTATTTTGACATGTCAATTGGTGGAACTCCTGCCGGCCGCATTGAAATTGGTCTATTTGGAGGCACTGTTCCTAAGACAGTTGAGAACTTCAGACAGCTGTGCCTGAAGCCAAAGGGCGAGGGATATGTGGGCTCTTCCTTCCACAGGATCATCAAAGATTTCATGCTTCAGGGTGGTGACTTCACCAAGGGAGATGGCACTGGAGGTGAGCTGTTCTCTCATTAGCTAAACCAGAGGTTTTCAACTAGGGCTAAATTTACCGCTAGATGGTAGAAAATTGTATAGTTATGGGTAAAAAATTATGTAGTTGGGGTAAAAAATTATGTTATAGTTCGGGGGTAAGTAATTATATAGTTGGGGGTAGGTAATTGAAGATAATGCTGATGCTTTTGGTGTTTCTGTTTATTTTTTTGTAGTAAAAATTAACTTCAAAATTAGGAAAAGTTTAATGGGAGTATGGGGTAAATGGAGAAATACAGAAAGCTGAGGGAGGTCAATGATGGAGAAAAGGTTGAGAATGGCTGATCACATACAAGGCCTCCACATTAGTTATGTTGTGCAGGTTTTTATGGCATACAAAACTTGCTCTTTCGTATCAAAATTTTAGATTTGTATGTGTAAGATATTTAAGAAGCAAAGAGAATAGAATAGCTAAGTTGCTTCTCAATTATTCTGGTATTTGTTATCCCTTGTTTTGAAGGATTACATTACAGAAAAAAAAATTTTAACTGGAAAGCAAATGATCTCATTGAGCCACATACCCAACTTGTTTTGGTTTGTGTGGGAACAAACATAGGAAATTTTGAGGTTGCCAACCAAAAGTGAGCTTTATTTATAGAAGAAAAAAAGAAATTTAGTCATCTAGGAAAAAATTTAGTTTTGATTGATCTGTAGTTGTATAAATGTCAGTTTTAGCTATTAACTTTATTTCCTTGATGCTCTCCTGAAATTTTTTGCTTTTGTATTAGCTGTACATTATACAGTTCTCTATAACTTGGGTTTATGCACTAGTGAAAATTACATAAAGTTTCATAATTATTTCTCCTCTGAATTGCTGTGTACATTGTTATTTTTGTCAAAGATATTTTGAGATGGCAAATTTTTTGATGGGATTTCCAGTACAGCCTCTGAAAACTCATTTGTACTGTGTTAGCTCATATTCATCACTGATGTCATGAAAAAAGCATAAGGATACAAAAAAAAAAAACAATTTACTGACTTGCCTAGGGTTTCACCAAAAGTATTCTATATGTATGCCTTCCGGTATAAATAAATACACAATTGCAATGAAGGCATCTATGTGTGAAAATTGGCTGTGCCACTGAAGAATGATTTGGTGTTGGTAGTTCTACGAATTAGTTAATATCATCTGTATTTAGAAACCTTGTTAGTTGGAAATTTTCATGCAGGTTTGTTTTTACTAGTACATAGTAGAACACTGTGTTAGTGGATCGTGTTGGTTTTCATTTGGCTCTTGGCATGAGACCATCATTTAACTAAAAAGGTTTTGAGACATGTTGAAAAGTTGTAGATTCTGTTGTTTGGATCTGGAAGCCTCGTTTCATTTCTTCAGTCAATTATCTTTGGATCTAGTTTTCTCATAAAATCAAAATTGTAGATTTTTTACTGAAAATGTTTTTATATAAGTGAATTTGATTTTACGTTTTAATATGCCTATATTTCATCCCAAATAGTGAAACTGAACGTTATTATGTACACTAAGTTTTGCTTAAGATAGTTTCATTATTTTAGGTACACTCTTTTTCAAGTTCATCTATTTCTTAAAGTGTCCCCTCAGGGGGTTACAACTATTGTTTCTATCGGAATCAGCACTCCCAGGGGGCAAACGTGGGGTCCTGAGCTGAGAGCTAGGTAGGCATTCTTTTTGTTAAATAAAATGGATTTTGTTGTATTAAAGACCACTTATTTTTTGTTCTCTGCTGTCCTGTTTTTCAGCTCCTACTACCTTCTTCTTCAATTTTTATCTTGTTTCATGAACTTCTATCTCAACTTACTGTTTCTATGCACCTTGTGCAAAGATTCCACGTTCCCAAATCTCCATTCAAAATGGTTCCTTCCTTTCTTTGGACTGCCATTGCTGCGATAGGGAGGCTTAAACTAACATCTAATCTTAACAATGTGTGTTGTGCCATTCCAGCTTGCAATGTTTTTATGTGTGATAAAACAATAGAAACTGTAGTTCTCCTTTTTTCATATTCTATAATTTTGTTTGGGTCCTTGCCTCCTGATATACTAACCAGTTCTGCCCTTCTTAGCATTAGCAGCTGCCATGTGAGCACTACAATTTTTTAAATAATATTAATAAACACATTCAAGTATAAAAGCTACTAAGATTGAATTAACTTGCTAGACAAGTTTTAGACCTTGAAATTTTAAAATTATACTGAAGTGATTCTTGGTGTTTTTAATGTTTTCTTCAGCTCTTGAATGTTCTTTCAAAATCCTTTCTTCAAAACAGTAATAATAATTTATCTGTCACAAGAAAAGCTCTTTCCATGTGATTCTGATGTCTGCAAAAAAGTGCTCCGGAGAAAGATGTGTGGTCCTGTTTTAAAAAAAACAGTTTGACCTTTTCTTGAAATAGATTAGATTTTTTTTCTTCCAAACTATTTTTTTTTAATTCACTGCTTTTTCTTTTCCAGAACTTAATACTTTCTTTTTCAATTTTTATCTTGTGTCCTAAACTTTCAATCCTGTTTCTATGTACAGGGTACCATCTACTAATTGTGTGTACTCACTCCCCTTTCTCTAGATTCCATTCTAAATAGAGCCTTTCTCCTTCCTCTCATGGGAACACTTTTCTTGTCGTTAGGCATCCCTAGTGATGCAAAAAAAAAACGGTTTTATTTGATGGCAGTTTTTTTGCAAAAAAACATGTTTTTTTGTGTTTT
>JACJUY010000560.1:87712-219387 GCA_014220935.1 Platorchestia sp. MABIK | reverse complement strand
CACACACCGCCACACAGCACACACCGCCACACAGCACACACCGCCACACAGCACACACCGCCACACGGCACACACCTCACGGCTGTCAGCACAGCTGCCGCGCGGTAAACACACGTCGGATTTTCTGCCGCAAAGTTCCGCAAATTTCGGCGACTCGAATAATGCAAATTTTTCGTTCAGAGAAAATGTCATCGCTAACTAAAATTTGGAGATGGTACAGGAAATACGTGCATAATTTCATTGGGATTAATTTCATCTAGTCACATGCGTGGCCACAGATGTGTTTTTTTGAAAAGCGCTAACTTCTGAGTAAGTGCTCTGTTTGCCTCGGTGATTTACTACCTGTGCATTAAAATTTCACACATTATTTAAGTTTTTGTTTTACACGTATATTACGAAGAGTTATAAGCAGTAAGGGCATGTGGTAACTAAATTCACAAGGTACTTATTTATTCAGCAGTCTTTAAACGACTACAACATTCAAACGACTAATGACTAGACACTAAATTCTGTTGAATAATGACTTTATCAAAGACATCAATTCAAAGAAAATGAAAGCACTGGAGATTACCAGTTGGATTTTTTGATACTTTCATTGTTGCACAGCTGCGGAGGTGCTAAAATGGATGTGTGACGTCATTGCCGGTATAAATCTAGGATGGAATTCGAAGATGGAAAATGAATACACTCCAGTTGCATTATCTTATGCACGGGATTTTCATTCTGTAAACTAAGCAGTTGCTGAAAGTACAGTCAAATAAAATGTGACTCCGTGAGACTTGCAGAACGGGATGAACGAACAAAAACTATTAAATGGGTCAAGAGTTGAAGACTTTCAGTGTATTTTAATGTTAATCATTTATAAGCTTGGCCAAGTCAAAAGCAACCACATGCAACAGACGTGGCTATACCGAGGATCCGTAAGAACGCGATCATGCTTGACACCGGCTCTGGAAGCAGATTGACGAAGAATTTCAAGTCATCGTACCTGTAGCGCTGGCGACATAAGTTCTTCACAAGTCGGAACGGCTACGCTACGGGCTGCTTCTCCTTTCCAAAATCCCAAAACTTCATTTTAGATGCGCCTAAACTTAAGGGCTTTAGTTAGAAGAGTAGCACTCAACTTTGACAAGTCGACTTACGCCGCAAGCTGTACCGCTACAATGAAAATTCCGCCCCTGACGAACGCAAAAGCCGTGAAGCAACAAAACCTCTGCAGAAGTGGCCACCTCAAGGGGGAAGAAGGGAAAGAAAACTGCACAAGACCGCTGTACTAATCCCCATCTGAAGTAAATCCCCATGGGGAATGGATCAGACCTCCCAGCCCTGCGCTCCCTAAGCCCTGAGCTTCCTCTTCTTCTGCTGTGCAGTTGCTTGCAGGCGAAGTCTTGCCGCAGTGAAGCCTTGGGAAAATACTTCGTAGGTGCTGGCTGGTATATGAATCATTTATTTGTTAACTCTATTTATTGCCTGATGACCATATGATCTCTTGATTAGTTGTTCCATTTTGGAAATATTTGTTGGTGACTGTTAATGTGAGTAAATAACTTGCTAGAATTATAAGTTATCCATTTCTCCGTATTAAAAGTTTCGAAGTACACCAGCCTACGGTGAGCTTCAGTTCCCGTCTCCACAACTACGTGCAGTTCCCTTCCTGCGGTTACTTACCGACACTGATTTATATTCCTTCGCAAACATAAAAAACTTTACTTTTCCAACATTTCCCGGTAGCCGTGATCAGAATGAGGCAAATTTGGACCATGATTATCCGATAACGTACGAAGTCCGGTTCCATTCTCAAATAATTCAAGTAACTCTCTCCTCCAAGTACAATTGCTCACTATAAGCTAAGTTGCATATTTTAACGCTACGAGATCGAAGCTAATGCATTTGAATGTACCTCAGGTTAGTCATATCCTGCAAAGATATGATGGGCATTTTCAAGGAAATCGAGAGATCCTCTATGGTTGGATGAACGTTTTTAATGCGATTGCCTCACAAGTTGAAGCACAAAGAATGTAGGAATACGTGCACATGGTGCTGGCATGCTTCAAGTTCCATGAGACTTAAGACTGGAAAAACATGTACACGTTTGTGTTTCTGCTTGCAAAGATTTCGGAAACACTTCACACCTGCCAATTGTTAATTGTTAGACGAAAATTGGGGAAAATATCTAGGTACGCTGGAAATGTCTAAAAACCATAAATCTCTGAGAACTAATAATAATTATTAAACGTGTAAAGAAACACGCATTCAAAGAAATCATATTATCTCATTAAAAGTAGGCAATGAGTAAAAATAGACGTGGCGACCCTTTAGGTCTCAGCCATGAAATAAGACCAAAAAATGAATCAGATCTAAATCAAAAGGTACCGAAAAGAGGGAAAACATAATAATTATAAAAACTACGCTAGTTGCAAAGGAAATGCAGATTGTGCTTCATTTAAAACAGGTTCATCTTATAAAATGTACAACGATGGCAAATTGCAGAGGTTTATTGAAGGAAATAATTTTAAAACCATTTTACAGAACTGGGAGGTCACACCTCTCTGCATGAGAGCAAGCTGAGGAATGTGCGGCAAGTAACTGGTTGGTCCTAAAACCTCTGCCGGTATGCTCAGCAACCCGAATACCGAGGGCTCAAGTAGTCGAGCCCACGTACTCCGACGCACACTGTGCTCAATTGTGACAAATGACTGAGGAGAGCATGTTTTTCAGAGTTTCATCTTTGTAGTTGAAGAAGGATCTTAATAAAAATGAAAGAGCAAGATAAGCTACTTTAATCATTTCATCATTTAAAGTATATATTTGAATAAAACCAAATTTCAAACGTTTCGGCCACATGGCATCATCAGTGATAAGAATTCTGAAAAGTACAACGTAAAAGGTAAAAATAGACTATTTTACAATGACAAATCTAAAAACAAGCTTTAAAATTACGTTAATTGCAATTGTCTATTTACTATGGTTAGAGGAAATGAACTAAGAGTGTTGTTTAAATCCGGCTTAAGTTTAAAAATGTGCAAGGACTCTAAAATGCGCATATCTGTATGAACCTGTGGTTTTGCTAAGATTGAAAATTGATTGATGGAAATTGCATTATCACACTCGTCAGAATGCTTTCGAACGGCGGAAGATGGGGGCTTTGATAAAATTGACCTTGTTCTAAAGCTCCTACCAGAATGTTCGCAAACTCGAGTGCGGAGAGTACGGGATGTACATCCAATGTACTCTGATGCACAACGTGCACAACTAAACTTATAAACAAGAAGGATCTTATTCTCTACATATTAACTAATAACATTTTGAAATTATTTTGCGTAAAATAGCTTGAGAAAAGTAAGGAGAGTTCCTTTTTAGATTTCTTCGATTGTTTCCCAAAGAGTCGAGAATATTACTAAGATAATGACCAAAGAAGTCGAAACGTCCATTTCCACTCACTGACTTTCCTTAATAAGATAAAATGATTACTTTCAGTGCATGTTTTCGCACTTTGGTTTATGATTGGGATTAGCAAAAAGCAAAATATTTGTGCAAATTCATATCTCTGAGAATTACTATCAGACACGTTGAAAAACTATGGAATTATTCCAGTCCTTACATTTCCTCTTCTGGAGTATGAATTTCTCCGAGCTGGAAGAAAAATACAGTGTGAAACGCGAGCAACATGAAGCTTCTCGCTCACATTGAATACTACTATGGCTGTCCAAACGTTAGTGATCCAGCCTTTTAATCATTAAATCCCTCGACAAAATACAGATCTTGAAATGTACTCCTGCATTAATGGCGTGGGAATTCCGAAGGTATTAGTTCTACTGTACTCTGAAAAAATACAAGCCAGTAATGGAATCCTCCATTGAAGAGCAAAAGTAAAATAGCTTCCTTCATCCTGGGAAACCATCATGATATCTACGCAACGTTGATGTGAAAGGAACTGATACAGACGTGCGTTGCGAAAAGTTTCTGATGAATAATGTAATAATCATGGGACGCGTTACTCTCTTCAGAACACCTTGGTTGTGGTTAGGGAAGTTAAAACTAATTTATAACCTGTTCTCTAAGAGACACAGAGAGCCTCGCTATGTTTATCAAAAAGCTTTAATGTTATTAAAGTATTCCAGTATTACTTCGATGAAGAGAGACTTCATGCATAGCTATCTTCGTTAATCGGACGATATACAAGAATGCAAAACCTCGTCTCCACCAATCTTGCTATGTTTGCTCTTACCCTCTTAAAGCATTGTAGGAGTCTAGGAAAGAACGAAAAGAAAACCGTTTATTTACAAAAAATGGATGCATGACATGAAAACAATGTTTGTTTTTAAAAATTTCTTAACGTAATGGGTCTTAATTGATAGACAAACCATACGAGGAGTACAAAAGCCGTGTCAGTGGTTATCATGTTATTGATGGAAACGATCAAACTATTTTCTATTAGATATCTTATCCAAGGCAAAATAACTGGAAGATTATAAATACTTAAAATACTGCTGGTGAATGTCTTTGAGGGTCTTTGTTATAAGTTAAAACGAAAGAAGAAAAAACATGAAATACTTCATTGAAACAAGCTGAGTCAGATCTAAATCTAATCTCATCAATGTCAGCGCGCTCCAATCGCGTCAATACCAGCTTATTCCTATCTCATAAATATCATTATGCTTAAATTTCACTTATATCAGTATACTCCAGTCTCACAAATTTCTGCACTCTGAAATCTCATCAATGTCAGTACTCCCAAATTTTGCTGTCAGCATACTCTCATCTCACTGACAGCGCACTCTAATTTTCGAGTTTACCACGTCAAACTCGCTAGCGTCAGCTTACTCCAATCGCGCAATTTCAATCTAATTTTACCAAAATCAGCTCCCTCCGAATTCGCAAATGCCTGCATTTGTCAATTCAGATGACGTCAACACAGTCCAATCTTTCCAACGTCAGCACACTGCAATTTTTCCAACGTCAGCACACTCCAATCTTTCCAACGTCAGCACACTCCAATCTTTCCAATGTCAGCACACTCCAATCTTTCCAACGTCAGCACACACCTTAACCCTTTAGCGTCTGCATTTTTGTACTCAAATTACGGTTATCACAACCACCGTCACTAAACTAGCGCCGGCATCAGGTAATCACTGATATCAGGATGAGGAAGGAACTGCCACTCGGCAGTGAACTCCAAAGAACATATTAGGGAACTAATTTAACGAGAAATACAATATATTAAGGCTATTTTCGAAAGAAGACCGTAGAGTCCACTTGGGCGTTAAAGGGCTAATCACAAGACATTATTTGTGATGTCAACTCATAAACCTAAAAATAAGAAGTACATTATGGTATTGCCTTCTGTTTACTACAGGAAATAAATATTCTATTATACTTCAATACGATCGAGCCAATATAGTGGCAAAAATAAATATTTATACACATGTGATTTTACGTTTGAGTCAGTTGGTCAACACACACATAGCTCAAATTAAGATTCTTGATGGCTGACTAAAAACAAAATAAAACTTAATATTTCATTTTTCAAGTAAACAGACTCAAATGCAGCAAAGCTCACTGTATAAGGTAACTGGCGAAAGTATTCAACCATTTTAGATAAATCATTTCTGAAGCAATATTATATGGTTTTTAAAAGATTTTTCGTATGTAAAAAATTCCTCTAATATTCTGGAGGCTCGTAGTAATAAATCTGCTTGGTGCAATGAAAAATCACACTGTCGTTTAGAAATTACCCACAGTTGCCAAAGGTCGTCCAGAACAAGTCATGCCTGAGGTAGAACAGGTTGCAGAATCTTCCCTGAATCAAATCATTCGACTTTATTCTGAAGGAGTTTCGTGGAGAAACATTTCTCTCCAAAAAATGTTTTAGATTCTGCCATGCGTTCAAGTATTCACGAATCTAAGGAGTATTGCACAGGCGCCAACTAGCCAAGGTTAGGTGCGCCACGGAAAAGCTGTAGGTCAAAACATGAGAAATTTTAAAAATGTGCCGATAGTTTCTCGAAAAGAGTTCAAAATTAACATTTAAACCTCTGATTCAAAACTGGCAGAATTGTTGGCACGTAGCAACTGAGCAGCAACATCAAAATATATTTACCTCGTAAAACTCCCTCTAAATGCAAATGCACGTCGAAAATAACTAAAAATTTAAAATAAAACATTTAAACACAGTAAAATGATTTTAGAATAGAATTCCTCGACATGATAAAAATAAAACTGAACTTTTTGGATGTGATTCGGAAGTTCTTTTCTTTTCTTTCTTTCTTTCTTTCTTTCTTTCGTCATGTTCAGAGGATGGAGGAAACAGCATGAGAAGCCAAATGTCCCACGAGGGCAAATACATTTGTTCCATCGTGTGTATCCAGTTATTTGTCAATATAACACGAGCTTATCAACCAGAAACGTATCTGTGATGGTTTAAACGGAAAATAAAAGGATATAGGCTGCCGAACATGCAAATAACACGCCAGTCAGTTTAAACCAGCTCTGCCACGAAGCCGACACCATCAAGGTGTGCTTATCATGCTGCAGCAGTTGAAGTACACCTACCAGCACTACTGTAGCAGCTGACGTCCACTTTCCAGCACAACTGTAGCAGCTGACGTCCACTTTCCAGCACGATTTTAACAGATAGCGTCCACTTTCCATCACGACTGTAGCAGCTAGCGTCCACTTTCCAGCAGCACGATTGTAGCAGCTAGCTTCCACTTTCCAGCACGACTGTAGCAGCTAGCGTCTACTTTCCAGCACGACTGTAGCAGCTAGCGTCCACTTTCCAGCACGACTGTAGCAGCTAGCGTCGACTTTCCAGCACGACTGTAGCAGCTGGCGTCGCTTTTCCAGCACGACTGTAGCAGCTAGAGTCCACTTTCCAGCACGACTGTAACAGCTAGCGTCCACTTTCCAGCACGACTGTAGAAGCTGGCGTCGACTTTCCAGCACGACTGTAGCAGCTAGTGTCCACTTTCCAGCACGACTGTAACAGCTGGCGTCGACTTTCCTTCAAGACTGTAGCAGCTGACGTCCACCTGCCAGCGTTTGACTTGATTACCGCTGTGAAGTTAAAATAGCGCCAAAGTGAAAGAAAGAATGACCGCTTTAGTGTTTGGAATTTGGGTGCGATGGCGGAAGAAAAGGCATGAATGGAGGTCGAGAACGATAGCTTAGAGAAAAAAATATAACCTATTAGCTGTGTAAAAACGACTGCGAAATACACAAAATTTGAAATGAAATTTGAATGCAGGCCATGTTGAACTTGAAAACCCATGGAAAACCCACCTGAAATCCGGTTTACATTATATAATTAACTATAATTAGAATCAGGAGCAAAAACATACAATACACCATTTTACAGTACAGAATATTTATTCATCACCCTTTTACTTCTGTACGCAGAGAGTGTGTTTTAAGAGAGATAAATCAGATTAAAAACTCATTAGGGTAGTCATCAGGCAGTCTGTCCAGTAGAGCTGAGCAAGAATGAAAAGGCACTGAAGATTTAATAATTTGGTGTGCTTGTTCAAAAATCCATCTAATTTAGGAGTAAATGAACATTCTGTCATTGTAGTTATCGAGTAACCTAGAAGTAAAATGAAGTATGTACAAATAAAAAGTTGCGCATTGTGAGCACGTAAACACAGTTCTTGAAAGATTTGACGTTGAATAAAAACATGCGGTCTACAACCAATTATGAAGATTACATAAAAATTATATCAGATTTACTGTCTACACATGCATTTTGTTTGTTGCTGTTCATGACACTAAGACAAGAACGACATCAATTTTGTTTCACTTCAAACAAAAAGGTTGAAGTCGTAATAAGTCGATTAAAATTGAACAGAATGTGATGTGGAAAGTCCTCGGCTTCCGTCGTCGATCTATACTTCGCATGCGACTCTATTTTTGCAGTGAGTCGAAACAGACCTAAATACAGCTCGTACATCAGCATCGAAGTCACTCTACGATAATTCAGTATGTATAGTTATAATCCATGACACAACCAGGCACTTTTATGGCATAACTTCATAAGTATGGCCGAAGATAAAAGTGTAAAACACACAGAAAATACCCTCTTTCCTTGTTGTTCCGCTTCTAGACGATGTTTTTTTCCTGCCACTGAGACAAACTAATCCACCCTGCGAGGTTCGTACTTACAACGCTACTGTCAGAGGTCAAACAAAATTTGTTAACGATTTACGGGAGATTGCGGAGGATCCACGAACCGTCGTAGGTCAATACCGTCGTGAACCGAGGACGCTAAAATACGGCGACAAGAACGAGCCGCGCGGCCCATTGTCACCCAGGGCTTATGCTGCCAGACACCGGTCACGCTCAGGTGCAGGGGAGATTAGAAATAAGAGTCGACTTAACAGTTTCTTTTACAGTCGCCTTTACAGTTTCTTTTACAGTCGCCTTTACAGTCGCCTTTACAGTCTCTTTTACAGTCGCCTTTACAGTTGCCTCTACAGTCGCCAACTTTGTGTGCGCTAGCACTATTATGTCATATTGATTAATTCAACAATGGAAGCATTGGTTCTCCATTTAGGAACAAAATAAAAAGCAGTTCAAAATGCGAGTGCCAGATCATTAAAATCTATACTGTATAAAATGCAGGTGCGTTTTGGTGTGAGCTGAAGCGGCCACAGCGACTTTCTAGGCCTCTTTTTGGAACCATGTTAAAATTGTTAAAACCAAGTTACTAGTGTGTAAAACCAAAATACAATTGTGTAAAACTAAGTTACAGGAGTGTGAAATCAAATTGTAGGGGTATAGTTAAGTTACAAGAGAGTGAAATCATGTTACAGGTGTGTCATATCATGTTACGAGTATGTGTGAACTCAAGTCATAGATTTGTGTTGCTCTTCTTTGTCTACTGTCTCAGTTGACCAAGTTTGATTCAGTCTCCTGTTTGAATAGCTTAACACGTTAACTGTGATGAGTTGAACTGAAGTTCAATATTCAATTCAAATTTAGAATCAATTATGGTAATCAACTTTAAAAATAGCAAACATGAATTGGATCAGGCCTTCATTTAGCTTTCATTAAATATTAATAAAAATAAGTTAATGACTGCAGGTGGGTCAGCAGCACTATGAAAATCACCTACGTGACTACCAGTGGGTCACTTCGCAAGAAATGTGTTAATTATAACTTCTTTATTTCAAATTATGTCTTTCAATTACACAAAGAGAAAACGCGATGATACATCGTGAATCGTTTCTCGTTTAATTCAACATTATAATTACTTATAATTGACTCTCATTACCCTAAGCTGAAGCCGATGCACATTTCACGCATTCTTCAGCAAGTGACGAGGCCAAAAATTATGCACGGCAAGTGCTCGAGTTAATAATCTAAAGCGATTAATTCGGTAACTTGCTGACGTTCGTCAGTTTGTCCTAGACGGCTCGGCCTGACATGATTGCACTGACAGCTTTTCCATGCATTAATTTGCCTAAGTTCTGCGCTGCAGTTCAGTGCATTTATGTTGGAGACCAGCAGTGCGTTGTGTGTCCTGGCACAGGATTACCAAAGAAATTTGCGCCGTCATGGCGGTACAACTTGCTTTAGTTCTTCTACGGTGATTTGGCTACGTGTAATTGCATGCATAACAGCTATGTGAGTCAATTTAGAAAAGCTTACGCTGCCAACTGTATCACTTCGACGATGTAAATTGCTAAATAAACATTTGGGAACACCTAACACTCGCATGCGATTTCCCATTTGTGTAAGGGTGAACAACATGAGACCAGACAAGCAACCCTCCTCTGATAAACGCAGGGTGCAAATGTTGCTACTTTTCAAGTCCTACGATTGGTCTTCATTCTCTGATGTTGTAGGCAGGCAGAAGTTCATTATTCGCGTAAAGAGATTATTCGGTACAAACGCACTATAGTCAACTATTTGCTAACATCCATGTTATTGTGCTTCTCTTAATTGTAATTTATTATTTATTTCGTTTCTACACAGTAGCGAGTTCTCTTTTTCCGTTTCTCCTGCAACTACAAATGAAGTCATATTTTAACCTCCACTCGAAAATATTTTCGTCGTACTCTCCCAGACATAATGTTAATCGGATTCATCTTGAAATGCTCTGGCACCATGTTCTCAAACAATTTTTTCCCTGAGATCTTATTTTGTTGAAACTAAAAAATATCCGCTATCGTTAAAAAACGAACAGGAAAAAACTGCATTCCTTGTAGAAAGCCTAAATTACTCTGAGAAACTTCTACGTCCATAGATAGAACGATACAAAATTGCTTGAACGAAATTTTTCATTCTCGGTGATGGTTGAAGAATTTTTCATCGAGTCTCAGAACTCCATGCAGAGTGTCTAGCCAATGCATTCCATGGATTCAATTTGACAGTAATGAGAGAAACTTTCTGCAAATATTCATCGTTCGCAAAGTTTAGCAGACTTTTGCAGAAAACTGACGTGAGTTGCGCCGAAATTGCCTTCTGAGAAGCGTCTTTAGTCTACAGACCCGAGTAATATTTAGCCGTCGAACGTTGTTATAGAAGTCAAGTTCACAGACTTTTCAGAATTGGTTTGTTGATCAAGAGCTTCTAGCTTATACGAGGTTAATAACGCAACCATTCCATAGGACTCACGAAAAACGTGTGCTGAATGACATTTTACTTGGAAGTGGATTAGGTCGACAAACCACACTCGATCACTTCATAGAGATTCTCGAAGATCTTGCCTGTGAAGGATGGCTCCAATTATTTCGACGAGATGTACTCTGCATTGCACAATTTTCTATGCTACGTGAGGACAAATCTGTACGCAAATAATTATGCACCGCTTGTGTACGTGCAATGTTGATCGGTAAATTCTCTTGAACTTCTCGTGTCACGTCTAAAATTATTGCGTATATTTCCGAACTACATTTTGTTAACTCGAGTTGACGCTGGTAGTGTTTCCTTCTCCTTAACAGCCACAAAAGCGAAATAATATTAGTTTCAAGTTGATGTATTTAGGAGATGTATAATAATTCATGATGACGTGTGCTTTACACTTAGTAAGGCAGATGTAAAATCAACTCTCTAGGTCGCTTTTCATTTCAAAGATGCGTACTATCACTAGACAATAGGTTTGTGTCACATTATAGGTCAAAGAAAAAATAGTTTACCGCATCGTGTCAAAACTACAAATATTACCAGCCCACTGAAGTATATCTCTCATGCTCATTTTTGCTATTAAGAGTTCTGACAAAGATTACAATTTGAAGACTACTCTTACTATTTCATCAGTTTTACCTCTGACTTGAATACGGCTCCTGCAATGGAGTCAATTAGATCATTGATTTTTTAATATCTCATTTTGTCGGTACAGGAGAATTATTTGGTATCCAGGGATACGTACGAAACTACTTCATTGAAAATTAGTAAATGAATGTGCCTCCCTTTCTATTCCTTCAAGAAACAAATATCAAACACTAGTTGTATGCCCGTAGCAGTTCCCATACATCGCCGACACGTTCCCGGCGTATTGGGCCATGTGAGTACCAGTGGGTAAGTTGCCCATTCGCGTTCCGGTATAAATGAATGACATTTCATCTGTTTCGCAACCTTTTTAAGAAATAACTGTTATCATACCAGGTGAAATGTATCCTACAATGGTATTTTTCATGTTTCTCAGGAAGGATAAAAATATATTCGAGCATTAAAGTGGATTTCCCTATTCTGCTACTTACAACCTAACCAAAACAATCGTTTGCAACAGCAGAAACACGGTAAATGTGTTAAAATTTACGCTTTCATAGAAAGAGCTTGAAAATGAATTTGAATTAATACACAGGGTGTTCGTATTTAAATTTCGAAATTGAGATATCAAGACTTTTGATAATCGTGTCTGCAATCACATTATTTCGAAGTTGTCTCGCTGTCGCTTTCATCAGGAGACCGTTCGAATAAAAAATACATTTCAAACTTGGTTATTTACTTGAAATTTCATGGCTGGTAGTATTTGTTTAAATTTAATCCATGGAATTTCAGAAGTATAACGAGATAGAAGTTCCCATAACAAGAAACGCATTTAGAGCAAATAAAATAAAATACTCATTTGATGCATGTGTGAAAAAACCTTAACTTTTATCCCCATTATAAGCCAGACCAATAAAAATATCCTTACCTTGCATTTCAAGGCAGACGATTTACCAGAACAAGCTAGCCTACGTTCTTTTCAGAAAAGATTACGATCCAGATAGTCCGTGTTTCACGATACCTTTTTTTGAGAGGAGTGATATTCAACTAGCGGTGTTTTTCATTCTCTTGTCCATGAACCAAATGTCAAAATTCTTCGTGTGAAAAATATGAGATAAAAAATATGGATCTTTTCCAGATAAGCCCTGCCACTAATGCAACAGATAAGATCATGGCACTTGTAACTTTTGAAATAATGCACCTATCGACTTCAAATTACTCTCAAATGAAAGAAAAAAGCATTTTTTCGTTTGAGAGTAATTTGAATTTAAATCTTTCACTGCATCAATCCACTGTTATTCTCTTGCCCTTTGGATGGCGTCACTTTTTAAATATTTTAATCTTTCTCAAACGAAAGATTAAAACATTCTTTCGTTTGTAAGTAATTTGAAGTCGATAGGTGCATTATTTGGAAAGTTACAAGTGGGTGAACTTAGGTGTTGCATTAGTGGTGGGGCTTATCTGGAAAAGATCCAAAAATATCTCTCTTCATCAGTGATAGGTAAGAAAACATCTTATGCGTCATATTATCAAGAGATCGCTTCTGCGTGATTTCTGCACAAGTAAAACTAACACCTTCGACTAAAAAAATTCCAACGCACATAATTTACCCAAAGGCGTTACAAATTTAAATTACCTACTAAACAGCTCCAGTTTGATCTATCGAGCAGCCCTGGGAAATTATGCATCTCCCTCTTTTCTCAGGAAATATAGGATTCCTTTCATTAATCTAGGAACCTATCCAGTATAACCTTACGCCCTCAGTCAGCCTCAAAGGTATGTTTTGCACTCGTCTTTAAGGTTGCTGTTGAGTGCAAAAAACTTAAATTCAACACGCTCTAATCTTCACGTGGTTATTTTTACATAATTTGAACCAGAAAGCAAGTGAGGGCCCTGGGTATTAGGAAAATTTTCCTTCATAGATTTTGGTTGTTGCATCTAGCACGGACGTTATCTTCAGTCTCGAACTGTTCTTTCTGGGTATCATAGCTAAAGGCTTAAAAAATTCAGAAATTAAATTTTCATTGCACACTCTTCTTTAAAAGCTTCTATCTTCTGAAATCACTCTCTGGAGCAGTTCATTCTTCCCAAGTCTGTTCAGTGCCTTAAGTTGCAAAGCACGAATTGGGACCGCACGCACAGCACCTAGCTTCTGCTAAAATTACGCATTAATAATTGACATCGAAAGTTTTTTCTGCATTTGTGTTCTGAATATTGCTTCAATTGCAAATAGAACTTTTACTGAAAATTTTGGATGATCACTTGAAAAGAGTAAATCAAAACAGTTTTTTCTAACTGGCATTGTGTGAAATTGTTTGGGGGTTTTCAGAAACTCGTGCTCTTACAAGCATATTTTTCTCTCCCCAAGCATAAAAAAGAAATGACCCCAATCTCTTGAAATTTGAACCATCTAGAGCGCTGCAGAAGATTTGCCTGTGTAACCAAGGTTTGTTCCTCAACAGATTTTGAAGTCTCTGACGTCACTGGCGGAGGAAACGAGCAAAAACTTAATTGCATTAGGCGGGTCTCCCGTCTACCGTTGTCAGCGCTCACGAAAGCCTGATTTAATAACCGATCTGTTAATTTGATTGATCGTCGTCAACTTCGTATCATTTCTAAGTAAAACCTACGAATCTATTTTTTCAATAAACACGGGCAAAAACACTTTACTTTTGCTGAGCAGTTTACTCAAAAGCGTATAATTTTGTGAAAAATTGCTGAATATGAAGTGATTGGCAGAATTTTTAGAGCACCTTTTTTCTGATATTCACAAATAATTGATTGGAAAGAAATTGAAAATTAGTGTGAGTATGCTGCCGAAATAAATGAAAGGTAAAATTTTTGAGATTGCTGCCGAATGTAGACGAAATGAAAATAAATGATGATGTTGAAAGGATTTCTTCTTAAGATTTTGGGTCATAAATGTACACTATGACTGAAACATAAACAAGGGTCGCTGTGAGACTATACATACGAAGGGAATAAGCACTTTTGAGGAAGTGAGGTAAAATTTACGTTTTGAAATGCAGAAATCTTTGGGAGAATGAAAGAATTTTAGTGTGCTGTGAGGTCGAAGAGGATTGTTCTCCCAGCGTTTAGCGTAACTCTGAGATGGAGTGCTAGAAAAGTAGAATGATATTCGTACGACTTACAAGCGGGGAAAATGTGGTGTAACCAAAATCAGACGAGGCGAGGGTTCTTAAAGACGATGAAATATATTGGGAATTATAGTTATCTGCACAAATCAATAGAATGAGCATGCATCGTCTAAACAGAAAAGTGACGCCATCAAAAGCGTGAGAGAATTGCAGTGGATTGATACAGTGAGAGAAAAGTATTGGGTTACCTAAAACCCAAGCATGCCTCCACAGAGACGTGAGTGTGCGCAGGAGACTGACCTTAGCTGCGAAGTCTGCAGAATAGGCTTTCTCGCCTCGAATTTCACGCTAGCTTGACCGGTAAATATACAGATACATAAATCGAATTTTATTTCATCAAATAATGATTAATGGAGAAAGAAGTGCACATTACTTGCCTGGTACACCAGTGAACGCGTCCCCGCTCTGCAACAAGAGCAGAAAGTTTTTTAATTATTCTAAAGGAGCCAAGAGGCATCCGAAAATTACAGCGCAGTGATTGTTTCCATACGTGTCTTTTTCCAATATTAGGCTGTACAGAGATCGGCCGCAAATTTTTCCCATGAATGAATTTACGCATGTATATATTTTTATAAGTATAACATTCTCCAATTAATGAATCCATCCGTATATACATTACATTTACGTGATAAAATTGACATTCATGCTTTTTTTTCCGAATTAACTTCTTCATTCGCAGCTTTATCACATGCAATGCCAAATTAGAGGTCGTAACCTCATCCTTAATTGTGTCAGGAGCGGATACCAAAACAGGCAATCGTAAAAATTGTTCGCCGTGGTCAATCCAGACTTGTGGTGTCATTTTGTATTCTATTTATTCAATGTGGCTTACCTTGCTTCCACTTGCTTCAGTTCCGTTCAGTTGATTTTAGTTTGATTCATTTTGGTTCAAATTGGATCAATTTGGATCAGTTCGGATCAATTTGGTTCAGTTCGGATCAATTTGGTTCAGTTCGGATTAATTTGGTTCAGTTCGGATTAATTTGGTTCAGTTCGGATTAATTTGGTTCAGTTCGGATTAATTTGGTTCAGTTCTGATTAATTTGGTTCAGTTCTGATTAATTTGGTTCAGTTCGGATTAATTTGGTTCAGTTCGGATTAATTTGGTTCAGTTCGGATTAATTTGGTTCAGTTCGGATTAATTTGGTTCAGTTCGGATTAATTTGGTTCAGTTCGGATTAATTTGGTTCAGTTCGGATCAATTTAGTTCAATTTGGTTCAATTTGGTTCTTCAGTTTGGTTCAGTTTGGTTCAATTTGGTTCAGTTGGTTCAGTTTGGTTCAGTTTGATTCTGTTTGGTTCAGTTTGGTTCAGTTTGGTTCAGTTTGGTTCAGTTTGGTTCAGTTTGGTTCAGTTTGGTTCAGTTTGGTTCAGTTTGGTTCAGTTTGGTTCAGTTTGGTTCAGACTGGTTCAGATTGGTTCAGTTTGGTTCTGGTTGGTTCAGTTTGGTTCCGATTGGTTCAAATTGGTTGAGTTTGATTCTGTTTGGTTGAGTTTGGTTCAGATTGGTTCAGATTGGTTCAGTTTGGTTCAGATTGGTTCAGATTGGTTCAGTTTGGTTCAAATTGGTTCAGTTTGGGTCAGTTTGATTCTGTTTGGTTCAGTTTGGTTCAGATTGGTTCATATTGATTCATTTTGGTTCAGATTGGTTCAGTTTGGTTCAGATTGGTTCAGATTGGTTCAGATTGGGATTAGTTTGATTCAATTTAGTTCTGGTTGGATCAGTTTGGTTCAACTTGACATGGTTTGTTTCAGTTTACATCAGTATCGCTCGGCTCATGTCAGCTGAATAGGATTCAATTTTAATAAAATCACTTTGATTTCTCAATATATAAGTAAAATGAAATTTGATGTAACAATTTCAGCCGCAATCTAGCCCAAAGTAAGGCTTAGGGGCTAGTGTAGTGTATGAAGCGGATAAAATGAAAAATCAGTTTTCAAATCGGCCATAAGCTTTGGACCCAAATTTATAAGTGGCAATTATCAAAATTACTTCCTTCCTATGTAGTTTGGGATATCCTCACTGATAAGATGTTCCGGTTTTAGATTACCGCCAGCGTTGCGAGAGTTGTTGACGACCTAAAATTAAATGCAGAAATTCAAATACAGTTGGCTCTCCTTGCTTCCTCGCCGGTTTTTCTTTTTATTTACGAATATAAAAATGAAAAGGCTAAGATCAGGGAGGTTATGTTGGAGACGAAATTAGCAGAATTATGTTAAGTAGGTTTTAGTTTACTGGAAAATATGTTCATTTATAACTTCACATTGATGTTACGCTTGCTATTAGTGCTCTGACAGTAAACCAATAACTGCTCCAATAATCAATCTGCAAACACATTAATCAGAGGTAGGATTGTAAAGATGTCAAAAGTGACTGATGTATGAAGGAGACGTTACTGCATCTATGGTGATAAACTATTTTTCAAAAACCTCTTTTCTAACATTTGAATGCTGTTTTGCGTGGTCGAAGTTGATGAGTGTTCACCTAAATCTTTTCGTGTTACACTCGTCCAGCCACTTGCGATCTGCCCGATGCTTTTTTACGAGACAAAGCACTACCTCTCTGTACCATGATAAAAGTTTCCAGAGAATACCGGCACTCTGCACACTCTCCTCCCATGTACACGAATTGCAGCTTCATGTTCTTTTTTTGGTTCAAACTGAAAAGGAGCGAAAACACTAACACGGTTACACTGTCGTCCATAGTGTGCAACTGACACGATAGTGATAAAACTCTCAGTTTTCTGAATTATTTATGCCAACTCGGTGCTTGCATGTGAAGGCGTCACGTTGATGGCTTTAATAGTGTGGTTTTCTGAAAACGTTCGTAATTTTTGACTCAGACGTAAATCGATATACGTATTTTGATTCAAGCGACCAGTCCACCATTTCTATTTAGGTCTCAAAATAAATATCACTTCAATCACATAGAATTTATAAAAACGGTTTGCAGTTACACCTCTCGTGTCGCATTCAGCAATTCCGTGATAAGACAAAGTAATGTACATGAGATGTCAGTATAGAGCCAAAAATCGCCTTAACTTCGTTGCGCAATGACGGGAGCGTTACTCTGAGGGAGAGAACGTCAGTGCTTCAACACCCCACGATGACGCAAAACAGTAACTGGACAGAAAGGCAGCTCTTGTGGTGATTCTTGAAAACGGAGATCGGAGAGAAAAAGTTATCAGGGAATCGTTCAGGTGAGCATAAACTTTCATTTCTCCTTAAGTCAAGGGCCAAAGTAATCATTGGAAACGCTGTTGATTGTAAGAGGTGCTATTCATACAGAAAAAATATGTATCGTGAATGTCTTAGTGCGATAATAAGTCGAAATAATTCGTTTCAAAGAATTTTCCGAGAAATTGGGTTTCAAATAGAATAGAACCGTTGAAATCTTAGCCTATTTATTCACCTCAGTTATCCAACTCATTCAACACTGCTTAACATTAGCTCACTTTGGTTTTCCTACGTTACTTGAACATTCAACAGCTCGCGTTTTTCTCTAACAAAGCCCAAGTCGTGTGAGGCTCAGCAATTCGACTTCGAAAATCAGATTGATCACTCGTTCACGTGAGTTTTTCTAATAACCCTATTTTTATGATTCAATAATCAATCATTCCTAAATGTTGACTAGCTTTTTCGACGTTAAAAAGAAGTAAAACTGATTTGAAAGGATGATATCGTTATAACTGTCTGTGGAATATTCTCGCACGTATTCAGTAATTTCTTATATAAGTGACATAATAACTTTCAAGACGTATATATGTACTCTTCTTTAAAAGATCACTTTGATCAGGCATATAAGTTTTCCGAAGAAGATTTTTCGATACAATCAAGTAACTTGCAAATTTAAATACTTTATAAAACAGCACGAGTACGGTGTGTGAGTTTTATAGGAAGGCTTATGTATTGTATAGAAGAGCTCACACGTGGGATTTTTATCAAGCTGAGCGTCAGGTGCACTTTTCAACGTCCACATTGCATCTAAGCCTCGAAACAGGCCTCTGAGACCGCAATAAACGAGTTAGCTGCGAGGGGAATGGCTTAACCTGGTCCCACTAATCTTCTTTGGGAGCCTGTGTCTAACATCCTCTAATCGGATCATAAAAGAAGGCATCTGCCACTCAGCATGGCACGCCGTGTCTCCGATGGTCGTGGCAATGGACTGGTCGTATAATCCACTAAAGGAAAGAAGACTCGGAAGCTGTGGGCATCGTTGCAAAAAGTTTTGCAGGCGTAGTTTTGGCGTTCTGACTTCTTGAAAAGAATAGGCATCACTTATTGATCGAGAACTCAGTTTTTGCTAAAAATGTTCTACTTCTTTCAAGAAACGAATGTCTAATAGTTCTTTCCAGTCAGGTATAACAGTAATGTTTAATGTTTTCTCTCCGGAATGAGGGAAATATGATGCATTGATGCAGTAAATATTTGCTCACAACAGAAGAGCCTTCCCGGTTTCGTGGCTTCAAAGATTTGACCGTCATAAGGATAGATAGCAAGACGCACCCACTTCTCTTACCGGGCTCCATTCGTACATCATTGAAGAAAGCGTCTTGTACCTGCTTGGACTATGCATTCGCGACAACACTTAAAGAACACTGTACAGTACTTGAAATTTCAGGTGACGGTTATGGTATGATGTAAACTCAAATATACGTACTTAGTTGTCGTGGAAAATTAGGTACGGTGTGAAGGAAACAGGAGTTGAAAAAGCTGAAAGAGTAGATGTAAATAAATAGTGAAAAATGATCCCTCGCTAGCAATTTCTAAGAGCAAAAACCTCCATATTGTTGGCAAACAAATAAAGAAATGAAGAACTCTGATTGAAAAACGAGAAAAGCTGTATCGTGTTGTTTTTTTAGGAGCTACCTTCCGTGAAACAGACGTTCATCTCATAACTGTTCATCTAACTTTCATAATGAAGAAATTTCTACTGTTTTTCGGAACAAAATTTCGTCCTACGGTGAATTTGCCTCAAAACACGTATATCCATTATCAAGCTATCAATAGGGAATTGCAAAAACCTTCAATGGAACTGACCTGATTTTTTTATATTATGAGTATTCTCATAAGTTCTTTCAAAAACTTCTAACGATCACGGAATGAATTAAGACAATAATAATATAAGTAACACGAAACTGTGTTACTTATATTACAAGTATTCTCAGACGCATTTTCAAAAAATTCTAGCGATCACGGAATGTGTTTAGACAGTAACACGAAACTGTGTCCAAGTGTGCATAAAGTTGAGGCTTTCGACCGCCTAACAGTGCCCTCTGGTGTGCGAATACCATTGTGAGCTGAGCACAACTGCGTGCAGCGGTTCAACAACTGCCAGCTCCGAACGAGACCTGATGCGCGTGCCGGATTATGCTTCAGTCCCACTCGGTCGTCAGACCAGGGCCTCCTGCGTCTCATTGCCAAGCAACACGCACGGCTCTTGGGCGTCCGTGTCTCAGAAGACAACTTCAAAATTTCCAGCAAAGCTCCCAACCGCATTAATTTTAGCCTTCTGGAGTTTTTCTTTATGCACGAGCGGAATACAAACTGCTCCTAGTGAGCAGGCTCTCCCTTTTGTAAACAACGTTTCTTTCATTTGTTAAAAACTGTTTACTCTTTTTGAAAAGTGTTTCTTGTTAACAATCTCACATGTGTTGGGAATTTGTTTTGTTTTAGAATTATACCATTTTTAAACTCGTGCTTTTGCTTATTTTGATGACTTCTTTCAAAGTTTAATGATCTCGCTGTTTTTTCACTTAATTTTAGTGTTCAAACACGATTTGCACGGATAAAGATCTACCTCACTCATTGCATGGTGGTCAGCCCGTTAATTCTGCAATTATAATTTCCTGTAACAGTGAATCATCATCCCTCAGTTTTTGAAAAAAAAGTAAGTGACAGTGATAATAGCAGCCTACATTATGATGCAACACATCATTTATTAGACTACTCAGTGCCACTACTGGAGGGCTGACAGCTCTATCCTTCCATATATGCTAATGTTCGTGAAAGTTCTCGTACCGTGCATGCAAGTTCTCAAGTGTCAACCCACCATTTTTCATGTTCTTTTTGAAATTTCATGGGTTGATTGATCGAGTAATGAAATAAGTCCGCGCTGCGTAGTCAAATTATACACTGATCTTCACTCACACTCATGTTCCATTTGGTAGAAAATTCAACAAAGTACCTTGTTACGTAGAATAGATCCTGTATTTGAAGCTGGACTTTTTCTTATAGGAAACATAGGCAATTTCTATGTCAGTCTTAATTATTGAAAACTCAAATGTGCCTGTATAATTTCTGAAATACAAATACCCGTTCTTTAATTAGCATCGTTGCTGAGACTGTTCTTTCATAGACTTATTAAGAGAAACTCAGAGAAGAACGATACAAAGTTAAGTTTAAATTAAAAACATTTTTAGAGCTACAAATGTTGCAATTTTATGTAAGTAACAAGTTATTTAAGCTTAAATCATCCAAGCACTCCTACGCTGAACTGGCGTTCGTGTGGTATTTTTTATTACTGATCGCGTTAGTTACCAGGCTTTTGCGATAGCGTAACCATGTCCGCGTCGTTATCAGTTGACTAAGAATGCCAAGTAACTACGATCTGGTTATTATGGTTCAAGGGGTGAACAACGCTGAAATTGAGAGGACTTTTATCACATCACAGTGTTTAATTTAACAAGAACCTTTTTTTGTGGATCGAAAATTTCCTTGTACAGAAAGAGAAATTGAGTGCCCGCCAATTTTCGCAGTTCACAAGATTCAATTTATTTGAGCAATGGTATTTTCGGAGTGGGGAAACCCCTCTTTCTAAAATGAAGATGTGTTGATGCACTCTAGCGGAGACATGTTAGGGGCACGTTAGTATTATTTCGTGATCAAAGACATATTACTTCTATCTTAAACATTTTGAATTGTAAATATGGTACAATTAAATTCCTTTGCCTAAAAGAATCTGCAAACAAGTTAAATTTCTTTAATGTATGTGATCAAAAAACTGATGTTTAATCGAAGGTTAACGAGTTCCTCAAGGACAATTCTGGGCTACAAACGGTGATGTAATATTTTTTAACATCAAGTGCAATCTTATATCGAAAATCGCAAATGAGCTATTAGTACTTGTATCACGAATAGCTCTTTTACAGATAAATCAGAATGCTCGCTTTCTTTCTTTTTTTTACAAAAAAATTTGTTTATAGGCATGGTTGGAAACATTGTCCGTAGAAGAATTTATTACAGCCACATAAAAAACAAGCTGTTAACTCTCATGTGCCTAAGAAAGTACGGTATTCATATATATCATTTATGCGTTTTTCTTAAAAAAATTTTGGGAATCTGTCTCCCAAAAAAATTTAAAATTCTCACGTCGAAGTACAATAAGGAAACTAATCGCTGATTGATTTTTTTATGCAAAAAGCTTTAAAATCGTCGTTCTTCTTCGATGTACTGCCAGGATGCCAGTGCCTCTGAGAAGCTGTGGCGTCCATAAATATACTCGTACGTGCAATCAGTGTGATGCGGCATTCTGTGGGGCCTACGAGCCATGTTGTGACGCGCAACACCACGCACAGAAGGTATGTGCGAAATGTTAGTTTACCTAGCATTGTTGGAAACCCCTTTCAAAACCACAAACTGAAGAGCCAATCTATAAAATTTATTTCACAGTCATGGGATTATAATATGAACTAGAATGTCAGATTGTGAGACAGTACAGGCGTTCATTAAATTATCCCAACCTTGAATGAGATGAGCTTATCTGAATATCTCAACGTAATAGGTTAAGATTTTTCTCCATTTTTGTTTATTTTATAAGAATTTAGCAGGGGCTTCGAATTCCACTTGTGACGAGAAAAATTTTATGTTTTATTCCAGATGCTAGAAAAGAGCAACATTATGTTCGAAACATAAACTTTTAACACATGTCACTTCTTGGAGATGTTTTCACCCATCTTGATAATACTATTTTCATGCAAGTTACATATCCCACAACAAATAGGTAGAAAGATGTCTATGTAGGATAGTCAAGTTACCTCAGATGACGTCATTTCGCTCCCTCAGGCTTTCACCCCTTTGGACGGCTCGAAGAAACTTTGAGGGGTCATCGAGTTCCTTCATGCAAGCATGTTCAGAATGCGTGGCAAACATGGCTTCGAGACAACCATAAACTTATCTTCTTGAATGCTTTGGTGTGGGTCGCTCGACGAAATGCTTTGCCTATAACAGAAACTGTGGATAAAAACAATGTTAATGTTATGCACCCTTCTTGTACTAAAACAGCAGAATGAACATTAAAGTCATTTCTGACGATCCTTTGTAGTTTTAATGAATCAGATCTTCACGAAATAGATAAAACGAATGAGGAAATGAGGTAGTATCGATGCTGCACATGACTGCAATAGTCACATGCAGTTCACATTTTGTGACAGACGTGTAGCAACACATCGTGTGATTTGTTCATTATGCCGGAGATAAAGCAACGTTAAAATTTTCTAAATTCTTTAAGTCGTATGTCTTCGCAAATGCGTTTCATGGCTGCAGGTGACAAAATTGGAATCAATTGTTGTCTTTAAAACCTAGAAGAAAAAGATTTTCCGATTCAAAATTGGCCTGTGTTTTGTAACAGTTTGTGTTAGAATATCTTGGGTGTCATATCTTGACTGAGTGGTAACGAAATTAAATTCATTTAATTTGATTTCGTTCATTTCATTCGAGTTCATTTATTTTTATGATTTCATTGCCCTCATCCAAAATGTTGCACGTTGATTTGTCTCAGCGCATTTTTTCAGAAGCGTCAACTACCTCCAATTTTAAATACCTTGATGAAATACCTTGTACATTCACTGAGCTTAATTGTAACTTTGACGTTATTAGTTTCACTGAAAGTTAGTTTGATCACTCATCTACAGACATGATTCAAATGAATGCAGAACTACTTTAGCTACCACTCACTAAGTAACAATATGCGTGGCGAAAGCGTCATTAATATGATGCAAGAGCACCTATGAATCGTGACCATATCGAAACGTTATTCACATATCTGACGAGTAACGATAAATGTATTAAAATTGGAACTGTGTATTTGCACTAAACAGCCTGTCCGGTATCTTTCCTAAATGAACTCCATATTATTTTATCACAGTTAAACAAGTCTTTATCCCATGACATAAATCTGCGATGACTTGAACTACGATTTTCTCAAGCTCGATTGCTGCTAAATCAGTCTAAATCTTTCCTTCCAATTATCACGAACCTTCACGTGTCTCACAAGAATCTGCTACTAGTACACTGCTCGATAATATCCTCATGACTGATGAGGCTGATTTTATTATAGAAATGATAACTTCTGAGATATATGATCATTTTCCAGCGTTTCTAATTAGGAAAAATGTTTTTATTATTTGTACCAAGCCAGGTGCTGAAACTTACGCAGATCATTGCCTAAACGAATTAAATTTAGAAACAATGCCGCTGTCTTAGAGGAAAAATTCCAACATTGAAACATCATCAACAAGACAATAGTGCAACAAATATTGATGAAGCAAAACTAAACTTAACTGAAATTATAACGACTGCGTATAATCAACGTTATCCGAACAACACTCATTCAATAACACAGAAAATTAGACAAAAAACACTTGATTACTGAATACATCGTTATTCATATGTCGATAAATCAAGCGAGGCTCTTCTCTACGAATAAAGAACATCCAAAACAATTTATAACAAATTCAAGAGTTAATTGTAGCAAGTCAAATAAGAACACCGGAAAAGACAGCTTTACGCGTAAGTTCATTCAATTTAGAACTGATATAAAAAATAACCGGTGCTCACTTACTTCCTTCAATACACCGAAGAATAGTACTACGAAAACCATTGGGCCCATTGTTCTAGATAATGGTAAATGTCACGTGAAAAAAGATATTGCAACTGTGTTTAACAACTTTTCGTAAACAAAGGAAAAGAATATTACTGATTGGATTTCTAGAAAACCGAATGACCACTTGAAATTTATGGATCATGTCAGTGAACACGACTCTTTTTTCCTTTACGCCTACTAATTCCTTTGATGTAAATGCGTGTATAGACAACTTGAAAAAAATCGAGTAGAGTAAAAACGTTCTTGGCTAAAGTACTAAAAGATATAGCCGATATAATAGCACCTGTCTAATCCAGGATCATTAACCAGTCGCTTTTCCAAGGAACTTTCTCGAACTCTCTTAAAATTGTTGGAGTAACTCCTATTTTGGAAATGGTGATAAGACATGCATTAAACAATTATGGACCTATCAATTATAATTATTAGCAAAATATTCGAGAAAACTACATGTAAAAATGTGTATAAAAATTTTAATAAAAATGATTTCTCAATGATAAACAACATGGTTTTCGTTCTAAAAAATAGACAACGCTGGTTGTATTAAATCACCTAAAGTACTTGCATTTCATTAAAGATTAAGGCCAGCTTCTTTTCTTTTTTTTCCTTGTTCCTTGACTTTCCTTTCGTTCCTCTTTGTTCCTCTTTCCACTTTGTTCCTTGACTTTCGATAACCATTTGGATTGCATGAAAATAAAATTTCACTCTCGAATCCCCACAATTATGGCTTCAGAGGAGTTGCACATTATTTGTTCAAATCATACCTAACAAATTGGAAGTAGTACGTTACATTGAGGGTACATTATCTGAACTACTGACAATTAGCAATGGAGTACCACAAGGATTTATCCTTAGGTCTCTCCTACTATTAATCTTTATCAACGATATAGTTAAATCTATTGTTAAATAGAAAGTACTAAAAGATACTTTAGTACTAAATACTAAAAGATACTTTAGTACTAAGTACTAAAAGAAAAAGTACAAAATATATAGTTATGTCAAATTCAAACTTATTACCGATGATAACACGCTTTCTACGGCTCTTCCTAATGAAAATCGTGTTTCCATTGCAGAAAGTAAGAGTAACGAGTGGCAGTAGGTTTCATGCGGCTCAAAACTAATAAAATAAGCCTCAATTTTGATTTGACATAATACATTACATTCTCAAAGAAACAGAATACCTCTCTTCCGAGCAATTTACATTTACACGGTACGATTAGTGGTGGTGAGATTGAAGAAACCAACTTCGCTAATTTCTGGGCATTATTATGGATAAACATGACCTTCAAAGAGCATATTCCACATATCAGTAGTAAATTATCAAAATCTGAAGAAATCCTCAATCAAGTGAATAGTGTACTACCTCAAAAAGAATTGAAAATACTTCATCGAACTCTCATTTCATCATATTTACAATACAGAACAGAAACAAGGCACGGAACTAATAAAAGTAAAACCAATTTGTTCTTTGCGCGGCAAAAAAAAACTTAGAGCGGTTAGAAAATTAGGATATGATGCTCCGCTAATGATTCATTCATAATTTTAAAACTACTTAAGCTTTTTGATCTCTACAAGCTCTCCATTCGTTATTCCATGTATAAAACATTGACTAATGAGGGAGAGAAAGACATTAAACAATTATTAACTTCACAAACCATAGCCATCATGATTATAAAATCTGAAATGGAGGAAGCTTCATACTTCCATATCATTCAGCTCTGTCACAACACAGTATTCTTTTCATTGGATCTAAGAATTGAAATGCGATCCCGGCTGAGATCTGCAAAAAAAAAGTTCTTTCATAGCATTCAAAACGAATTTCGAATCCCAATTTCTATCGGAATATTAATCACATAAGGTGACAAAATCAAGTCTTTTCTGCTATTTGATTCATTTTGGTAGAGTAATTTACCATGATTAATGACATATATCATAAGTCTGATCTTAAATCTTTTCTAAAATATACTGTTCTCATCTAGCCCATATCAACTATTGTTGTAGAATTATAAGCATCGAATCTTGAGCGAACCCATTCATTTATGAGTCTAATGTGCAACTAGATGAAGTGAGTTAGGTTATATGGTACATAATTGCACACATTGAACTAGCGTTGATGATAGGATGCCCTAGAAGTCTATGACCTTATTCGGGCCTACAAGCAGCTATACTCAAATATGGCCATTGTTATAGACTTCAGAAACAATTTACTGATCTACCGCTTGTGGTTAAAAATTGATACATTTTTTTAATTTTTTTAAATTCTATACGACTATAAGTGATAAGATCAGCCATATCAAATTGATTTTGGAAAATTCCTAATAAACTCCGTGAATAAATTCTATTTCTTTTAAGAGATTAGGTAAATTCGAATGCAAGGAACGTGTACCATATTGAAGAATTGTTAGAACGATCATATCAGTCTGAAAGCCTAATGTGAATCAGCAGGTAAATCTTTTCTAGTTCACTATTTTCTTTCATAGTGGCATCATTAGAAACGCTGTCATTTCAGAACGATTCCCAATCATCGCATCCACTTCAATGAAGAAATGCAGTGATGTAACGCCAGAAGTGACTTTCACTTTCATAAAAAATGCGCATCAAGTGTAAGTTCAGTTTAAATCCATAACTGCGATCTCCACGCAAATGCACAGTGCAATTCCACCAGCATTCGAAATGAAAAGAGTTCCCAGAGACTGCCGCCTAATACGGGTACATTGAGGAAACGACGCGTTGTGTAAGCGTCTGCAGAAATGGAATTTACGTACACCTTTGGAAAATGACAGTGACATAGGCAGTTGTTTAGACGCTGACTTTTACGCAAAAAAATTTGTAACAAATTCCCTCATACTGAGTTCGACAGGCCATTAATCTTAGCTAATTTAAGAGCAATATCATAATTTTTACTGAATGATAAATTCACAAAGGCGCTGCTAATTTCAGTCGCCAGTATTTAATTTCAGGTCACAGAATGTAAACTCTTTTCCTTTTCACTGCGCTGCTGCTCACACCTTGGGATCAGAGTGAAGATTTTCGCATGGCGAATGCCTCCGTAAGACGTACGATGGCAGAAATGTTTGCTCGAGCAAAACTTTTAGCTCTCAGAGCGATAGTTTACTGAACATCGACATAATGCGAGTTAGCTCAATTATTTTTATAAATGATGTTAGTAAGTGAGACAGATATTTCCTTGAGACAGACTGGAACTTTAAATTAATTCCCATTGGCGGTACGGAAAAACATCCTAAAACGATTAAGTCTTCGACAATTATTAATCGCTTATGAAAATGCATTTCCAAGAAAATAGAGCAGGGTACCCAAAAAGTTTGTGGGTAGTGTGTCAGTGCTGGCAAAATGCTTGGACAATGCAATAATTTCAATTCCTTTAACAAATTACTGTTACAAGAAGACCTTCATCCGTTGCACAAATGTTTATATTATGACTAATCATCATTCAATATTTTCCTCTTTAACTCGAATCCCATGCTCCAGTCTGCCTCGAAAACTCTGCCACATTACCTAGTTTGTTTTGAGAAATTTTCTTCCATGCTTTTTTCCAAAAAGAACTTCGGAGCGTTAATTGTCGAGTGGGAGAGCGGAACCACAAACTGTAAACCAGAGAAAACAGTGAGCTAAGATAAAGTGTTGAAGTGAGGCCACAATAATTTCTCGCTTAAATACCTTTGAAAATTTTCTCGGCATCAATGTTGTGTTTGTGTATGTGATGTGGGAACTTATGCACTGTCGTTAGAAAGCGAACGTCCAGTTCTCTAAAAGCTTTTCTGTTTTCCTTAAGGTAAGAACAGAGAGTTTGTCCGATTTGCAAATGTGTGTGAACTTTCGCGGTTTGTTGAACGAGAACAAGTAGTGACTTCCATGTTTTGGAAATGGCAGTCCACAACATGACCGCGGAGGGGTTTTTGCTTTGTGAAAACAGTTCTTTGGCAATCTCAAAGGCCGGTACGAGGCTTTTACTCCTCTCTAGCACTCCTGAACTTTCCGTCTAGGAATGTGGCTCGTTTAAAAATTCCACGTCATCAGTGAGCGCACCCACCTTGAACTGCAAACCAGAAGGACCTTAACCACAGTCAATCGTTTTTCCTTTTGGTTGTGAGTGAATCATTTACACTTTTGCAGGTTACATGATAAAACAAACATGATTTTTTGACTCAGTTTCTTACAATGTATATATATAAATCCCTTACTAATTTCCACCTCGGTCTATTTGAGTTTAGTCTGACCGGTGCTTTGACAAATTTGACAATCTCGGGGATTGGCAAAATACAGAATTGACCACTTTGATTACAATCTTCATCAGTTTCCAATTCGTCAAGTTGATGCAGAGTGTGATGAACTGTTTCGCACCGTCGGGAGCATGGCAGTCTCTGGTTTGTCTTATACCCACAGACATGGCTCGACAGAAGCTTCAAATTTCTAATTTATTTTGCTAGGTATACCTAATCGCAGTCAATTACCTAGAAGAATGTAGAAGCTTAGACATTTCTAAACATCCTGAAACTTCGCCTGAAAAAGGCATTTTTACAATATTTTGACGTGAGCTAAAAATTAGTTTCAGAAGTTCGTGTGCAAAATACGCATTTTATCAAAAAACGTGTAGTAAAAAATACACGCAGCAGTGCTAAGCAACACCACACGCAGCAGTGCTAAGCAACACCACACGCAGCAGTGCTTAGCAACACCACATGCACTCAGCAGTGTTTAGCAGCGCCACACGCATTAGTGCTAAGCAACACCCCACGCAGCAGTGCTAAGCAGCACCACACGCAGTAGTGCTGAGCAACACCACACACAGCAGAGCTGAACACTATTGACACATTTTTCCATCAGTTAAGTACTATATTTAACAACTAGACACACTACGCTTGCGGTAGCCTGGCTGCCGCATTGATGAAGTAAGCTTGGGATTAGCAATAGGCTGTCTACAAGAGGCTTGAGAAAAAATTCGTTAGACATTAAAGTAAGTTATCATTATCACTTAGCTAGAGCTGCTCAGTTTGTCGTTGTTTTGATCCGCTGGGCATGTTTTCATCACATTTGAGAACAGGATGAAATTTGCGTTACAGATTGACAGGACGTTTTATCATTTGGTGTGGGGTAAATATTTATGACCCTGACTAGAGCAGTTGTGTTGTATGATAGAAGCTGATAGTAACTGAGCTAAAACGGGTGAAATTCATGCCTCTGGTCTCCTTGAATTTAAATAAGCAATCATATACAAAAGTATTTCTAAAGAAAAAACGACACGTTAATAGTTGAAAAACGTTCCGATCGCATCGCACAGAATCTGAATTAAAATACAAACCATACCAGAATCAAGAGACACCCATCAGGATAATCAACACGTGCATTCTTTGCATTATATATTTGTAATATTCGTTTTCTGCGAAAACCTAGAAAACGTCGTGTACCTAAATGCTAAAATTAAAGAACTCACTAACGATTTTTCCACTCTAAAGGAATACGAGTCATCCAAATTAAACTTTTTTTAGCTCTTTTAATATTTTTTATTGCTGCAGTTCCAAATCGAAGCCTTACTGACGTATTTATAGACTATAGCTCTATATTCAAAATACGTCGTTATTCACTTGCACTCAAACTGGTTGAGCGTTTCGATACGTAAGCTCTTTCGAGGCTTCAAACCTATGCTTTTCTCCTTAGAATTCTGACGCTAAAATAAACAAGGTTTGACTTCTTTTCCTACATTGCTTCACTACAACTGGTCAGATGAGTGTGAAAGTTATAGAAAAATTATTAATCCTCTCGTTATATTCATGTTTACTTGTGCTTGTATTTATTTCTGTGCATGTTTACCTATGCTTATTTTTACTTAATGTATTTATAAATCAAATATTCCTGCATCGTGGTGGGAGATCTCAGAAACAGATGAATGAAACAATTCAAGACTGACTGACAGATGCTATTTAAAAAAATTCATCTGCCGAAATCCTTTCAGAGCAAAGGAAAAATTTAATTTTTTCAATTTTTTCTGAGGACAGGTCGAATGCAAGCAGGTGTGAGCGACGGTAATCGTTTGATCCGGAAGTACTGAACTGTTCAATTTTCCGCGTAGAAATTTGATAATTTGCTGCATAATTTACAATGATGAAAAAACATTTTTGGATTAGAAAGACTTCAGAAAAATAAATTCATGATTTGATAGCTTATTTAAGCTGCACACTTTTCAAGCCCGACAAAAAAGAGTTCTGATGAAATTTAGTTGGAAAAAATAAGTCGAAAAACTGCAAAAACTAGTGCCTAAGCCCTTGAAGCAGTTCTAACGAAAATTTGTCCCTATTTTTATGCACTGAACAGTCCAAAAATGGGAGCCTTACTTTCTCTTCACTATTCACAGTGAATCTGACATTTCTGTGTCTTGCGTTAAGGTTTTGCAAGAAAAGCGAAGCATGAGACCGATCGCAAGAAAGCAGGAAAGTGTCATCGACAAATCTTTTTTAAGCCAAATTTGCGTAAACATTGTAGGGCTTTAATCTTATTGATTTATTCGTATGCTATCAGATTTTATTGAGAGTGATACTAGGGTCGAAATCTTTCAATTAGGTGCGTTCAAGATTTTACTTGCGTACAACTTTGATTGTTTTAATTTTGTTTTTATTCATGCATTGGAATGATTCGATTTTCATAAATTCTGTGGAGATGCTTCCCTTTCATCGCAGTTAAAATACTTTCCTTTAAAACGACTTCTTACTTCTATTGGCCATATGGAGCATAGCAATCGACCCAAACGCAAAAGCAAAATCACATCGAAATGCAACAAAATTTTAATCATCATTTCTTGAGAATATTTGGAAGAACTAGCGCTGCTGCTTAATTGCAAGTTATACAGTAAAATATTCACCATTTGACCACCAGCGGATTCCCACACCATGCAGTGTCACAGAATGGTCAAACTTTATCACTGACCCTCTGAGTATGATATTAAAGAACTCTGGACCGTGCATGGCTTCAGCGTCGCTCAATTTTTTCTACCAACACAAGTGTAAACGCGGACGCTTTTGCTGCCCGCCTCTTGCTCTGAATTTCTAAAGGTAGCTTCTAACATTTTAGTTTGCAAGAATCCGAATTTTGACACCGCCTTTTGCAATAAAGGTCAAGAAAATGCTGCAAAAGTTGGCTGTTATTTACAGCGTCCAAGTTTCGGAATAATGCGCACTCTCATGCAAATGAAACTAGTTCTGGGCTCTCCAAATGTGTTTATTGGTCACTAGGCTTTCCCTTATAGTGAAGCTACTCCTTTGACTTCAATTGCAGTGTATAAATGACTTCAGAGAAGTAAAAGTTATAATAATATAAACGAGTCTATTGTAGTCGTTGAGCCGCTTCAATACTTGAACTCTAGATATTGATTGTAGCAGTAGCTTAACTTTTAGGCAGCAATGGGGTTACACCCTCAGTTCACATTTGCTTCCAACGCAGCCGGCGTTGGTCTCTAGCAAATTATTATCAATTTCGACGGCTCTGCAGTCGGTTGCTTTCACCAAGGACATACCGGATCTGCAAGCAGATGTGTCCGATTTACTGCGCATTTGTACTGGTTACTTATTTATTGTGAGTATTGTGCACTTGTGTAGCGGTCAAATGCTGTAGTAATTTACTGGTATTAATTTTGAGTGTCTAACGTGCATTTCGTGTATTTTTCAGATCAATATAAATGACGAGTTAGTGGCGAATAAAATTAGTCCTTACCCTCGTTTGAAACTTAATGAAAACCATTCGTTCTCGAAAAATGTAAACTCATCAGGTAGTTCTACACTTCCATGCTCAGTCTGATGTTAGAAAATTTATACCCAAATTTTGCGAATTTTGCTCACGAATTTGTACCCGATATCCGCAAGGGTGAGCCATGTAGGACCCGAAACTTGCTACAGGGCTGAAGTCAAGTGCACCTCAATATCAATGGAACATTTGAGAATGTGTCAGCGTTTTCAAAACACATCGTCAATCTCTGATGCAACATCTGAGCAAATACGAAAGAAATAAGTAGTACATTTATGAAAGTGATGAATAATACTTATAATCATGCAAAAAAATAATAGCATGCATTCCTGACAAAGTAAGTCTGATTCTTTTCTCGTCGAAAAACAAAAGCAACATTACGTTGTTAAAGATTTATGTTGAAGCTTTTTCTTTATATGCATCGCCAGTACCTCAGTCTGAGAGGAACACTGGCAAATTGTAATGCAGTGTAACCTTAGCTGAAGTTGCTTGGTGGCTTCAGTGAACGTCATGATTGTTGATCGAGCAGCGGTGAGCGCTCATCACAGCCTGGCACTTCCGTGCAGTGAACGTCATGATTGTTGATCGAGCAGCGGTGAGGGCTCATCACAGCCTGGCACTTCAGTGCAATGAACGTCATGATTGTTGATCGAGCAGCGGTGAGCGCTCATCACAGCCTGGCACTTCCGTGCAGTGAACGTCATGATTGTTGATCGAGCAGTGGTGAGCGCTCATCACAGCCTGGCACTTCCGTGCAGTGAACGTCATGATTGTTGATCGAGCAGCGGTGAGCGCTCATCACAGCCTGACACTTCCGTGCAGTGAACGTCTTGATTGTTGATCGAGCAGTGGTGAGCGCTCATCACAGCCTGGCACTTCCGTGCAGTGAACGTCATGATTGTTGATCGAGCAGCGGTGAGCGCTCATCACAGCCTGGCACTTCAGTGCAGTGAACGTCATGATTGTTGATCGAGCAGTGGTGAGCGCTCATCACAGCCTGGCACTTCCGTGCATGGCATCTCCGGCAGAGATCTAAGAGCCAAATACCTTTTTAAAAAGCTAAGAGCCTGGCTGAGTGAACAATTTGCCCCCTTTATCCTCCTAAATAGCCCTCTCGTCTACAGGGTTCAAGTTTCGTACCGCTACTTGGTTGAAGAGAAAAACATTCCTGGCGCTATACTTTTTCGCAAAGTCATTACAAAGCCTTCGATTCCCCAAGATTGTCTACACTCGCATTGTCTATATTTTTTCAGCACCCTCATCTTATCATTCCCCTCTGTTTATTGATCCTGCTATCAAATTCCGTCAACTTTTTGTTGACTGAACACTAAGCCATAAAATTAAATGTACTGTGCATTCAATGTGCAGTATATTTACGTTTGTGAAATATGTTTACGTTTTTAGTGCACATTGACTTTAATTTTCCTTATACTGAGCACTGGTTTCCTTATACTGAGCACTGGTTCAATACTTGTAAGTATTTGTACAATGTCGTTCAAATCCCAGGCATGTTCCGACACCGCAAAGGTAGTCCACAGCGCAAGCAGAGTCTGTGTCGCAGCCTCCTAAATTATGGATCCACCTCAATATCGCGGCTCCCGCAGCGCGGGTCATACGTACCATCATGACACAGATTTGGGCTTAACTTCTGATTGCAAGAAGCGAGGAAAACAGCGAAACGTGTTCAATATTTACAGTTTTGCGGCGTTTGCGAAGCTCCAGTCCAAATAAAATTGGATGCGAAAGTTGCCGAGTATTCATTGATTTTTAGAGCGACTGCTTTCTAAAAAGTATAAAAACAGGGCGAAATATTGACTTGAGTCATGCTGACTTTAATTTTTTATTACGTAATACTTTCGCTGACTCTCAGTCATACATCATTAACTGAGTACAAAATGCAATATTCAACTCTTAGTAATCAGTAAATGTCTGTCTCTAGCATGTCTATCATCCGACACCTTAGCAGCCGGCATGAACTCGTCGATCTCTCTTTCAGTTTAACTAGTTTCTCTCTCAAATTCAAGCACACCATCCAAGACAAACAATGCTTATGTTGCAATTCACTTTTTTGTTATAAAATTACGTGCCAATAACGGGTTTTCTAGAATCATTTACAAGAGATGGATTATTCCAACAGAAACTCAACTTGCATTTGAATGGGAATTTTTGAATACGTGTTCTCATCATCATATATGAAAACTCATCGTCTTCCTGAAAAACATTTCATGAGATGTTAATGATAAATATTACCCGCAATGTGTGTGACTGCTTATGCATTCCGAGACAAACTATGAGCAGGTGATGAATAGAGTATACCACGTATCGTTCGTGCTTTTCCCACCACAGCCAACAGTTATTTTCATAACGTACTAGTCTTCAAACACTTTCAGTAGATGAAGGAAGCGATAAATTTTTCCTTTCGGAGGCAAAGATCCGGACCCAGTGAGCTCAAACATTTTCTGATGAAATTTAAACAACATCTTGCCGGGATGGCAGAATTTCAAAAATTAAAAAAAAAACGCTCAACCTCTAACCGTTGAGACGAAGGTATAAAAGAATTTTTTGAGGCTCTGAGTGTAAAATAAATATTGGATATCGGGCTACCTTGTTCTTGAGGAGCACCTCGATAGTCGTTAATTGACCCCTGAACAACTTTTTCTTAAATATTGCGTCCTTCTGTAAAAACTTTGAGATTTTTAGTTTCGAAATTCTGAAATACCAAATGCCTTTATCTCAAGTTCTCCTCAGAGTAGAGATTGAAAAAAGGAACTTGTGAGTAAAATACACGAAAGTTCGTGCGGTATTCAGGGAAAAAGCGCTTCCAGTTATGAAGTGACTCACTGATGAGTAAAATGTTTTGTGTATTTTTGGCTCAAAAAATGAACTAATTTTTAGAAAAGTTTAAAACTGTGATGTATTTTTAAATCCTCTTTTAATTGAGCGCACTTTACGAAATTTGAACAAACAAACGTATACACGTTGCATTTAGAAAATTTAAGTTCTGGAGAAAAAGTGAATATTCTTAACACTGGAAATATTTTTCCAGTGTTTTAGCACGACTTACTACTACATGTGTAGAGGATTATGCTGTTGTCGCTCAAATGATCTTCAAACGGTTTCTCTCCTCCAAAACTCACCAGAAACTTCATTGATAGCAACTTTGAATGATGAACAACTCAAAACTGCAGCCTGAGATGAATAGAGTTCTTTGATCAAAAGAACAGTTTTGATTCGAAAGTCAAATAACGATTTTTCTTGGAACGTAGAGGAGCTTGACTTTCACTACCAATTTGTGATCCCCTTTGTAAATTAACAAGGAACGAAGAATATATAAAGCTCAGCGCTCTGCAAGGTCTGTCAATTTTGGAAGCCTTACTTTCTGCAAAAGGTGTCCGGATTTTGGCAAAGCTGAGCAATATTCTGCAGCGTCGTGATCGATTGCCGTCACCAACCGGCGCGAATACAGCGGCATCAAACGGCGGCCAGGCGCACCACTGAGCTTGCGTCGAATTTGGGATCTTGCCGCGTGTAGCCGAACTGTCTGATGCTGAAGCTTACAACAGCGCCCAGGGGCAGACTTGCGATGGAAAAGCTTGCATTCTTTGCATCGGTATTCATGTGACAAATTGGTCGCCCTTGAGGTTTCCCCCGTTGCATGAGGGGGCACATTTGTGATATTCAAACGTAGGAGTTTTTGTCTGTGAACGCGTAGCATAACCGTCCAGCGTAGATAGTCCTCACTTTCACGCCTATGTTTGTTCCTAATAAAATTCCCTGATGAAGCATAAGTGTTTGGCAATCTTAGAAGCGTAAAAAAAGACGCCATGAAGTGGTAGACTTTTCTGAGCTGCATTTTTTCTGTGGCGATTTACATGACGCAAAATTCAATGGATACTAATATTAAAATGAGGAAATATCAGCAAGAAAAATTGAAGATAAACTATTTCGAGCGTGAAAAATAATTCGTCCCATTAAGAACATCTCGATTTTGCAATCCAGGTCGAAATGATCAATGAAGGTTTGAGGATTAACTGAAGCATTACTGCATCTAACTTTTTTCCAATGTCCTGCGGTGCTAAGAATGCTCAGAGCTGAGCCATGTTCTTCAGGCAAGTATCAGATGGGACGAAGGCTTAAATTAGCGTGTTCACTCTAGGTGAGTTGACAACACGAGTACTCAACAGAACAACCCTTTCTTAAAATCGATTTATCTCTTCGTTGTGCTAATTGTTTCAACCTCGATACTCTACGTGTTTATGTTATTATTCTTCCTACATTAGCCTCACAAAAACCCTCAGAGTAATGCATTTGCAGTGGTTCTAAAATTACAAAGAATGTAAAAAAAAACTTAACGCCAGATTCGACACGTCCTCTTTCTTGTTTCAAAACGAACGTTCTGACGATAGTTCGAGAAGAATGAAGACTCTAAGTGTTACTGTTGCTCTTTATCCTTTACAGTTGTACTCTGGTGCCTGTTAAATGGGGTGGTCTTCGTTTCCCGGGGTGAGACTTGGGCTGCAACTCTTAGGCTCGTTCCTGTTACCACTTTTTTTTCAACTGTCCTTTGTAAAACTATACTTTGTCCGTTGTTACGTACGTTGATCGCAAATATCTTCAGATATCACGTTCAACAATTATTTCCACCACACGTTTTAATTTTGGACGCATCCCAGCGGAACGCGCACATACTGTATGTTGCTGTCAGATCACGAAAAATAATGAAATTATGAGAGCAAATCAAACGCATGAAAACAAAACTAGCCAACAATTTGGCGTAATTGAAATGAAAATCTGAAAATAGTTCATAGGGCGGACATTTAGAGTCGTCAATGAGTCAGCATTCCAATTTGTAACTCTTTCCATGTTCTGTGGTGCACAGCACAACACGGAATGACACGGGGAGTTGGAAATTTTTCTGAACCCGCACATCGCGGTGATGAACAAGACGTGATCTCGTAGTCACTTCGAAATAAGCATCCACTGATGTACTGGAAATGTGAAAATCCAACGCAACTTTCATCTGTATTCATTAAATGTTTCACTTGTGACATTTTATGCTAATTGACATTCCTCTTAAATCTACTAAAATCGATGTTCATCGCTATTCCATTTCACGGACTAGTAATATATCGATATTTGCCTCTACAAGATATTTACGTGCGTAGCAAAAGCTGCTTCAGGATTAACGAAATCATACATCAAGTCAATTTCAGAATAATCTCTTCTTAGTACATTCTCGGTTTTTGATGTCGGCTGTTTCCGACAACAATGGAAGGTCTGTACGTTGGCTTGCGGTTATGACTAATCTCGGGTGATAAATTCATGAAATCATGTACAATTAAAAAATAAAGATGACCGTCAGTTTAGTGTTGAACCTTTTCGCAAAATACGGTGCTTTGATGACACTTTGTGCTTTTAAAAGAACGGTTTAATGCTCGACAGTTTCTTTATTGTTTAAAAGCTAATCACAATTATTTGAAATTCACCGTGAGAGGAGATAACGAGAATGTTACTGTTTTTTCTTGATTGTTCGGCCAGTAAAAATGGTGGTCAACTTCAAACGTTCGTTCATGGAAAGACAATTTTGAATTTAGTTTGAGTTTCTAGAGTTTTCATAATTTTAGATTTAAATTGAGGAGCAACAAAACTCTTTTAAACAGCGCTAAATCGATTTCTTCTAATCTTACCTTGCATTGCGAGCTTGGAGCCTCTACAAAATTTTTCTTTGGCAACGGCTCCCCGTTAACTTTTATTTATTCTTTGATGAAATTGATTCTTATCTCAAAAATCGATGATATACCACGACTTTTGTTCCTGACAATAATTACTCATTTGTCTCTCATATTTCAGCCCTCAGTCGAAAATACTGAAAGGAGAACTTATGTCTGTGATGCCCAAGTACTTTAGTATTTACTTGCATGCAATTGTTGTTAACAAGTTCAGCACTGATTCTTTTCGAAAAGACAAACTTTCGTTGAGATTTAATCCTCAATCGTTTATGAGTACAGGTGTGCACAGTGTGAATTCGAAGTACGTTGGTTGCACTTGCAGTGCACTGAGTCAAAGGATCACAGAGCATAAGGGAGTCAGCTACCGTATGGGGGCAACGGTAATACAGTTTCCACTCTTCTTAGTCTGGATTCATGTATTTTGTTGTCTTTGTTTAATTTTTTTCGTTGTTTACAACCGTGCAAAATCCCCATTGATTATTTTCTATACGAAGGGCAGATATCGAACTCTACTGATAAATGCATTTCAGACCCGTATATTTTAAAGGAGAAGCCGTCACTTAATGACGCCTCCAGTTCTTTCCCTCGTTTAGTTCCAGCTAACCCACATCACCATCTGCTCATTCAGGTGTTGTTTGTTTCTTATTCAAGTTTGAACAATGTTTTACTTTGTTTTGAGCTAATGATGTGATTTTTCCAAAATTTTCGTAAAAATGTGCAGGACAGCATTCTTCTTTTTTAGTTTCTCAACTATTGATTATGTAAAGGAATGTATGCTTGGGACCAGTTTATTCAACACAGAACATTCTGGCTTTTGAAGTAAATTTTATCATTTTTACTGAGGGATATGTATTAAAGCTCAGTAAAATTATTGTTTCTATCCCAACCACCTCACATTTCAGATGATATTTTAAACTTGGATTGGAATGCACTGCCACTGGGATAAAAAACTGAAATTATTTAAGCAGTCATTATATTTTCAAGCGTGCTTGGCAAATTTTTCAACGTCTATCGTGAGACACCGCGCTCAAAATTCTTGATTATGCTGACTAACAGGCTTCAATTTTAGCTGAGAGAAACATAAATACACACACGCTCGCAGACCAGCCACTATGCTGACTTGGTTATATAATTCTAAAATGAGCTTTGAAAACAGTGAAAAATATAGAGGATTTAACACGCACAAATAATTTCGTAGTATGTAAAAATAATTTCGTCCCAGCAAAATTACTGTGCGTGTTAAAAACTCTATATTTTAACTCGAGTATATATTTGTTTCTCTTAGCTAAAATTGAAGCACGTTAGTCAGCATAATCAAGAATTTTTGTTGCGGTGTCTCACGTTAGACGTTGACAAATTAGCTAAACAAGTGTGAAAATTTAATGACTGCTTAAAAAATTACAGTCTTTCATCCCAGTGCTAGCATCCCAATTTAGACATGACGCACCACGCGTCCCCGTGGCGGGTGGTGGCACAGCTCGAGTGTCCTGCTCAGCATTCCTTTTAACCTGGATGTCGTAGTGGGTTGCCGCTGTGGGACACGAAAGCTAACTCAGCTTCTACGACTTTCCTACAACTAAAATTCGTTAAATTTCAGAGCTGGACAGGATAATGCCAGTTGGTGCTTTCTTTTTACTGGTTTTTGAAAGTCCAGTACAGAATTTACATCCAGAAAATGAACACGTGTACAAAGAACCACTTGACAAATTGACGCGCGTCTCTAACACCAGGCTCACAATAATTCTTTGATGTTTATCCAGTCTTCAAATTTGTTCAATTAAAACCATGAGGTGAAACATAATGAAATAAATAATAAGTCTACATTCAAATATAATGAAAATCAGCTAGTTCACCGGATGCAATGCTTGACTCAAACCATCAAAATTTTGAAATATTTTGGCCTGGGTCTTAGGTCATGAATAAAATTTAGATTTTTTGAAGGCGTTTGAATTTGCTCGTCCGTCTGTAGTTCATGAGGAAACCTTCGGAAAAAATAAGCACTACTTAATTAACAACACAGATTATTTACAGTATTGGGATGTTCTGCAGTTATTCACTTAGAAAAACCATAAATCCTCAATTTATAAACTATCATATTATATTTCACTTCCCCATTCCAATTTTGAAGTTTATGCTTGCTTTGTTGCCGCATACACTCGTTCAGCACGCGCAACCGCGTCTGGGCATTTGTTACGGCTATAATTAAATTCCCGCAGCAAAGTCCGTAGGTTTTAAAGCCTGATAGGTTCTTTCCAACTGCATCGAGAGTGCAGTGTTGAGGGTAACGCGCGAAGCCAACAGTACTCGTATTTTCTGGTAGGTCGATGTGCTTTTTTTTCGATTGAACAATATGCAAGAGAGTAACTAAGTGATCAGTCAATTCAGGTAAAATTGGGAATCTAGCTCAAATAATTACTGAACACCAAGTCGAATAGAAGTTGCAATCAGTATACACTAAGAAAAATTTTGTCCCAAAACCGAGACACCTTTATGTGTCATGGCTTATGCGACACACTTAGGTGTGTCAACCATGACACACTTGAACGTAAATCAATTTTATTCCTCATAAACATTTCACTTTATCAGACGAGTCACTGAGTACTCTAATGTACAGACAACTCTAAGAACGTCTGAGAATTAGAAGAAAAATTAGTGAAGGTATTTCGGTTTTTAAGAGAATTGTACTTCATTCACAAAATCTAAACACAGTTCGGTTGTGTACAAAAATATTTTAGCCGTTTGAAACGTGAATATGTCTTTTAACTCTCTCAACCACTTTAATATGTGGCCAACGGAAATATTCTACTGTGTATCAAAATATTTCGAACAACCGTGTGAGACACACAGGTGTCTCAAAAATTTATTTCAGTGTACATACGTTTGCTTCCGTTTCTAATAATATTTTGAAGTTTGCTTGAGTGTTTTTTATCATATTAAGAAATTTTTCGAAATATCAAAAATTGAGCAGATTTTTTTCGATATCTTCACCCCTGACTGTCGACACTAGCAGGTCTTGTGACAGAAGAACGCGTGTTTTAACTCATCCTGATATCGTTTTGTTTTCCTTAAAGATAAATAACTAGTTGACTAAGTCTATAACGAGATGACTTATGATGCTGGGGTCTCTCGTTTGTCCAATAAGAACATGCAGATATTGATGTATCCGAGAAGGCTTGACTATTAACTATGCGTTTGAAATAATTCTCAATGATAATAATAACGTAAGGAGAGTATTATTGATCCGAGTATACTTAGTATATTATTTTCACTTTACTAAACACTTACTACGTTTTTATGACCTAATTATGAAACTGTCAGCAATATTGAAATATGAGGGATTAATACGTTCAAGTAACGCTTGAAATGATGGCCTCAATGACGACGGGAGAGGCTTAAATTTACTTACAATCTAACCTCAATGACGACGAGAGAGACTTAAACTAACTTATTATAATCTTATCTGAATCACGAAGAGGGAGAGCGAACCCTGGGGAAGATGACCACTCAAAGTGACCTCTACCCTGAGAAGCATTCTTTTCAACACATTTGCTGCGAAAGGGATGATAAAATTTTATCACTCCGTTAACAGTCAATAACTTTTCCATTTACTGTAATCATATCATAGTCATACAGCTTTAATAAAATTTTGTTTGGTAATGAAATTCATTGCTAGATTCGTGGCAAAAAGTAACAGGTCATCAAGCATTGAGTTGCCCTTCCGTTCTTGCCCTATCAACTTAGAACACAGTTTTAGAAACAATGAAACAGATTCGGATCCGTTTTTGACGTTGTTGGTAATTGTGATTGAATAGTATTATAGGTTCAGATCGGTGTTCCACTTCACACGTTGATGTAATGCTTGTTACTAAGTTCTCGAACTTGTAGTTCTACTCAAGTCGAAACCGAAGTGGTGCTTGCGCTTACTGTGAAAATTATACATTTTGCAGTACAGGAATTATTAAAACAAGACTAGAATTAGATGTAAAAATTATTCCTAGAAAATAGCCCTTCTATACAATCATGTAGCTATGAAATTAACTTTCTGTCAACTAATAACCTTTAATGGTATATATTAATTAAGCTTATCAACTGGACTGAGATTAACTATTATTGTTGAGTTTAAATTGAATTAACGTTTAAGTGTGCACGAAAGAATAAAAAATCGGGATATCATAAAGGGTAGGTTTAAAGTACATAAATATACTGAGTAAATGGGTGGGAAGTAGGAAAAAAAGAAATTTTCAATTAATAAAAAATAATAGGAAATCCGCTAATAAATTAATAGATTTAAATCTCCATTCACAATCAAATACTACTCCACATAATATCCAGTAATCATTTTTAGATTTTTAATGGTGTTTTAACATGTTTCAGCTGGAGTATCTACTCTATTTTCTACACTTACGCTAATTAATTCATTAATGTTTTTTGAGCTTGATAATTTTAACGATGTTCCATTGATTGCCGTAGAGTTTCAATGTCATTCAAGTATGATATACCGGAGGTGGTGTATGGACCGTGATTTTACTGTTTTTGACGGCAAGCAGTCGCTGATTCAATGTGTCTGTGTGCTTGGAGTCATGATCTTGTGGGTAGGTACGGGCCTAGCAAAAGATGTGAGGCATGTGTAATAGTTTTAGGTTTTGGTTCAATTTCTTGATAAAATCATTAGGTACCGTTATGGCTCTCATTGCAAATAATTTCCAGCCCCATCAAAACTACGAGTAGAGCAACCTTATAACATTATGGAAGCACGTACATATTTCACTCCTAACACCAAGTTCTTTAGAAAGTCAGTCTCACTATTCTGACATCATTTTTTTTCATGAAAAATAATGCTTCGTAAAAGCGATTTTTCATCATTACTCCGTAGTACTCGGACCCAAAAGAATTTTTTTTTACCCGAGAAAGATTTAACGAAGTTCAAACCAGCGGCAATCTGAGGCGCTGCTTATGAAGGTACGCACACCTTGGTCGATATATTTAGGCCAAATCTATTCTTACTGAAACAACTCAGCATTGTGCATGTATATCCGATGGCAACGAACATTTTTAAATTTTTGTGACTTTTCCAACAAAGTGCAGCAATGCAGAACAATTATTTTTACACTTCCCGGTGCAAATTCCAACTAATTATTTTTCATCGTGTTCTATTCACCTAAACATACTTTTGTCACTGCTTCACATCAACACGAAAGCGGCAACATTGAAAGTAAACAACGAGTTGTTCTCTTGTGTGAAGAGAAAAGTGACGAGAGCGTAAAGAACAGGGCCTAAGTGCACACGGCCGCTTTTTGCCATTAACGTCATCCCGCGGGCGCGGAAACAACGCCTTTGATGCAGAAAAAGACACCAACTACGGAGCAAGTCCGGCAGCGGTGGGAGGTTGGGTGGGGGGAATGAATTTGATAAAATAAACACAGCAACTCTCATTCTTATTTTTTAGTTAGCATATCAGCTGTGCATCGTTCAGTAAACTGTCGCACACAGCCGTACTATTAAACCCTTTAACGTATTAATTTTTCTGAGTAAATGTTAAAAAAATCTGTTTTTTTCACTTAATGAAATTAAAGTTTAAGCTGTTTAAATACTATCATCCTTGTTTTAAAGTCCCAAATACGTTTAGTTTATCATTTATTCAACATTATAGGAACAGTAATTTTCAGTTTAATGATAATTTTCATAATTTTCAGTCAGTTTTTGGTCTATAACGAGTTTATTCGTGGCCTCCGTACTATCCCGAGTTAACTCGTCCGTCCGTCAAAAAAGCAAATGAAATAACAACATGAAATATGAAAGCGGAAAATAACAGTAAAGTAAGAAAACGGCAGCAATCTACAACTGAACAGACACTCGTGCCCTACAAACACATACACAATGACAACTGTCAATGACAACTGCCACGTGACCACTTGCACACAGAACACTTACATAAGTATATGGTCTGTGACTTCCATCACCGCTACTGTCGCGTATTTACGGTTGTCAGACGTTTGTTTCACCGAGTTAACTTGGAGATAACTTCGTTTAGATGTTTTCAGCCTCAGAAACCACGAGTTAACACGGTAAAGTACCAAATAAACACTGTAAATGACTAGGAGTTAACTCGGGATAATACGTTAAAGAGTTAAATGTAAATTGATGCTCCCCCAGATAATGGAAATGACTAATTATATGCGATAGAAAAAGTACAATGCCCTACCGTTTACCTATTTGTGATACCACCTAATGAGAGTTGAAAAATCATTTTACTTGAATCCCGATCAATGCTATTGTACTCGAAGGTATGAGAATTAAAAGAAAACTAAATATAGAATAAATGATGTTGAGATGATGTTGTTTGGGTTGCCCACTCTTCCGGTGACTTCCATCCGAAAATGAATAAATTTTCAATCCAAATTTTTACTTGGATCAAATACTTTGAGAAGCACTAGAAAAAAGGGGGGTTCAACATAAAAATTCAAGGTTAAAATAAGTATGCTAAAACGTTTAACTCACACGTTTGCTAGCTCGTGTAATGAATATAAGGTCAATTTTTAAGTGTCTTACATTTCGAAAACAAGATACTTACGTGTAATCTGCGCACAGTGCTTTGGTAAGATGTCCAATGATGCATTCATTCATCGTCTGCCCATCAGCGAGATTTTAACAGAATTTCGTACTCTTCAAACTTCAGTCACTTTTCAATCACTTGCAGTAGTAAACATTCCGAGCTAACAAACTTAAATACTTTCAAAGAAGAAAAATCAGTACTATAAAAGTTTAAACTCTCTTCACAAAAAATGCTGCTTCTTTTCATCAGCGTAGGCTACAATTTCTACTCCGTCGCGTAGTTCGTCACGGCGTAGCATGCAGTCATGCGTAACTGCTGTCGGTCGCTCCTCATTTCGGATGCTCTAGCGAAGAGTGTGCGTAGGCAGATGTTCGGGTCATCCATAGGTAAATTTGAACAATGATCACTACAGGTTGTACGGGGCTGTACCTCTGAAATTTTTTGCATCCTTTTAAATTACAGGGACAAATCCTTCGCGAAAACTTAGTCTTTTTTGTTAAAAGTTGTAACTACCATTGGAAAACCATCTTATGCAATGACTGATTCTATCAAATGATGAGTTAATTTTATACGTACGTATTTCTTTTTCTATTACCTCTTTGTGCGAATAATCAGTGGTGGTTTATGACAGTTTTCACTGCATAAATATTGGAGCGTAGGAGAATACTTTGTAAAAATCCAGCGTTCAACATGAAAGATTAAATCAACATTTTGTGACTGGGTTCCTCAAAACACATTCATTAATCAGTGCCTCGTTAGAAATATGTCCTTTAAATTCATTCAATATCAAGCTAAAAAAAAGTTATTCAGCTCCCTTACATTGATATCACAGACCTGTTCAGCGCACATAGACTTGCTCGTACTTTTACGCCATGTATTCAATCTATTCCAATCCTTAGGGTCACTGGCAGCTGTTTTCACAGCAGGCACACTCACTTATGCTGCGTTCACATTGACACTCTTTTCAACACTCTGAGTGTCACTTCGACGGGCACATACACTGTTGCCGAGCTAGCAGGCGGGCACCGTAAGGCTCGCTTGGACATTCTCCCTTGCCATTCTTTGCAGCAGTCTGCCCGTCACCATGGCATGCCCGTCACTCACTCCATCTTCAGTCGCTGCCTTGATGTGGTGGGGAGAGGTTCAATGCGCCCTAGCCTGCAGCATGTCATCAGAATAAGTTTGGACACGCCCAGGTGTTGCAGAGATTGATAGAGCTGTACGGCACCATGAATGTTTGTGGCGAACCTCCAGTAAAACGTATAGAAACCGAAACAATAAATAAAGAGCTTCTTGATGATGAGAAGTGCGCGGAGCGGTACACCTTCTATCATCGCGTCTGAAAGGCTACTGAGCACTCTTCCGCACGCCTGCAGTTCCCTGCACTGCGTTCTTCTAGTGTAAACACTCGTCACTCTTTCGCAACGTGCACTTGCTAGTGACCTAAGGACACACACACCCTGTATGGTCACACACACACCCTAAGGACACACCCCGCACACACACACCCTGTATACAATGCACGCACACACACACACACACCCTGTTTCCAATGGACGTACACACACAGCCACTCTCACACACACACACACACTGTATCCAATGTACACACACCCTATATCCAATGCACGTACACACACACACCCTGTATCCAAAGCACGTACACACACACACACACATTATTTCCAATGGACGTACCCACACAGTGTTCTGACTCTCATTGTGATTCCACTGATGCCACATCATTGTTGTGTACCCTACTTTTTGGTGATTCCATTGTTAGACATCACTAGAGAGTACGTCCTGCCTGTATCATATTTTCATGATGGCTGTTCGTGACACTTTAATTATTGTTGTAGTGACATTTTTCTTGCCACATTCTTTTATTTTGTTAATCAAGTCGGATTGGACTTTCCCATGTACTCATTATATTAATCCCGAGTATGATTATCGTCATGAAGGATATGCTGCCACTACTATCAAATGAAAGATTATATGTATTATAGATAATTTCATTAATGTAAGTCATAACGTGAGCTCTTTCACTAAGATCAATCAATATTGAGCTCTTTCAACATTTGTAGTCAATATGAGTCAATATCTTTTGGTAGTGTTCAACCACCTAATAATATCGATAACTTACCTCCTTATCCCTAGGGGAAATTTAAAAAATCTGAACTAGATCATTAATTTGTTGCCTAAAAGATAGTTACAGAATCACTTTAGCGCAACAGAGAATTGTCTAATACATCAAAATGAATCTAACGCACTTAAAAGAATCATTTGGCTAGCCTACACATAAAGATAACGCTACACACGATGAAGGCGAGCATCAATCAATCCTACTCGTGAATCAATTGATAGGAATGATGCTCGCACGAAAGATACATTTAACCATTGCACAACTTGCTCGTGGGTTCCAGGATCATGATTCGAATGGGCTTTATGTGAATTTAACGTTAACGCGTCACTCAGATATATGATAATTAAGGATGTTCCTTGCCATAGCTCATTAGAGCAGGCGGAGGAGAACTACTACCTCCCTCAGTCAATGCTAAGCCCAGAACATGGAGCTAGAATATACTGGAGGGAGCATAGCTGGTTTCGATCGGATTCAAATTGGCTGCAAAAGTTGAGAGACCGGGGCATACACAAGGCCCCACACGTGACCACCTCTGAGCCAACCACAGACGCTTGGCTGAAGTTGGCTCCTCCTCACCTCCTCTACAACTCCGCCTCTCATTTTCCAAAGCAAGATTAGTAGTGCACCACCAATCAAAGAATGAGGTCTGCGTGCAAGTCGCTCTGTAATTTGTTGTTATATCCAAGGGCCTGTAATCTATATAGTTTTCAACTGGTAATGTATCTTTGCTAGTAATTCTGATATTATATATTTCTTGAAAAAACTAAGATCTGGGTTGAAATGTCCAGGTGCGATGACTCAACAGCTAAGAGAGCATTAAGCGAGCGTGTGCACACTCCACCGTGGTCTGTAGGTAACTGACGTCACAGTAGCGAGAACGCTATTGGTTACCACAGACACGAGAGAAATCTCAAAAACTGGTTCTCTTTGCATACGACTATGCTCCCTCCACTATATACTCCCTCCACGGCCCAGAATACCCGGCGTTCTTCAATGAGGGTCGCGCCTTCAAGCATCAGGCCTTTCGAGGCGATTACGTGACAGTTTCATGACGGTTCAGCACCACGAGCAAGCGGTTTCATTTGAGTTTAGCGTACATAATCCTATCTGCAAAAGAAATGTCGATCCTAATTTGTTGAATTGACTTTATACTATAATCTAATTGATACTAGATAATTGAATAACGACACTAGTAATCATTATAAAAGAAACTTTCTCGGCGTCAGCGTCTGGCATCTTTTCGGCTAGGTTTCGCCGTTCGTTCATCGTTGCGAAGTCGTTGGCTCGTGAAATTCGACATATTCAGACCTCAAACCGTGTACGATCGGCAAACAAGCAGAGCGTACTCCACTGTATGATCGTTTCTCATACGTTGTGATCAAATGATCAAATTCATAACACAGTGACCCTGAATAAAGAGCACGCAAACACAGGCCCTGTCCAAGTACGCGCAGACACACAGACCCTGTCTCCAGTGCACACGCTCATACACCAGTATCTCAAGCACGTAAACAAGCATAAAACCCTGCTCCCAGTGCACTCGCTCACCGGCACCAACCAGTACCGCAGCACGCACCACAGCACGCCCCACAGCACACACCAGTGACAGCACTCACTACAGCACGCACCACAGAACTGTGACAGCACGCACCACAGCACGCACCAGTGCGACAGCACACACCACAGCACGCCGTGCTGTGCGCCAGAGCAGGTCACAAGAACGCTCTCACAGGAGCTCATTACCGCTCACAAAGACGCCAGCTGAACACGCTTAATGAGGACGCCACCTGACGGCGGAGAGTGAACTGCACAAACGCTGTGTCTGCAAGACCTTACAGCCTTTGATCCAATGGCAGATCCCATTTAGAGACGGCAGTCTTTCATTACGCGTTAATCACCTCGACCTGATACTATAGCGAAACTCTCTTCACGTCAAAAGTTAATCATTTCTGCCTGATGTGAGGGTGAAACTCCTCTTACGTCAAAGGTTAATCACCTCGACCTGATACTACGAGTATTGTGAAATCCCTTCCCGTTGATAATCATCTCTACCTGGTACTAAAGTGAAATTCCTTCTCGTCGATAATCACCTCAACCTGATACTATAGTGTAATTTTCCTTATTTTCTGCTACTCATCTTTCATCTGCCGAATTATCAACTCCTAGCTTCACTAACGAAACAACTATACTAAAAATTTCTAAGAATCAGTTCTGCTAGCCTTCGAGCTAGTGAATATGAGTTTAACGTGAAACTAAATTTCTCAAAGTTTCGTTCGGACATCATGAAATTAAAAAATCATTCTGACATAATTATTTATAGAAAATACAGTGATCATCCTGTTCCATGACCCTTTAGAATTTAGTTTTAATTTTTATAGATGCGTTTGTTCAACTTTAAATTTATGTAAACTTTTCCTAAATTATAGCAGAATTGTTTATAAATTCTCGTACGAAACAAAGGTCTTTATTCGTCAAATTGATTTTGTAAATTTCATGAGAGAACACAATTAGGTAGTCAGATGTTTCAGGCTTAGTTGTAATGAACGAGTCCGTAATTCCTCAATCATTTTCAAACGTCAGATCCTTAGTTTTTGTGAAGTGTGAAATAAGACACGGGAATTTTAAAACAGACTTGTTCACCAGTGATTGATGATTATCCTGAAATACTTCTTTCTAATGATTTATTTATTGATCATCATTCCTGTAGCCGTCGTACCGTAGGTTATTTGAACAAACACGTAGTCATAGGATACTTAGCCTATCATCTTTTTAATTGCTTCTAGTATCAGCACTGGTGTCAACCAAATCTCGAGCGATCAGCTCACGTACAGGTAAAGGATTTTGTTCTGGTAATTTTCTATGTCGCTAATGAAATGCAAAAAAAATTTTGTTGGGTGTTCTGTATCTGGTAGCCAAATTCATAACAACATTTCTCTCTTTTAGGATGATGTTCACAAAAGAAATATCCTCAAGGAAGTGTGTCTTGCTGCTTTGAATAATACGTGCTGGCATGCCCTAGCCCTAGCTTCTCTAACGACTGAAGAATTTTACATCTTTACTTGCAAATTTCATTCCACGAATAAACACCATTTACCTCTAAACGCGCTAGATTCATCAATAAAATATTCATAAATACGCTGATGATTTTTCCCCTCACTAATATTTCGGTCTACACGCATTTACAGCAAAAATGTCACTGATTGTACAAAAATCAGAAAAGCGCCATGTCGGAGAACTAAGCGCTAAAAATCCAAATCTGTAAATTTGGTCCCCATATCCACCGTGACGCTCGCCCACTGAGCACAAACAAAACCTGTGTGACTTTTGAAACTCATTGGCACCACGATATTATTGCCCTCTTCAACAATGAAAAAATTTATGAACCTTGCTTCCTGAATTTTCGAATGCAGCTAAGCTGATCTGGTGGGTATCTTAAAAACAAAACGTACTATCAGTAAAGTTTATTTAGCAGGGCACTACAACATTACAGTTGAACTATAATATGAAATGCACAAAGATTTTTTCAATTTGTTTTCCAATTTGTACTCCAGTTGGTTTAGTAACAGAATAGAACCTTGAAAAACTGGAATCTGAACACTTTCGGAAGTCTTATAATTCTAGTACAATTAATTACAAACAAATGTTATATTTGTCATTGATCGAGTGCAGTCTTATTCCTATTTCTAACTTTAGGAACAATCCACTATACTTTTGAAAATTATTAAAAACTTAAATGTTCAAAAAAGGGAGAGCACAGTTCTGTTACATGAAGGCCCGGTTCGAATGAACTGAAATCCTGAATTTCAACATCGAAGTCCGAACTTCTGACAAAGCCCATGTCTCCATTCACAAAACGAAAGAACCAAAACTTTGGTTCAAAGTCATTTCTATCCAAGCCCTGTGAGTAATGTAAAATCGAGAAAATGATCTTATTCGATAAATCGAACACTCGATGACAAGCCAGATTGCGACTCTTTACTTACCGTAGAAAATTCATTTCATTATCGCCAACGTTAATATACAGGTTATTTTTATCGATATAAGTCACTCCAATAACCAATCCATGGACCAAGTAACTTGTAACTTTTTTATTCATAGCCATTGATTAGAGAATGCATGATTGTTCTTCCTGGGTCTCCTTTTGGTGACCTCGACTCAGAACCTTGCGTCACTTACCGAGCTCGCCGTGAGTGGGATTCTTCTTCCAGGAATTTTTTTTGAGGTAAGTGAAATATTTCAATGCACATTTACATTACTGCACGTTGTAATGATTGTTCCCTTTTTTTAAAGTTTTTTCCTTTTTCCATGCCTCACGCTTGTGTGAACGTAGAATGGCTCTACGATGTTAGGACAAGTATTTCTACGAATTATATTCTTGTAGACGCACGCTGACCTAACAAAGAAAGTGTGGCATGTGAATAATTGAATAATTAAATAGCGTCATTCGCTACAATTTTAAAGAGCTGCAGTACTAGTTTGAAGAAAATGTTTTCTTGTTTAATTCTGACGTTACACCTCTCCGTCGTACGTTTTTCATTCGTCGTAGACGACGCGAGAATCAGCAAATCTAATTTTGTGCTAAAATCGAGTATTTAAAGGAGTTCAGGTTTGCGCGGCCTGGTGAGGCAGCATTTGCACGACTGTGTTCCAACTGGAGGTCATTTGCAGGAGTACAGCGTGCAGCTCACCTTCAGGGAGGAGTGGAACGACCCCCGCCTGCGCTACAACAACATCGGAGGTAGGATGCCCTCTGTACGGTGTTAATATATAAATATATTAGGAAAGAATGAAAATATACAAAAACAATGTGGAAGTGAAATAGAAAAAACAACTCGAAAATGGAATAGAAAAGCAAAGTGGGAATATAATCAAAGAAAATAACATGACAATAGGTGGTAGGATAAGAATCCTTCAGCTTAACCTTCCAGCTGAAATACGGATAGATTTATGTAAAAATGCGGTTCACATGAAAAATTTCAGCTTTTAATTGAGCACAAAAGCTCTATCTTAAACCTAATTTGAACGTTAAAAAATTAATTCTTATTGAGAACCAGTGTTTTTCTCATTAAAAATATATCTAAATTTAAAGTCTTATTATGTAAAATTACGCATTGTTAGAGATGTCGGACCCTCATATGCACATTTGCTTTGTTTTTAACCAAATTCAAGTACATTAATAAAAAATATCTCAATATTTGAAATTCAAGTTTATTGCAAGAAGTTTCGATAGAAAATTTACTTCCAGATATACACCCATAATTAAGATTTGAGAACAGTCTTCTTTGTACCGAAAATCCATCGTATTTGCTGTTACATAATACAGGTATTACCAGCAATGTTAGTGCATTTGTTGCCATAAGTGCTCAATAGCTATTCCAACTCCTGGAAGTATTTTCATCTTATTCTAGTTTGTTTTTATGGACGAAACTGAATTTTCTAACATTCCGTTTCCAGGAGGAATAAAATATCTAACGCTGACGGAGCCAGACAAAGTTTGGATGCCAGATCTTTTTTTCAAGAACGAAAAAACTGGGCACTTCCACGAGATCATCCTCCCAAATGTCTACCTCAGGATATTCCCCGACGGTGGCGTGCTGTACAGTATCAGGTCTGGTTGACACACTGGATCCATGCTTCATTTATTGTTTTCAACGGTCGTTCGCCCTCAAGCGACGTACTGGCTGTTTTGTCTGGCATGTGTGTTCGAAGAGGGCAGATCGCGACCGCAATGGAATAAGTCTGGCATCAGATATGAGTCTTAGCTCATTATATACAGTAGAACTCAAATCAAATTGAAATTGTCCAATCTCTCATGCTAAGTAAGCAGCTTAATATTTTATCGATATTTATGGACTTTCTGCAAGAAGGGATATATTTACTCTCAACTGAAATAGCAATCTTCATCCAGTTTAGAGTATAGTTCATTCAAGAGAGTAAAAAATTAACTCTCGAAGAGTGCCAAGTTACAAAATCGTTCCGTTAAACTACGATATTTGACGAACGATGCGACGGATTTTCAAACAGAAACTATTAAAAGGCATTAAAAAACTTTTAACCTCGCCAATATTTGAAGTACAGTTTTTCCTATTTTAAGATGTTAGAAAACGATGAAAATAAAATAGCCTTATTTGTCAAAACATTATACGCTAAGAACAGCAACGAATTCTTCCCAAGAAATTTTAATTTTCTACAGCTAAATAACCTGTCCCGTCCGCGTTTCAAAACATAAATGGCGCAAAAAATAAAGCCTAATCTTCTTAGTTCGAGTAAACCCTTCTTCTTTGGACTCTAAGTCGTACTAAAAAATTCGCAAGTTATTGTCTGTCAAGGCTCAGAGGGAGATATTGGTGTGGAAATTATATAAAATTTGTTTTCCATCACCTCGAATCACTAAAGTCACGAAAATATTGAATCTTAAATTGCCCTTGACTTTCCGATTTGTAGGTGCAAATATATTTTAATTTCATTTGTATAAATTACTAACATAAACATCTTCAGAGTAAACAAATGTTTGTAATTCTATCTCACGCTTCTTCAGTTTAACGCCATATTATCCGATGTCTAAAATTGTCATGTGTCATCAAAAATTGATGTCTAAAATTGTCATCAAATTGTCATGTGTTTTCATAGAAACAGGGTTTTTCCCTTTACACGCTAAGTAGACGTCAGTTGCTCAAATTATCGTGAGCATGTCTGGATGATGTGTGGTAATAAAGTTGACTTCTTTCTATGAACTCCGGTCTACGAAGGCGCTCGTCTCTCGCACACACTTCCATTACGCTTTGCCGTTCATGTGGATTTAAAAACTAGATAATTTTCAGTGAGGAATGGCACATGTGATTGAAAACTATGTCAAATAGACAAAATCAACGAAACAAAATAAAACTTCAAACCCTGCTCTTTTCAATGAAACCTATTTCCGCCTTCTAGCACCAAATATTTTACAAGCAGTATTTTATTTTCATGCTCAAGTTGCAGTTCCTTCCTCCTTCTGATTTCGAAGAAAACCTGATGGCAGTGCCGTCTGATAACAATGGATCTAAAACCGCTAAAATGAGAGAAAATATCAGTCAGGAAAAGATAAAATGACTGCCATTTTCGTCAGTTCTCAAAACAGGACTTTTACGATATAGAAGGTATCATCACTCTCCTGCAAAGTCATAAGCATAAACTCGCGTGTTCTAACCTACACGAGCTGAGATCAGTTGCGAAACAAATCGGTTATTAGAAGCAATGTGCCCGGGAAGTGAAATGAGACGCACGGCGAAGACCCGGGATTAAACTTGCGCCAGCTCACACGCGATGTTGGGCATCACTGACACGAGAATCATGGCGTGGAGCTCAGTGAGTGCCTGTTTATGATAAACAGGAAATGATGACAGTCTATCAAAGGCTTCATATTTTGTAATGCACAGGGATAAATTAACGACATTTCACTAACTACAGTTCTTGAGTGTGAGAAAGGTTGATTATTTTTTATTGAGCTGATGTTTTGTTGACTGTGAAATGCAGTTTTCACTATGATTTATCCCGTAGTATATTTAAAGTGACGGTAGAAAGGTACCTTAAATTGAACCCTTGTTAACGAACGTAATTTTTCCCCAGTACAGATCAACAAAAGTTCACTGTGTAAGATGAATATGAATTAAATATTGAGATGACCCATGCCTTTTTATACGAAATGAAGACTATCGTTAAAATAGGAAGAACAATCAGCCTCACAATTATCTTGTCACTACCATGAAGTGACGTATACATCCTCACAAGTTACGCTTTTCTGAGTGAGAAAGCTCACAGTGAAACTCAGCCATCACACTTTCTTACGCTAAGCTTTAATGAGAAAAACCGTCAACCGAGACACGCTACCTCATCGTAACGATGGAAGGCATTGGTTTGGGCTTTTACGCAGCTGTAATTAAAACTTTCGTCTGAGTATATTAATTAGAACTATGAGGACCCGTGGAAAGTCCACGGTCAATATCATCGTTAAGCTAAATGGACTCGTGAAAAAATTCCGTCAACATTACCTAACCTGTGCTAACCTAACCTATCCTAACCTAACATATCCAAACCTATCCTATCCTAACCTATCCTAACCTAACCTAAACTATCCTAACCTAACCAATCCTAACCTAATCTATCCTAATCTAACCTATACTAACCGACCCTATCCTGATAAAATGTCAAACAAATCAATGCATGTAAAGGCCATCGTTTAATTAATATTACACTGAGGAATTCGGTATCTATGATACTGCAAACTCGGACGAAAGCGTAACGAACGGACTAACTGAGTAACTAAGAAACTAAGGAAGGAACAAACAGAATTTTATATAGATTGCATCTATTTATTTATTCAATTTTTATTGAATTCAGATACATATCATTTGTATGTTGAATCAAATTGAATTAAATTTTATTCTCATTCTATTCAGATCAATTAACCTAAACAGATATAAATGAAATATTTTGGCAATGATCATTTAAGTTTTCACTCGAGTCACCTTAAAATGAGTGCCATAAAAAGTAAGAGTTAATACACGTGTCCCAATACATTGTTCAAATTATCGAAGCTTAGAAATAGAATAAGAAATGTACTCGTATTGTATTGGTATCGCCATAGTTATTCAACACTTTGCTTACACCCAAATTCTTGCATAAATGAAAGCTTCGATTATCTCCTATGGAGTGTTGAATATCCAAGGCTCACCAATTACATCGTGCAGGCTGTTCTTCAGGGCGTATTTTTTAGTGTAATTCGATGTGAAACGTATTGAATTTTCATATTCCATGGCACTAATCTCAAGTATGCACACATCTGGTCAATATAGCTAGTGTTTGAGCTTCAGGAACCAAGTGCTTGATGCTGGAAGATAAATACAAGTAATAAGTCAAAGTACATTCAATAAATGCTACTTCAAATCTACTACCAACAAAACATTGATAGCAATCCACCTATGAAACTTTTACCTAAACGGCTGCATCCTTGAAATGAATTGAGAACAAGAATTCCATTGGAATAATAGACATCTCAGAGTTATCTACTTGCAAATTTCCAAACGGCTAGTCTGCACAGGATTTTAATCATGCAAGCATCGCTTCAAAAGCATTCTTTGTGTTCATCATTACCAAATATTGCCTAAGAAATAGCATCAGAGAAAAGAATGGGGTAACTTTTCAGAACTTCGAAGAAATTTCAGGATTAACGCACTTCTTTTCCTGCCGTAGGATGTAAATGCTCATCGCATTTGCCCGTCCCAGTTTTGGTGCGACTAATTTATACATGCGATATGCAACTTGCTGTGAATGTCATTGCTTCAACAGAGGTTTGTCGTGCAGGATATCCCTGACGCTGTCGTGTCCGATGAACCTGCAGCTCTACCCTCTCGACACGCAGCTCTGCCAGCTCTTTCTGGCGTCATGTGAGTTATTTTCATCACATGAAAGCTAATTAGCGCAATCAGGAAACTTTTTGAGTATTGTAGAGCGTCCTCACAATTTTTCCACCCATCAGTGTCCGAGAAGATTCAAGTTTACTGGCTTGTGAAATAAGAAGAATGTATATGAATAACTTTGGGAGCTTCCACGTTTTATATTTTTTACTGTAGTATTATTTAGCCAACGTGTAGGAAACTCTAATAGGTTTTATGTCTAAATGGCTGTACTAATTATTTAAAATAAAGCATTCGATTTTTCAGGCATACGTATTCACTATTCATACATTACAAAACATGTATGAGCAGGACAAAAGTATTCAGCCAAACAATAATGTATTCAGTAATTAGCTAAGAAGCCTTCACTTTTCATTACTGCTAACAGAAAGCTTCCATAAGATGAAATTAGACGTGCGCGAATTTGTGGTTATTAATTCACTCATTCCTGAGTGCGCGTTTTCTTTAAGCTCTGTAAGATTCTTCTTTGATTAATTTGATTTTTCAGTGTTTCCCTCACGTCTTCAACCAGGTTGAGGTCCGGCGACTGGCTTGGTCACTTGTCAACATTGACTTCATGTTTAATTATTCCTGCGCTGATCAAATTTGCCTCATGTTTAGGGTAGTTATCGTCTTGGAACGTTCACTTGCCCTTTCTAAGTAAAAGCTTAGCACTCTGGAAAAGTTTTTTATTGAAAATATGACTACAGAATACACCATCCACCTTTTCTTCAATGATGTCGAGTGCACCAAAGTCATGAGAGAAGAAACAATTGTAAACCATTAAGCGCCGACTTCCGTGCTTCACAGTTGTGGCATTTTTATGTGCATACGCTTTCCCCTCCTCTCTCCAAACATATTACGAGCGAGATAAGATCCAAATAATTCCATTTCGATTCCTCAGCCCTATGACAGTCTTTCCTTTATCTACATGTTCTTTAACCTACATATTACAAGCGACTTGCTAACTCGTTTTTCATTATCTGGGAAGATGACATGTGTAGTTCTCATTACTGATGGAAATTCTCGTGCTGAATACTTCACAATCAATTTTCACATTTTCCGAGTAATCGTCGGTTCATTGCTTCCCTTTCTCATCTTATTTGAACAAGCACAAACACTGATCTTCTGTGCGACACCTGACCATGGCAAGTTGGAGGCTAGGTTAGTTAGACTCCTTAAGTTAACGAATATTTTAAACTTACGGTAAAATATGGAACGTTTAGTTACGAAAAAAATATTTTCGTTTAAAATTCCTTTCGCATGAAATTGAATTATTTGCTTCTGAAAAAATTCTAAAACATCTTTTACTTGGATTATATTTTGTTTTAAGGAACATTCTGCGTCGAGGCTTTTTTGTAACTGACCGACTAAGTTCTATCCGAACAAACTACATTTTTGTTCAGCTCATGTCTAGCATGTTGGAAGATGTCCTTGGATGCAATAGTCTTTTAAAAGAGTGTTAAAAATCTATCATTTTATTTTAATTTTTCATTGAAACCATTAGGAACAATAATCTTTCAGAGTTTCGTGATTATTGGCTAGCTAACAGTTTCATAACTTAAAATCTCGTGTGAGCAAATACTTTAGTCCTCCCACTGTATACTTAATCTTGAATCTTTTTCTCAGGGTAAAACGTCTATATGCGTCTAATTCTGTCAAAAGACCTAGAGCAATTATCCTGTTCTATCTGTAAGCTCACATTTTCCCATAACAGGCTATTTTTCATCAGTTTTATCCTACAAACTATAGAGGATGAGACATGGTCAACTGGGCAATGAAATATGAATGTTGTTCTCACTACCTGCGAGATTGAGTAATTGCTCAAATAATTAGCAGCAGCCATTTACTGGCATCTACAACTTGACCTGCTTCCAGATGGCTGGACAACTGAGGACCTGATCTTCAGATGGCTGGCCGACAAGCCCGTGCAGATTCCCGGCAACCTTCACCTGCCTCGCTTCACCCTGGAGAACTTCTACCCTAAATACTGCAACAGCAAGACCAACACAGGTGAGATGCAGCAGATCAACTGGGTGCAAAGACAGAGCTAACGCAATGAGGCAAACAGCTCCAAACCACGTGTTTTATTTCGAGCTTAGTAATGTTTTGCTTTGTGATACTTTTTTACTGCCTACTCTGCTAGGAAATATCATTTGGAATAATCCTCAATTCACACATCTTTCTGATAGTTATGGCCAAAGTCCTCAAAAAATGTTGACACTAAGCGGAGAAAAAGTGCAAAGGTTGTGTTCTTAAAAGTGATTGTTTTTATACATTTGCTTCAGTTTAATTCGTAAGAATTTAGCTGGCTAGCTCAAATAAAAATATAACAAATCTTTTAAAGCCTCTCCTGTTGACTAAGAACTCATTAGTAAAACATCGATTAAACAAAATGAGGACGCCGCTGATCCAGCTAAGAGCCAAGTGGCTAATTTAGCTAATTTAAAATCGGCATTTTTGCTTAAAGTGTCTCAGCGAATCAAAATAAGCTTTTGATTAAAAATTCCAAGTAAATTTCTCGTAAATAGCTGCAATTTTACAAATCGAAATTAGCGAGATTTATCGTACGATTCTTTTAAATGCCGGTCTATTCTTTTGATGGCGGGTGTTAAAATTGTACTTGTAAATTGATCGTACGTTGAGCTCATGGGAATAAATCAAATACGAACGCTTGACCACTTCTAGCTTACTTGCTTCATAAGTACGTCTTAAATACCAGTCAGCATCTGCCCACTCTGCAAGAAATGTAGGTAGCTGAAATTTTTTCTGGTCAAATTTAAGCTAAAATCTGCAAAATTGGTTATTCCGGTCAAAAAAAGCCTTCGGACTTGAAGGAACTTGCGCTTCCAGCTGTATCACTACGTACACTAACAGCGCGTACACTAACAGCGTACACTATCTGTATCATTACGTACACTATCGGTATCACTACGTACACTATCTGCATCACTTCGTACACTATCTGCATCACTGCGTACACTATCTGTATCTCATTATTTGTATCCCCGCGTACACTATCTGTATCGCTACGTACATTGTCTGTCTCTCACTATCTATATCACTACGTACACCATTTGTATCTCACTATCTATATCACTACGCACACCATCTGTCTCTCACTATCTATATCACTACATACACTATCTGTATCACTACGCACACTATCCGGCCCGGTGACCACAAAGCATTCCCTTAGTAAGGAATTGTCAAAGCTGGGTTCCCTCGAGACGATTTCCGCTGGCCTGCAATAGAAGAAGACTTCAGCAGCTTCGTCTGCAGGCGACACTAGCAATTGCCTCAAAAATACATCGATTTTTCATCACTATATGAACGATCTGGGAACGGCAGATCACCCTGTGGGCAACGAAGAAATTCACATTCAATCAATGTAAAATGGCATATTCACTATATTTACGATGGTGACTTGTTAGTGTTAGAGCTCAGGTACTTTAAGTACAGTATGATGCATTTTTTAAAATAAAAAATTTTGTACGAGTGACGCACTGGATGCGTCTTTTCAACATTTCTTCACTTCACAGTGGGAGAGATGAGCTACACAACTCGATGAGAGAGCTCGAAGCGTGTATACATTAAGCTGATTTAACATCCCAACCTCCTTTATACGATATTCATTGTTTGCACCATGAAAATCTTCCACAACCCAACTAAAATTTTCATGAGGGCAAAAGCCGCTTATCCATTCTACTTTTGTGTAAGCTCACTCCCACATTTTTTGAAAATGGAAACCTAACGTTTTTCTATCATTTGCGATATATAAATTGTTTTTTCGAATCTCTACTCTTGAGATGCCTATATTAGGTCTTAATTCCAATATTGATGGGTCTTTCTTTCAATATCGTCTTGTTAACATATTTATGAGTATCGAAGAAAAGCTCAATGTTCATAGGAGTAAATGCCGATGAACAGTTAAAATTAATTTCCCATTTTACATCTACTGTGAGCACTTTTTATCAATTAAAATGCAATTATATTGAAATTTTATTTTTGAATCAAAATGAAAATGCTGAAATATTTGTGTGCGTTTTGTTTTAAAAATAGTTTCAACAAATTACATCCTGCTAACGAGTCCAGCGTATGAATGTTAGACCGTCACTAAGTCTGCGGAAAAGATTCCCAGTATTGTACTTACTTTTTAGAGCTGCTCTAAGTCTTCCGTTGACTGCTAGAAAAATACGTTGGAAAGAATTATGGCTAATGTCTATTTTCAATGAATCATTATTTCAATTTGCATAAACATTCTAACTACAATTTAGAAAGAAATGTTCTATCTAATCGGGTGACAGGAGAGCCAGGGCGAAACAATAAGAATTCTCTTGTCAAACTTTTTTATATCATTGCAGAAAATGTTGTATGCTTGGTCTGAAGCTAGAGCTCTCAGAGTTATCCATTGGGCTTAGCAATCTGAATTAACAAAAAAACTCATTTTTATTTGACTTATATCTTTTCAAATGTTTTTCAGTTACCATCGGTCACTGACTATTCCATCTCACTGTAACTTTGAATAGTTTACTTGCGGAAATAATTCTAAAATATACGTCATCTAGAAGAACGTAATTTTCATTTCGAATGCAACTTGGAATAATTCAAATTGATAATAGCAATCACTATATTCTCTCAATTTTAGCTGGTGACACTTAGTCTCATATGCAACATTAGATACACAATATGAAAATCAGTAAATTTCTTCTATTATGTTGAATGCCTGAAATATTCTTCATTTCGTTGTTCAATATTGATTTGCGTTTCAATTCTCGTGAATTGTTTTCCCAAACTTCGTTCAGTTACGTAACTGAGAGTCCATCGTATAAAATTAATCGTTTTCTGATTGAATTGAAGCGTTGAAAAGCTTCGTAAATGATTGCGTTAAATAATGAAGTTTAAACAGTTTCTAGTTATGTTGAGCATTGCGGTGATGAACGCTTCTGTTTGATGGGAAATTTTGTTAGTTTTCAATAGCACCAATGACGCTCATAATTCCTATCAATCAGTGACACATTTAACACAACACTAAATACCCCTAAGTGCCATTCATAACCATGAAGAAGTTGTTTAGCTATCTAGATTTTAGGTTAAAAAACTGTGTATTTCTTTGTACTGTATGGTATAATGGTTGTTCTCATGAATATTTTTTGAAAGAAGGCGATTCACTGCTCAGGAGTGTGTTCCTAGCCATCTCGCACCCAGCTCTCTTCATTAGCGCACTAGAGAACACGAAATAGAACCTCGAGCGAATAAAAAAAGGGGATTATCAGAAATACGACGAGACCATCAACGACCAGTACGAATGTCCTGATGGAAATGGTAGAGGCAAAAGCCAAGAGTAGAAAAATAAAAATTATTTAGTTTAGAAAAATTCGATTACCAAACAAGATTCAGAGAGCTAACAATAATACACTCAAATTCATCCAAAACATTCATAGTGGTGAAATTCATTAGACTCGGGAACATCAGAGGGTTACTCAACAGTAAACAAATAAAATTTTTAACCAACATCAAACTATCTGTAACAATTACTTGCATAGTTAAAGAAAAATATGTAGGAAATAACATTGGTTAAGAATGTGTGGTGAAACTCTAAAATTATTCGCGAAACATTTTTGAACCATTAATAGCCTAATCTGTAATGACCGAAATAACTTCTAAGTTCTCTTACGTGTTAGCAAAAAACTACTACGAGCATCGTTAGAAATTTTCGATTATTTTCTTTATTAACACACCTGCTCTATATTTCTTCTTTAGAATGCTGAAATTTATCAACTTCTTTCCTGATTTTTACAGGATGCTTTTCCTGATGCTTGGGAATGTCAATGTAATCCTTATCGAGTCATTTAGCCTTTTGCTATGGTGTAGAGACGAGTAGTCTTGCAAAAAAGGGATTTTTTCCTTTCCTTGATCCTCTTGTCGAAGTCACCACTGAAAAGGGCTCTTCGATACTTCGCTGTTTTTGTTAGTTAATCGTCTCTCTCATGCTTAGGCTTCGTATTCGCATAGAAGAAAACATAACAAAATGTAACTACAAAAACCATTCTGGTGGCTCATTTTTGAGTTGCTACACAAGTCCCATAACGATAGACAACAATCCCATTCTGGGACCAAGAATGAAAGTTGCCAAAAAATAATAATCATAATCGCAATCAAAGTTGTCAATCGACACGGGCAAGCACCAATACGTTCGTGTACACATAATGAAGCTGCCTCCTCTCAGAAATTCGATCTCATAATTTGATAACTTTATGCTTTAAAAGTACTATTACATCTTTGATATTTGAAGAAGCAATATTCACTCATGAAGCATCTCCATCATGCCGTGTCGTAACAGGCCCTGCTGGTGTGATTCGAATGTGGAACCTCCCACACATTAATGTTGTAATTAAAATCATTGAAAGCACTGTAACTTTTGTTTAGGATTCTCTTGTATGACACGTTATGATGTAATTTTTGAGCCATAATGGGCATGTCTTTTAGCAAAATAACTCTATTCTCTTACTGCTAAGAAATATAACAAGTATCTTTCCACAGCACAGCACCTCTCTCTTGATCTTTTACTTTTTGCATGCAATAGAAACTGTCACTAACTGTCACGCCACAACGCGTTCAAAATTATATCTGTGATGGAAGTATGCGTTTTCCCTTTAAGAAAAAAGGATTAGGTATTTAAGTTTCATTCGTGACATGATGTCAAACTACACCTGCCGAGAAACGTTGGGCCAGTGCCCGTTCTGCATATCCACTGGCAATTTATTTCTGTCGCAGCAACTCGTGTTTTTACACGTGACAAAGAGTTCAAAGAAAATCGTATTTTGTGAATTTAAAACTCTTTCTACAATCATAGGAACATTTCTTGTAGTGGATTATACTTCAAATTAATGTCAAATGTCTAATGTACCTAAAATGACTGGATACATTTAACTGAAACAAATAATTAAAGTTTTCATCTGCCAGACTTGTTTTACACCCAGTTTTACTTTCAGTAGAACTTTTCCTTTCTCAAAGATTAGTGTAAGCCGTAATGACTTGACTAGACGAGAACTTGAGAAACAACCAAAATCTAAAATTTTGCAGGCGAGTACTCATGTCTACGAGTGGACCTACTGTTCAAGAGAGAGTTTTCGTACTACTTGCTGACGATCTACATCCCGTGCTGCATGCTGGTCATCGTGTCCTGGGTGAGCTTCTGGCTCGACCAGAACTCGGTGCCGGCGAGGGTCTCACTCGGGGTCACAACGCTGCTCACCATGGCCACGCAGACCTCAGGCATCAACCAGTCTCTACCGCCTGTCTCCTATACAAAAGTAAGCAATCAAAGTCATTGCAATGCGCAGTGTTTGCGCGTTGATCAGGCCTAATGCACAGGCATAGTTAGCGTTCATATTTTTGACATGTTTTGAAATCTTGAGTGTCCCGAGTGTTACACCTTCGTAGAACATGTCTCCATTTGCTCTAATTTTACTACCCGTAATCCAACAATGTCCTCATGTGGAATTTTTCACAAACTGTTTCTTAAATTCATTAGGTTAAGAAACCCGGTCTGTCACCTAAGCTTAGTTTTATTGAAATCTTTGTCTCGTGATAAAAGCTTTCAAAAAAGTTTTGCTTCTGATATCGAACGTCAACAGAAAGTTTGATCATAATTTCATTTTTTGGTGTTTTTTTCATGCTCTATGCATAAAGTGACAGAAGATAGCTTAGTGTGCATAAAAAAATGAGCTGACCTATGCCTGCTATAACTCGTGCATGAAAACAAAAAATAGTTGGTGACCATATCGAGCTGCTCTCATAAGTTATTGTAGCTTGTCCAAACCTGTGACGTTCTTAGGATTTGTATCCTAGCCAGTGTCGAGTCTAACTGCAGCTGGCTTTCATTTACTATTCTCACCCGTTCTAATTTTCATTCTCAGTCCTTTGGCGTAAGCTGAACGAAAAAAAAATTAACTGTAAAAAATAGTCTGGTGAATAACACCTATTATTAATAAAATTTAACACCAGGTTTCCTCCGGTACAGCGACAATTTTATCAGACTTTTCTGTTTATTCTTCAAGCACTTATTCAGCGAGAAGTTCTCATGAGGCTTACAGCTGCTGATATTGAAATATTTAAACAAATATTGGCAATTGTACTGTCCGAAGGTAGATGTTTTAAGGTGATTATACAAAAGATCTCGAGCAATGCATGTGGACTTGCCGGTGCAGAAAAGTATTTTTTTGGCGAGTCACAGATATTTGTTACTGATAGCTTTACGCAGTTGAAATTTATTTTATGATCAATGCGGTGTGTTTGACATTACTATTGCTACATTTTAGCCTTATTGCAAATATTCTCTCGTGTAAACAAATCCGCGTCCGTGAAATATTCTTAGTGTACTTGCCTCTGTAAAGAACTTATTTCCTGCGTCTCGAAAATACAGTTGTGGTTAAAAAAAATGTTTTGCATATTTTGGGCATCGTAACAACCATAATTTTATTTAGCCTATTTTTCAAGTTCGTTTATCCTAAATAGCTAGCTGAAAGAGAGCTATGTGCTTACATTCACACTGCAGATATTGATATTTACTGAGTACGATGCAGAAATGTCTCGAGTTCTCCATCGCAGATGCGATTTTTCGAACAATTTCACTGGTCTCCTGGCACTAAGAACTGCTCAGGCAATAGAAGCTGACTGTTAGGCCCCGCGCCAGTAGGGATATTCTCGTATCTTTAGAAATAATGTTCGTCAAAATTTAATTCGAGTATCATAGATACTCGCCAAACCCCCTTCAATCCGTCTTGTCCGAAATTCGACAGAGCGACTAAATTCAACTGGTCCGCTCCCTGGAATTTCGAACAGCCTAACGGAGAGCGACTAAATTCAACTGGTCCGCTCCCTGGAATTTCGAACAGCCTAACGGAGAGCGACTGAAAAACCTCCCTGAAAAATTTCAGAACCGCCTGATCTGCTATCGAAATCTGCTACAACTAATACTATTTTCTTGCCAATAAACTCTAGAAATAAACCGAGTATTATCTTCCTCGAGAAGAAAACTGGCTCCCAAGAAAGACCAGCTTACGAATTATCAATAGGGCCGAACAGGATTCGCGCACCTAAAATCATCTATCAACTGTCTCCCAAGAAGGACCAGTCGAAATAATTATCAATAGGGCCGAACAGGATTCGCGCATCTAAATCATCCATCAACTGTCTCCCAAGAAGGACAAGTCGAAATAATTATCAAATCGGACCGAACAGGACTCGCCCCCCTAAATAATCTATTACTGGCTCCCAAGAAGGACCAGCCTCAATAATTATCTAACTATTGGCGTCAAACAGAACAGCCTATCAAATCGAATAAAACTATATATCTAACACTGACCAATAACTCTTCGGACAATCGGAGCTATCACTCTCTTAATTGCTCACGCAATCGACACTGACCCTCTCATAACTCCCCAGGCAATAGACAATGACACTCCCATAACTCCCCAGGCAATAGACAATGACCCTCCCATAACTCCCCAAGCAATAGACAATGACACTCCCACAACTCCTCAGGCAATAGACAACGACACTCCCATAACTCCCCAGGCAATAGACAATGACACTCCCATAACTCCCCAGGCAATAGACACTGATACTCCCATAACGTCCAGGCAATAGACAATGATACTCCCATAACTCCCCAGGCAATAGACAATGACACTCGCATAACTCCCCAGGCAATTGATGTGTGGACGGGCGTGTGCCTGACGTTCGTGTTCGGTGCGCTGCTGGAGTTCGCCCTCGTGAACTACGCCTCGCGCTCCGACCTGCACCGCGACCAGCTGAGGCGCCAGCAGCGCCAGTGGGAGGAGTTCTCCTTCGAGGACCCCTCCACCTTCCCCATGGTCGGTCGCCGCAGTCTTCTCGTCAGTTGTTGCAGTCTTGAGAGAGTCTTCTTGTCAGTTGTTGCAGTCTTGAGTTAGTCTTCTTGTCAGTTGTTGCAGTCTTGAGCTAGTCTTCTTATCAGTTGTTGCAGTCTTGAGCTAGTCTTCTTGTCAGTTGTTGCAGTCTTGAGCTAGTCTTCTTGTCAGTTGTTGCAGTCTTGAGTTAGTCTTCTTGTCAGTTGTTGCAGTCTTGAGCTAGTCTTCTTGTCAGTTGTTGCAGTCTTGAGCTAGTCTTCTTGTCAGTTGTTGCAGTCTTGAGCTAGTCTTCTTGTCAGTTGTTGCAGTCTTGAGCTAGTCTTCTTGTCAGTTGTTGCAGTCTTGAGAGAGTCTTCTTGTCAGTCGTTGCAGTCATGAGCGAGTCTTCTTGTCAGTTGTTGCAGTCTTGAGTTAGTCTTCTTGTCAGTTGTTACAGTCTTGAGCTAGTCTTTGTGTCAGTTGTTGCAGTCTTGAGAGAGTCTTCTTGTCAGTCGTTGCAGTCTTGAGCTGGTCGTCTTGTCAGTTGTTGCAGTCTTGGGCGAGTCTTCTTGTCAGTTGTTGCAGTCTTGACCTAGTCTTCTTTTCAGTTGTTGCAGTCTTGAGCTAGTCATCTTGTCAGTTGCTGCAGTCATGAACGAGTCTTCTTGTCAGTTGTTGCAGTCTTGAGCTAGTCATCTTGTCAGTTGTTGCAGTCTTGAGCGAGTCTTCTTGTCAGTTGTTGCAGTCTTGAGCTAGTCATTTTGTCAGTTGTTGCAATTTTGAGCTAGTCATCTTGTCAGTTGTTGCAGTCTTGAGCTAGTCTTCTTGTTTTTTCAGTGCGAGTTCAATTCTTGGAATAGGTCCCACCTTCTCTGCTGTTTAATTACGTTACTTTGATTAAAAGTTGTTAAACTTGGGTGAATTACTGCATACATAGTTAAAACAATAAATTGTATGGGAATTGTTGACGTTTTGTCTAAATGTGAAGCCCCTTGAAGATGCTGTGAAAAATTTGTCAGGGTATAAGTTTCATAAATTCTCGGTACTAATCATAACTAGATGCAATACAATTGTTACTTATTTAATAGGCTACAATTCATGTATTGCGCTTCAAAACTATATCTATTTTTTATACTTTTCCTTCCTGCAACAGTGAAAGTTCTCTCCATTTAAAATTGCATTTTTTATGCTCTCTGCATTTAACATAGAAGATTTTTACGTGACAATACGACCAGTACTTTTTTTTAACATTCTTTTGCTTCATTCTCGTCATCATCTTGACGTTCTCATTTTCTTCATCATTCCCTCGACCTCTTCGAACATTTATTAGTCTCCTTTTATTCTGAGTGAAGAGTCTCCCCTCACGTAGTCCGAAGAATGCTTGTCTTGTTTCAATGTTTATGACAAAGGTACATCTGAAATTTTAAGCATATTGCTCATATTCTTTCATTGTTTTGTTCAAGCCATCCGAATTGTTTTTATACAGGTGTTATTAAGTGAATTTTCAGCGTAATCCGAGCCTTAATACGTCATTATAAACATTAAATTTTGACAGATATCAGCCACAAATTTGAGTTTCATAAACTGCATTGAAGAGCCTGCAAAAATTTCAGATGCTCATAAATATGGCAACGCACTCCCGATTAGGGTTTGCAATAACGGGACAAAATGAAAATCCTGGAATCCCGGGATTTCAGGAAGACAATCTCGGGAATTTCCAGGATCCCGGGATTTCTTCAGATTTTGACATTTATGCTATTGTAATTTGCTGCACATGTCCATCACAGTATTTGGCGATTTAGGGAGCGAAAAACCTTTACCTGTGAAGGATTCTCTAATGAATTCACTCCTTGTAACTGTATTTACTGACACGCCATCAACTGCTACGCGCTTGGTCACTTGTTTGGTTAGGTTTAGTGTTTTCACTACTGCTCTCCCTAGCATGAGGACGCTGTGTTCCAATGCGAATTCTGTCTTCTGAGCTCGTAGTTGCCGCAACTTGGTCTACAGTTTCAGGCTTCACTATATTTTGTTTACTCTTTAGGTGACATAACAAACCACTGGTATAGACCAGCTTTTGCAAAGTAAACTCTTGCCGCACTTTATACACTTCGCACTTTCTCCAGTTGCATCTTTGGCATAGTATCGCTACACAAAGGCTTCAATTTCTACAACATTGGCCGTTGCTATCGTATCTATTACAGTCTATTCTTTATTACCAGCAAAATTAAACCACAAAATATGTTCTGATGCAATAATTGAACTAAATTATTAAATGGTGTAGACTACACTGTGTAGTGATGTAAATGGCAATAATATTATTACAGTAAAGTCCTATCTTGAGCTCTCCAATTGATTAATCATATTGAACTGTATGATTTCAAGTTACATTCTCATCCCTATCTTGAAATTTATATACCATTTAGAATCCCGGGAATTCCCGGGGAAGAAATTCCCGGACCGGTAAATTTTAGCCCTAAATCATCCACGATTCCGGGATGCAAACACTATTCCCGTTAATTTGGTGAGCGCATGTCTTGCTCAGCACGTATTCACAAGGATATAGACGCGTGTTGCCTCAATTCATTGAACAATTCAGTCCTAGATGGTATTAGGGACTTAGGGTAAGTAGGAACAATCGAACATTGATGAACCCATGTTTCACATTTTCTGCCTTTGTCAGTGAATACGATGGGTGTTTTTATTTGCATCCGATTTTTACTCGATGCCTGTTTTGTTAATTTAAGACCGCAGACGTTTTTTCTTACTTGGTATTATTACAGAACAACACACTAATCAATTTTTAAAATTTTAATGCTTGTATAATGTTGATGACGTTAAAATAAACAACAATTTCCCATACACTTTCCGTCGCAAATGAGTATTTAACTAGTTTTAGCGGTAAGGTAATTTCCGTCTTCTTAAACATTTTTCCTCTTTCAAATGGCAAAATTAATGGCGTTATTGTTGTCCAAGTTGTCATAGAGCTGACTTGATATTGTCAAATATTGCCGCCTGGTGGCGTATCTCTCTTTAACTGTGTTGCTATTCGTTCTGGGCCCGTGACGTCATCGCCCTGCCTCCTCTTTTACGAAACCTGCTGCCGTTACGTTAAGTTACCTGACGTTAGGTTACATCACGTTAGGTTACGTTACGTTACGTCAGGGACCGTTAGGTTAGGTTAGGTTAGGTTAGATTGGATTAGATTAGTTAAGTTACGTTACATTACCGCTATCATTCGTTAAGTACTCATTTACGACGGAAAGTGCATAGATTAAAAGTTGTTTATTTTGATGGCATTACTATGATACAAGCAACAAAAATTGGAAAATCGACTAGTGTGTCGTTCTGAAAATTTACTTTTTTTGAGGAGTAAAATCTTGTTTTACAGTTCGGGTTTGATGTCAAATAACGTTCAGAAGGGAGAAATAAAACTTAGATTCGAATGCGGCACATTTTATCACAAATTTTACACATTCCAGTGAGATATCTTGCATAAATAAATTGAGATACAATCATTTGCACATTTTATTTCGAGTCTCAATTAGTGGTCAACACTTTAAGCTAGCAATCTCTCACTGGTTTGAACGAACGTACACAATTGTATAAAAGTTTCCTCTAGCCTAGAACGCCTCTTGATATTGTGTAGAGACATGACATTTCAGTGGAAGTTCCTGAACAATCACGGAAAATTCTTTGAATGAATTTTACTTAAAGTTAAATGGGAACGTTAATTTCCAGCAGAAACCCCTGGTGAGGACGCACACGGACGGCATGACGCTGGACAAGGTGCGCCAGTGCGCCATTCACATGCCGGCGCAGCAGCCGAGGAGAGGCTGTCGGTCCTGGCTGTCCAAGTTCCCCAGCAGGAGTAAGAGGATCGACGTCATCTCCCGCATCACATTTCCGTTGGTGTTCGCCTTCTTCAACATCGTGTACTGGTGCACGTATCTCATCAGGGAGACCAGAGTCATTCCCAACTAGAGACGTTTAAACAGGGAGGCCGTCAACGGGGATGGAGAACTTGGAAATTAGGGATACTAAGTAAAGAAAAGATTTGCGGTCAGTACGCTTTAGTGATAAACTAGAGTCTCATAGATTTTTCAATTAAGGTGTGAAATGTTCTTTACGTTTGTGAAATTACACAATTATCGAGAAGCTCTATATCTGCTCTAAAATTATATAAACTACCAGAATAGGTTAAATTGGTAAAAATATAAAGATAATTGGTAAAGAGTAGCATATTGTTAAATAGCTGCATAGTATGAAGAAATGAATCTCCGAAAAAGAGCTCGTGAACGCACGCCCTCATGCAGATGAACTACGCTCATCATAGCTTGAGATGATGGCACTGTGGAGGTCCATCCTACGCTGTTAAAATATTTTCTAGAGTAAGGTTTCACCATCGTTTCTTGCACCTTTCTAAGAAACATTTTATTTCAATTATGTTTCTCTCACACCATGAACTGTTATGGTATTCTGGTATTTTTAGGAAAGTAAACCGTCATTATAGACGCATATGAGAAGACTTAACTATTTCAATTTATAGCACTTATTAAATCCAATCGCTCACATGACCTATAAAGAAGCAAGTTAGTTGTTGTTTCACCGTCTCACACATGACCTGAATTCTGATTGTGTCACAATGCATCGCCTAAACGACCAACTTGAAAGCGACGCTGCTTTCAACTTTTGAACCTTTCTTCGACAGCGGTGCACTTATACATTTCACCTCCATTTGAAGCGTAATCTTTGGTGTCAATTTCAAGTTCTAACTTTACAAGTCAGTGACAAAATTAGGACTTCTCACACGTCTACCTTTTCTATGTTACTTCTCCGACTGCCTTGCTGGTCGCTGTAAGCTGCATTTTTGCAAAAATGCTCACCTAACCGGTCATAACAGTCCTATTCGAGAAGAATAAGAGTTGATATGAAACTGTTTAAAATAAGAATAAAATTGCCTCTTAGCTTTTCTGTTGCATTCTCTGAAAAAGGTGATGCGTAATTTTTTTCCTTGACCTCTAGCTTTGACTTCAGCAAATTATGTCTTGGATAAATTCAGAATTCGACTTTGTTCGCAAGGTGCGTCGCAACATTTGTGTCGGTTCCAGGCAGGGAGGAAACAAATCACATTACGGAGCAGCATTGCTCACTCGCGTCTAGTTTTTGATCCCATCGCCCTATTTACTCCAATAGTTTCCCATATATTTAGGATGACTTTTAGGCACGTTCTCGTGCGATAGAAACGGGATTAACATTTAGCGTAGTTATTTTCATATTGGTGTTTATTTTTCATCAATCCGAAAGATAAGTATGCATAAATTTTCAGTTAAATAGGATGGATCTGTTCGTTCCTTCTGCGCTCGATCCTACTTTCTGGGTACTTCGTTCCTTCACTGTTTAATTTAGTTCAAGCTTTATGCAAATGAACGTTTGCGTTGAGATTCATTCTCGATATTCATTAATTCTGTGAAACTCTAAAATGAAGCTCAAAATTTTTCAGATGTATGTAACATTTCTATAACTTTAATGCGCTTCGCTTAACTGTATTTCGTGTCCCAATTCTGTACAAAGAGCTTTATAGAAATAGCTAAAACTGCTATTGTTGTGAGGACCATTTATACTCGTGCTTACGTATAATATTTCCGTCTTTTCTTACATTATAGCTTCTCATACTCGTACTTATTCACGACAATGCATCGAACTAAATGCCATTAGGTTTGTGCGACAGTCCCCAGTTAAAAAAGCTGAATTTTTGATCCATGAGAATTTGTTCCATAAGAAGTTTATCTGTTGAAGAACTACGTTCAGAGCTCGTCACAGCGTAAGCAGATCCAGTGTCTACGCTGCGTTCATTGCACTGTAAGACGCATCAGTAAGATCTGTTCTCAGTTAACAAACATCATTTCCTTGGAAAACAAACTGTATCAGCAAAGGTCTGCTGTTACCAATACGACATTTTAGTGTTGATATAAGGTTCTCGTTGCTTAGTTATGTACGTGGCGATATACTCAACGTCTTTACGTACATTCAGGTATAACATTCTGTTAGATGTATTTGCTTTTTTCTTCGCAGTTTCATGAACTCTTTGAGAGCTCGAATAAACGCTTTGCAAACTTTGGCTGAACACATGAGCTTTGAGAATTCTACTTAAGCTTAGTTCAGGTTTCTTGGGAAAAATCGATAAGTCTTTTATCCAAATACTGGAAGCTGCGTCAAATCCAACGGTAGGCCGACAATTACAGGTGATATTAACATGGTGATACATCATACTCTTCAACTCGAAATATGGCGACTGCGTCATCATATTTAGGTTGACTGCACTTCTACACGTGCATCCCATGATCGCACTTTCCATTTATTATAAGAGTAGCGTATCAAACGTACTCGAAAATTACACTATTTTACTGCGAGATTCGAAAGAGATTTGATGTCCTCGTAACAGATTTTGGTGAACAAATAGATTGGAACAAAAACTCTCCCTGGACCTTGGCAGAGTTTGGCGCTAAAACACAATCTTCATCATTCCAGAGACTGCCGCGAAGGAGCAAACAACTGCATTAATTCAGTGAGACAATATTTACCACAGGTGATACAGAGGTAGAATGTTTCTTAAGTCTAGTACAATGGTCAAACTAGAGTATATTCGAGGCGAATGTACTGTAACTTGTTTATTTTGGGTGAATTGTGTGTTGTTCGGTCACTCTCGGTCACTTTATCGCCTGGGATGCGATAAAAGTGTAGCTGCAGAAGAAAGAGCGGTGTTTTTAAATGTCTTAGGCCAATTTATCTACGAAGTGAACGTTGAATTATATTTTCAAACCGAATGTGAGTGAAACTCAAATAACGCATTAAGATCTATCACTTCCGGAGTGCAGTAAAGCATGGTAGCCTTATATGTTGTTCCTGTTGGTTTCTGTAATGTCAGCGTTTTGAAAAGCTCTGGGTTTTCATTCAGCACTTATTTAAGAAATTCAACCAACAACAAGTTCTTCAAGAGCTACAAATTTAAACTGAATTGCCTCAATGCTGCACTTAAATTTTCCACTGATGGGGTCCAAGTAACTTAACTTTTATTGAAAACAATTCAACGACTCTAATCTTAGTGACATGAAGTTGGCTTTAAAGAACTACCTGACCGCTAAGGCCATTTCCTACTCACCTTATTCGTAGCATACCGCTGCCTATATTCTGCAGGATTTTTTGTGTGCTATTTGGTGTACGTTGCAACGACAGCAGCTACAGCATGTTAAAGGTTCGTCGAATAAAACTTTTAATGTACCAGTAGTTGATGATAAACTGAAGGGTCTTTTCCGTTAAACTATGTTGTTCAAGCTCACTGGCATATGTCCTATGCACAGCCAGTACATCGTGGAAATAATTTTTAAATGTTGCGCTAAATTATTGTCCCAGCTGCCAGCCAGAAGAAAATTATGGCGCAAATGTAAACTTCATAAATGGACGCGATGAATTCTGTTTTCCTCCATCAGTGTCATTGGCATTTCTGTGTGGTTTCTTTGGGGTAGTTTCAAAACTCAAATACTTATGTACAGTACGAGTTGAAATGGAAATACAATCAATGTTTTCGGACACAATGCTTATGATAATGTATGTTTCATATTTAAGCCGGAAAGCTGTTTTTTACAATTTTGTTCCAACACCCGTAAAAAAAATTCATTCTGCAACGAAACTCTCTTATAAATTTTATGTTTGAATGAAATGCTATTGTTTCCATGACCCAAATTTGATGGACCCTGTACAAGAACTGTACAGCAAACATTGGGAACTTGAAAGCTAAAGTATGGTTCCAAATAGCGTCTCAAGTCGTCCTCGCTAAGTGTCATTCTTATCGTTCTGGCCTCATCACCGATGTTTTTGAAGGGCAAATGCTCTTTTTGCTAAGGTCATTCGACAAAAATCACTTCTGCATTCCATTATCATTTCAAAATTTTATTTAGCAGCTTTAATATAGCTGCTTTCTCTGAATGTCAGTCACAAATACGCTTAAATTATTCCCCTTAGATTCTGCCGTATTGATTATAACGTAAACGTCTTTGGTGTATTAGAAAGTACCGTTTATTGCAATGCACGCAATGATGAACTCTCTTTAAGCACTATTTTAAAACCATCATTTCCCAGTATTTATCTTTCTTGTAGAAGTGTGAGTACTTAGGAGTAAAATAAAAGGTAAATTTTGATTCAGATGTTGTCAGTGGACTTCTCAAAACTACGTGTTCAATACATAAAGTGAATGTTTGGAATATAAGTTCCGTAACACGCAATGGAAATCACTACGTGACGCGGTGGCGAGCCGCCTGCTCTCAGTTTACCTTAAAACAGTTTTCTCTGAGCTCTCGAAACCAAATTTGAGGAATTTCTTATAGATATTTTTCCGGGCACACTACCGTACAAGATTTCGAGCCAAACGATTTGTACTTTTCCAATGTTAAGGAACAAAGCTCAAGAAAGGTCTATTAAATTTATCTCAAGGGTTTTAGTAAGTTGGAGATCTGAATGTGAGTGCTACTTATGATAGTTATAGATTTATTGAACTCAAACTTTTTTTTTAAATAACTCAAGTGTTGAATAGAACCTACAATGCACGGAAATCCCTATGTGTTTTTTGTACAAAATTGTACTCGAGCACTTCCGAAGAGCGTTTCGTTCATTTAAATCCAATTGAACATTGCTGTTTTTGGTAGCTATACTTCCCGTTTGAATTATTTCCGTTCGTTGATCTACCAATCTAGCCCTGAGAGGGATACCATTTAGGATGCACAGCTTCAGCTTTTGTGCATTTCTCTGAAAGTTCTGGCCTCCCTCAGCATTCGAAAGAGGCTTCCCTTAGAGTGCAAACACGGATCTCACTAATTTTTTGGGGGAGAAAGTTTCTTTTCGTATCAAACTGGTTGGCATGTGAGCAAGATCTTTAAATGTAAAACACCGTGGTAAATTTTTTCTACTCGCCCTTTCTCTAGCTACTACTATACTCGTATAGCATTATGCTTCCCTCGTTCATAGAACATTAAGTGTTCAGCATATGGAACGTAAGTCTGGTATGAATTGAAGTGCGTTATTTATGTCCGTACTAAAAATTTTAGGCCTTACTCGAAAGAAAGTTTTTTGAACGACTCGTCGGAATGCCCAATCATTCCTAAATAGATTGTATTTATTTTCGAAATTATCGGTAGTACAGCGCAGCTTACAGTACATTAATGCTCATAGTTGCTATCTAACGCTACTCGATACTTGTTTGAGCACGCCAGTACTTCTTTCCAAAGACAGACATTATTACGCCATGGCTCTGGCATCATCTGCAATAAGACCTCGAAAGATGAAGGACTATGTAATTTCTGCTCCTATATGGGCAAATGCTTTCCCCATGATGCAGCTACACGCTCTTTTTGATTTATGGTAAACATTCCAGAGTATGTTATAGCTTGCTGATTAGCTTAATTCAATAATTTGTTGCTTTACGAAGCACACGATTGAATTTTTTTCTGTCATTTTGACTGTCGCTTGTGAAAAACGTACATGTTTCTGAGGAGTGTCCGCCATCATGATTTGTTTAATTTTTCTTCCTTGTCCGCATTTCATTTAGTTGTTGTCCGAAACTCGCACCATAGGCCACCAGGTGGCGCTGCCGTCTCTCATGATAGTGGTTCGAGTAATAAATCACTTTGAGTTAAGGCCAATAATTACAAATTCACGTAGGTCATCAGTCAGGAATATTTGATAACGCACCACCAGCCACGGATCATCTGTGCAGTTACGACATCCAATTAAACGATGTTCGCGAACGAGTGGGTTTCTTGGATGCTTGGGGTGCTGACGAAGAAATTTCATTCCTTTTCAAAATCTGCTTTCATTGTTGTAGAAATAAGCTAACTACACAGACCACACGGATTTGATTTGTTTTGATAATGCAATTGGAATTTTTCGTCTTCAAGTGCATGTGTAATGCTGCAAGGCGGCATATTTTCGAACGAAGATATTGTGAACTCGCGAACAGATCTTTGTCATAGCGCCCGACCACCGAAGCTTGAGGAGGGACAGTATCGCCTTCTCCCCACCTGCTGGCCATGGGGCGACTTGCGATGAACCTTCTACATGCGTCAGGCTCCAATGTGTTGCTTTCTGGTTTCAAGAGATCTTTTTTTCTAAGTTGGTCTGGATTTATATGAACTATTTATCCCCCGTTTTTAAGGCGATTATAAATACAAAATGATTCAATGGTTCATTGAGTTAGTGACTGCAGTCGTAAGCCTTTTCGCTCAGGACACGCTCCAATGTGTTTTTTAGAGTTACAAGTGTTTTCCTTTTCTAAGTTAGTTCCGATTTATATGAATTGTTTATTCCTTCTATGTAAAGTAATGAAAAATATTAGGCGACTCAGTGATTCATTGAAATAGTGACTGCATTTATAAAGCCTTTGGCTCACCCTTGGCAATTCTTGAAATAACTTCACTCTGGCAAACTAAACTTTTAGAGTTACCATTCTAAATGGTTTGAAAGCACCAAAAATATACCACAAAAGCACTTTCTAATCTGCAGAGAACTTTCTCGTTTGATGTCGGACAGGAAATAAATCAACGAGGTCAAATAATCCTACCAGATAGGTTTCAAATTGTCCCTTAAAGGAATCTAAACTCGCGAGGTCACTTTTATTAGGGAAGAACCGTATTTTTTTCTCATTTAGCGTCGTCGGAAAAAATATATTGCAGAAGGCAATAATTACGTGAATATTTTTTTCCAATTTTCTTACTACTGTATTTGAATGTGTCTCATGATCTAGACAAAATCCCACGAGCGCCATTTAATCTTCGTCGTTGCCAAATTTCAGAAACATGCATTCAAATTAACTAAACTTTGTTTTGACAGCAGCATCAACCTAGAACGTTAGGAATAAACCGATACGGATATCGAGTGAAAACGTTGCTGGTCTATCGTAATGCAACGGAGGGAAAAAATTACTCACTGTAGTTTTCATTCGTGCTATCAGTTGCTTGTTTTAAATGCATTCAACCGAGCCATAAACAAAGTTTATATTTCTCCTCTGAGAGAACACCACCAAAAATTTATTTCATCATCATCTTAGAGATTAAGAAACGAGCGGGAGTCGGGGGATGGTTTCTTCAACTCGATTGGAGAATGATGACACGCAGTTCCGATGTGCGCGTTGATAGCCGTATTTCTGTCTGAAAATGTTTAACCCATTTTTTAACAATTAATTTGACTATTGGGGTATTACTGGCAAACGAAATTTTAAATTGATCGTTGGTGTTAGCAGTGATAGTTTAGGTATTGCTCTAAATATACAAGAAAAAATTGTGGCGCACATTTAAAATACGCAATTGGAAAAGTTGTCTTGTTGATCGGGTTACTGTTTTCCAAAGAGTTTTAGTTTGGATGGCAAAACGCTAAACCGGAAATTAAACTAAATTCAAGAGGAAATTGGGAATTTTTGAGCGTTTTCACTGAGGTAAACCATTTTCTCTCTCTCTAATTTTTAACGTTTGAGTAGCTTTAGTAATTTAATTCTTATCAATTCCACTCTCTCGTTGCTTAGTGTTAATGAAAGAAGTAAATTACTTACATCAATTAATGGCCCAAAATTTCAATCATTGCGATATACACCAAGCAGTAATATAACTGATCGATGAGCTTGGTGCACAAAAAATGACTATCAATCTTGTACGTTTCCATCATTCAAATTGAAAATAAACTGAACAATTATTGCCTCAGCACTCTTCAAAATATTATAATACGGGCAGTTTAAACTTGGCGCTTCAAGCTTTGTATGTTATGTTTTAAGCGCCGGTATTCTATGTCATATCCTGCCATTTTTCGTGTTGACGTCAGAAAGTGGAGACTGGTCCAATCCCGGAGCTGGCAGACGCCTGACGGTCTGACGCTGGAGCGGCCGAGGAGGATGGGTGGGGTTGCCTTTGGTTGCGCGTCTCTTTTCAGGCCCAGATCTTCAGAACATACTACGTGGCCGTAGCGTATAGTTGGTCCCGTTAATTCTTTTAAGTTGGCTGGGCAGCACTACCTTCTGCAGTACGCAGAGCGGTCAAGTCGCCTCCCAATATGCGAGTTTGTAGCGCTTAGTGCTTGTTTCAATTTCATTTCATAATCTCGGAGAATAGATGATTTAAAGCGACGAAAGTTCATTAATTTGCCAACTAGTACTCTTTGGGTTCTGTTATGTCGAAGATAACAATTTCAACAAACATGTATGTTCTCTCAGACAATAAATGTTCTAAATGGTTAGGGTAGGTGAAGTTCTTCTCAGTGGTTTTCCTTTGATCATGACTTGTGCAAGTAACATCATTCAATCTTTTGCAATTACACCCTTCTGGCCAACTCTGAAATACAAGCTAGTTGATCGACGTGAAAGATAACTGAAGCCGAAAAAATTCTTGGTCCGAAATACTGAAAATTATCTTTAGAATTTGTCTCAGAACGAAGAAGAGCATCAATGGTTATCTTGATTGATTTACATGCTCCTGCTGATGTCTTGCTTGCACGCATCGTGGTATAAACTCAAGCAGGCACAACGAAAATCTTTCCGTAAATTAAAAGAATTCGTAAACTTTAAAATCGATTCCTGGCGCTAGCACTAATAACTAATGGAACTAATAAAAGGGCAACTCCCAGTCGATACTGTGGCATATTATGAGATACAGTACCAAGTTTTTATCAACGAGAAAGCCTATCGTTTCGATGTTGATTGTGCGCTTCAGTTGTCAGTTAATACATTGTAGAATTAATTTCTAAGTGAATTAATTGTTCTTCAACGTACAAAAAGGGATTTCGTACTCCAAAAAGTTTTAAACTGATCCAATCGTCACGACACATTCTCGAGGGTCATGCACCCAGAGCTCGTTGTTTGAGCAGAGAAATATGTAATTCCGAGCACATATTCAGACTAACGTACAATATTTCTTGTTTTTTCACGCTGTTTTGCTTTCATGAGTTGAAATTAAGCGATAACAAAAGTTTATTCAAATGTTTGCAGCCGGCTTCGAGATTAGGGCAAGTCTTTCTTCTTCAAAACCACGAAATTGGAAATAAATAGAAGCTGACTTACTGTTTGACGGTTTTGCACCTGCCGCCACCGTTTTGATTATTAAACACTCGCTGGTTGTTCACATGAACGTTAAAAATTATTTCAATACTAAAATTCAAAAGCCTCGCAATTTGACTTTCATTTCAACATAAAATCTTGACCATGCCTCCCTTCGTCTGTTGTACTCATTCGCGTTCTGTGGACAGGGATTTCTTTGCCACAGAGGTCCCGATAATTGGGCCTAATCATATATATCATTCGTGCGAAAAATTAGCAACTCTAATTAACATTCCAGCCTGCAGAAATAAATATTCAATGATGAAAGATGTACAAATCATATTATCAAATGTCTTTTGCCTATTTGCTTTGACTCCTACAGATAACTTGGAAGAAAATAAAGAATCGACAAGTTTGTAGGTGCGTTTTCACCTTGGGTAAAATATTCACGGACTCATTTACTGTTTGCTGGTTAGAGACTATAGTTATTCTTAACTCTTAATCTTATAGCCTGCAAAATGCGCTTGAGGTTTCATCTTTAGAAACGTCTCAGAAATAAACAATTTTATTTCAGGTCATAACCATATACTCTCCTCCACATCGGTAGATGACCGCTGCTTTTAGAGCTGCGTAACATTAGTTTTATTGTAAATAAATAACATGCTACTGGAATAAACTTTCAATTTCATGCTCGTTTCTTTTTCTGATCATCGATTTCAAGCGATTTGAAGGAAGACTAATATTCGTGCGTTCCGACTTTGGATGATGATGATGACCTTAGATGATGTCGAAAAACCTGGCCTTAACGAAATAGCTGTTGATAGCTCGCTAATGGAACGGTGAGGTCCTTCTGGAAATTACAGTTATATTTTGAAGAATATCGGTAGCAACTTGACTTAGTCGGTTTGTCTCAAAGAACTGGTTCTATCACAAAAAAAAGGCCAATTTTCTACACTAATACTTTTTAATTTTATTAATCTGGTCATTCCTTGGACAAAAATAATTTATTTCTTCTTTCGGTGAATCTCTGCTGCAAATTTCAGTGATTCCTTAATCCAAAGTAATAGTGGTTAATGTTGCGGCAGATAATCTGCAGTTAGAGCTGAAGCAAACGATCTGAGTTGGTGACCTGAAGTTAGAGAAAGAAGGTACAACAAACCCAAATTTGAATTCAAATTATGAGAATAAAATTACAATTTAGAACGGGAAGTAGAACACCTACCGTGGGAGCAGCCCTTAGAATTTTGTTTAGGAAGTAACTTTCGGGATGCGAGAATTTGTAAAATCATACAGAAAAGAATTATGCCGACAAAAGAACTCCTCCAACTCGGCTGAGCAACACCGCAGCCACCGTCTCCCGCCGTGTGAGGTCTGCTGCGAGAGGCGGAGAGAGATTAGATGTCTGATGATCGGCATCCTGCCTCAAAATATCTCGCTAATTAATTATGGTCGGGATTACCACACTGTTGGAACCCAGATTCGTGCAAAAAAACTCATTTAACACGCTCCGTATTTAAATGGTCTTGGCTGAAGGATAATTAATCTGCAAATGTCAGCTCGAAAAGGCCTTCAAAAACAGTTTTTCACGCAGAAAAAATATATAACCAAAAAATGCAAATAAAATTTCCAAAGCAGTATTGATGTGAGTCGCAATAGTAGAGAAAAGCAATAAAATACAGCGTTTCAAAACTGTAGGTACGTTACATAAGCTGATGCAGTAACGTAAAATCAAATTCAGTATCAGACTACAGTGCTGTTGCTGCTTGTAGCTCGGTAAAGAAATTCGCGCGACAACTGGAAACTTTTAAGAAACTTCCCTCCGAGGCCTTTTGTTTCAGATCTCTCTCGTATACAGGTCTTTCATTTTAATGCTTAACTTTCAATGAAATAAATCTGTTAGCGTTATAAAATGAAGTCATTACGGCCCTCAATTGCGTTTTATTTCTACGCCTGTTTGCAGTGAGGGCATGCCACTGTCACTGCTGTTCAATTAGATTACCTTAAGCAGTCTTCGCATCGCACAGCTTCAGATGTTTGCCCATATCTCTGCTTTAACGTAATTTATAAGCTATTGATTCTCAGTTCATTCATTTCCTCGGTGTTAAACAACGGATACATATAGATAATTATTGGTTCACGTTTGTTCTTCATAAACGTTTGATTTTTATTTTCGGTAGTTAAATTCGAAAATGACAGCACTTACAATTTGCGACCATATACCCCGAATCAATTTCTTCATTAACGTATAGATGCACGCGCATTGATGAAGATTCAATGCATGGGGAAGATTGTGTTTTGAAAGTTTTTCTTTAGAATAAACTGTAAAGGTTTTCAACCTATATCTAAATTCTATTACAGATAATTATTGACTTTTAAAATGGTTGAGTTTTTGCGTATTACAAAAGGATAAAAATTCGATCCTAATTGGTCCAAAATTATAACTGTGTCATCAAGATGATCATCAGTATAATGGTTTTAAGCTGAGCTTTATTTGTGTTGAAAATGTAGAAAAATATGGTCCCACTAATCTTAAAACTCCGTAAGTTATATTATTGAATCAATACACAGTAATGAAGCAATTCACGCAATAACATCACGAGAGATAATAGATGAGGCTTTAAAACTGTTGAACAGCGTAAATGGAATTTAGAAGCAGTGCGACTAAACCTTTAATTTTGAAAATTTTATTTAAAATCGTCTAATATTATGAATGAGCAAACATGGTTTTCAATAGACGAAGCTTTCGTTTTGCATGTTTTATATAGTGTATCCAGCAACACGATTTATTTTTTCTTGAAGAAATTTTATGGATATGTGGATTTGAAATTCTGGATATTTTCAGTCATAGGTTAATTAAACTTAATTATAAATGCATTCTACTACAACCAGGGGAAATACTGTCTAGTCCAAACCTTCCTCAACCATAGAGCTTGCAAGCTTTGACAACCCAGACTCATTGAAACAGAATGAACGCTTGATTTTTAGGTCATTGGAATTGAGGAATTGGAGTACAGTAACTTTAACTAAATCAAAAATTCGGACAAAAGGGTCACGTGGCATGTGTTCCTTTTCCAATTGTAAATTGGTTCACGACCACGCCGAAACGTTCAATCCAATTGAAAATTGGTGCAGTAACAATAATACAACGATTTAGAGATCATGTTTGGCATCACAGTAGTTTTCTAATACCATGGCTGCGCGTGCCACTGTAGTAATTGAGTTAATTAACTCTACTGTTAGGAAATGAAACGCAGGATGCAGCTATCTAGAATAGTGCCCACTATTGACCTATTGTGTCTTCTGGTAGTATTTTCTACTGTATCGCGCGTATAGTTTCCAAGGCAATAAATGTCTAGCTGCTGCAACAGATCTCTGCTGCAATCAGAACTATTGACTCAGTGTACTTCTGTACATTGACCTTTGAGTACATTACAGCGCTGAACTACGGAATACCACCGGGGCATTTTTAACTGGGTTTGTTATACCAGTAAAAAATTCTGAGGCAGTCCGATCAATGTGCTCCAGTTGCGAAAAGAAATAGCGACGACTATAATTTGGGTCATTTTCTTCAAAAGTATTATACTAAAGTATACCTCCTCCTCCAATTCCCTCCTCCTCTTCTACCTCGTTATTTCTGGTACTCTTCAACCCTCAGTCTTTTGATTAAACTATGAATGAAATTAAAATATCTCAACGTTTTCCTCGTTGAACTATCCTAAAAATGACAATGATCGTAGTTAAAACAAGTACTTTTTAATTTAATTGCTCATTGTCCAAAGGTCGTGCTGAGTGCATGTTGATGAGAACAACTGATGTTTGTTAGATACTAATCAATGCGAAGAGCAATTTTTTTTCTTTTTCACCAACCTAAAATATCATTTCAACTTCCAGGGTCACCTAGCACTGTTGTGAAGCACTGTTTTACACACTAACAGTCCCTCTCCGCCGCTGCTGGATATTTGTCCTAAATAATCCGTGAAAAAAGTCTCAATTTTTCTTTAAATTGTATGCACAAGTATTTCCAGGAATCTAGTTACCATACAGTTTTTCATATTATTTTACGTACTCTAATCCCGACAGTTCATCAACACCAGATATTATCGCTGTGAGCAGGATTTAGAGAACTAAAAATTGTTTCTGAAACTGTTTACCCATTTGATTCTTATTGAGAGACTAAGTTTCCTTCTTCTCCTTGTGTGTAGAACTGTTTGGGTTTTTTGGCGCCCGTAGTCTTCAAGTTCGAACGAAAGCAAACAAAAAGTTACTCTGGGGCAAGAAGCTGTACTGCTGGCTGTGATATAGCGTGCATCGTGCGAAATGAACTCGCTGTCGCCACTCTGATAATTTTGCGGAATCCACAACTTTTCACCATCCTTGGCATCGCATAAGACATTAATGCGATTTACTATTTAAAGTTGTAAACAGGATTTATTAGGACTATGTGGCAAAGTCATGAGAGGTGTTCCTATGTTGTCATCTAGACCATTTAATTGCGTGCTAGTTCGAGAGCAATTCAAGAGAACTAGTGATGAACGTTTTCTGCCTGCGACTCGATTTACCTTCAAACATGCAGCCATCACGCCACCTGTGACCATCCGCGAAGTATTGGTTTTAAATATTAAGTCAGTTGCTATGGCCCTATTTGAACTCCTGGGCGAGTGATAAAATTGTAAACATTGATACGTTTGCTTCTTTAAAGCTTTTCGAGGATCTGAAATAATTCAAAGGTTTTAAAGCATTCACATTGTTGAACATGTTCTTTTTTCCTCTATGAACAACGAATATATCAGTCGTTTAGAAAATGATTCATTTTTTTGCACATGCGTCTATTGCAGAAGGTATGCAATTCTTATCTCTAAGTTGTTTATCGCCAATGGCTCGTGCAGTCAGTGATCAAATTAACTGAGTTTTATGAATAAAACTGTCGATCTCAGCAAGTAAGGATTCGGTGTATCGCTGCAATACTGCCCAATTACTAAACTATTCGCCTGTTTAGAAACTCACGTCGGTACTCTCTCTCGCTCTATTGCACTGCAGTGCTCGTCTCAGTGAACTTTTCATCATGGCACCTTCACACTTCCGAGCTCGTGCAGCTAAGAAAGGCTTCCTATAAGGAATTTATACAAAGCGCCTCTGCAACGGGCTGATCTCACAAGCCTTGTGCCGCATCGTGAAGTTCTGTGCTTGCTTCTGTGTAGCATTTGAGGTGGTTTGGGGGACAGAATTGTCCGGCATTTCTTTTGAAACTCAATTCAAGTGTTCATTTGTTTTTGCTCGCTGTGGTACAGTGGTGAAGGGATCGGCCTTGCATGTTGGAGACCCTGGTTCGTATCCCGGCACTGGCGCGGCGATTTTCCCCGTTGGGTATAAGGGAAAGCTCAAGCACAATACCCCACTCAACCCAGGTGTCGGAAATGGGTACCGGCTTCACGGGGGAACCGTCATGGTGTCCTATATATAGTGTTAGTTATAAGACATTTGAAAAACCAATGCTTAAGATCATATGTATCAGGCTTGATTGGAAATAAAGCATCCTTAGATGCCGATGTTTGTTTGTTTTACGACTGAATTACCAGGTTCACCGCATTTATGCGGTGCTTAACGGTCGGGTTGGTTAAACAGTAAGTAGCAGCATAGGGAAATCAACATTACTGCTCGAATACATTTTTACTCTTCCTAAACAATATGAAAAATGCAATTGAACGATGACATTTCACCACGCATTATATCAGTTATTGCTTAAAATGGTCGCGGAACAGATTAAATTATCATTCATTTATACCGGTACGGGAATGAGCAATTTAACTATTGGTACACACATGACCTAATAGTCAGGGAACGTTTAAAAAAAAAATACCTGCCAAGCACCCCTTTTTTTGGGCAATCGTACTTTTTTCTGGAAAATCCTCGCAAATTGCGACTCTGAATCGTCAGCCAGTCTTATCATTAAATTACGCAACCCCGTTACCCCAGGTGAAATTTACTTCATCATTTTAGAATCTGTGTTCCGCATGAAACTCTGTTTTAATAAGCAAAACAAGAACTGAAATTACCTTCGTTTAATGGTCAGTTACGAGAACATAAAATATTTTTTCAACACAAAATCATACCCTGGTCTACTAGATGTGTTAAAAACATCAAAACTATTATGCATTTTAACATTCTAAAAATTTCTAGAGCTTATAAACGAGAAAATTTATTTTTTAATAAAAATATGCCTTACTGATGAATTTATTTGCGTTCTAGTACTTCCATTAGGTGAAAGACCCACACTTTAATTGAATAATTCCTTTTGCATCTATGATATCCACCTCAGACTAAGGCTACAAGACGATGTTTTTCATACTGTGCTTGTTGCAACAAAGCAAAGTAAAGGAGAAATTTCACTGTTTTTCATCTTCATTTTGACAATTCAGGAAGAACATAAGTTTCATTGTCTGTTTGAATGATGTTATGTCGTTCCTTTCAGTGTTCCATGGTTCATCGTAAATTTAACGCATGCCAGAACTACATTTCATGTTGAAATGTTTTTTGTCTTTTATCGTGTCTTTTCCCCGATCCAGATTTAGGTCTCACGTCAATTTTACAAGTCTCATGTCTCAATGTACATACCTTACTCATCTGATTTGGAATTTTCCAACTGTACCTCATCTCAACAAAATTTTAAAAAAATCTCTCAGAATACGTCTAGTCTCGAATCTTTCATTTTTTCTTAAGATTCTGTATTGATGTACTGCCATCAATAATTCCAGTTTTCGAGTAACAAAAGCGCATTCTCAGTGACTCACGCCTAGAAATATGAATGTTTAATCTCATAATGTCCAACTGCAAATTTTCTGTGCAGAAAGTTCAAATCAAGATCTGTATAAATGTATAATCTTAGATGAACGCTACCATACATACGTTGAAAGTACATGTAAATGCATCAATATTGCTTGCTTTCCTTATGGCTTTATTCAAAATGCAACGTTGTACAAAGTGATCGATTGAAAGACGCACTTCAGAGCGAGATGAGAAAGCTTGATTAGATTGATAAATAAAAAGTGAAAACTTGTTGAAACTTCATTGATGGAGAACAGAGACAGAATTCAGTTCCTATTCTGAGTTTTTCAGCGCAACACAAAGTGTCTGTCCTTTTGGCCTGTGGTGTGTTGATGACTGGTAACATGAAGCTCCATTCATTTCTTATAATTATAAAAAATGCCATAGAATGAATTCTAACCATTTGCACCTAAAAGGTATCAACTATAAAAGGTGCCTGACGTTAAGCGTCACACATAGACAAAAATGAGACTTAGTTCATGATGTCCGATTGCAAAATATTACCGATCTAAATGTATCATCGAACTCGTAATTTAAGAAGGTAATTTTACTAATTTGTTCAACAATGAAAATTAACCACAGTGACCATGCTGTCGTGTCATCAGTTAGTTACAATGTTCATAAGCTGTTGTTAACGTCAATTGTGGGCTAAATGATATAACCACCTGAATAACTTTTCATTAACCGAGGGTCGTTTTTCTTTCCGAGAAAAGTATTTCATGCATGCGAAGTTGATGAAAGGTGTTGATTCACTTACTAAAATTTCCTGGATTCTAGTGTACTTCGGTGAAGGCCCCCCACAATAACGAGGACGATCTTGGCATTTCGATAAAGTTCTAATTCCTTCCAGGCGTTACTCAAATTCTGCACTGGCTCTGATCGATTCAAGATGACATGAGCCTCATTTTGTATCAATTGATAAATTGAATAGTGCTTCCCCATTTACGTTGCAAAGGAGAAATGCTGCACCTTCATCACTTTATGACAACCGCTGCAACCATCTGACTGACAAACTTGTGACGCGTGAAGATGGTGGCTTGCTAACATTAAAGCCACTGTGATGAGAAAAATTGTAGCATGTGTGAAAGAAAGAGCATGAAATTTTATCTGAAAAATTATCCACCATAAAACAACAGACGCCCGCAAAAGACTGCTTCGAAATTACATTAGCATTGCTAAAAGATGGATAAAAACGACATAAATGCTAAATGCAAATCACTTCTGGCTCGTAAATATACTGTCGTGTATAATGGGGAAATATTGTGTACAGTGAAACTGTATTTAAACAAATTTGTATTCAAAACTGCAGTCGAATCAATCGCAACAGGTAATCGCTACAATACAATGCACAAAATGAATCACTGGGGTCGCATTTCTGAACTGAATGACACTGAACTTTGTCTTATTGAATGGTTGCTCAATCTCATTGACGCAAATATGAAAATAATACTTTAACGCGTCAGTAAAACATACTTTATCCACATTCGAACTGGGGAATCCAATGCATGATACAGTAACAACAAACCACTTTTTATTATTCAAAATTCAGGGAATTTCATGAGATGAGTTTTTCGTATTTCGTAAACAAAAATTCATAACTTATTAAACATTTTTCACCTATTGTAAAAGATTTATCAGTCTATCCACGCAACGTAATTCCTGGGAAGCTCACTCTATAAGTAGTTACCCAAATATCAATTTGGCCCTCCAATGAAATGAGTGATTTGTGTTGAATAGCCTACTTAAGCAAAAACCTGCTGTCGCTGCTTAAATTTACTTCCCTTTCGTTGTGTTTTGTGGCTGACTGTTACTACCTCCTTCCCTGAGAGTACACATCAATTATTAGTCCGTTGGATTGAGACTTATGCAGGGTGGCGCATAAGTAACGCACCCTTATTTATTACCGCAATATACACTGGGTCTCTGTAGACAGGATACGACATGTTAAGGTACGACAGGATACTGGGTATCTTAACCCTATCGTTATACCTTTCATAGTTTATTTATAATTAATTTTTTAAAAGGGTGCGTTACTTATGCGCCACCCTGTAGAAGGTGTGACGGTGAATCCTCCACATTTAGGCTTCCACAGCTCTTTTAAAAATGCAGGGTTGACTGCACTCTGTCCATGCATTGAGACTTATCTACGGGATTGAGACCTATCAACAGGATTAAGACCTTTACGTGGATTTTATAATTCTAGGAGGTAAAGTTTATGGAATGAGGACAAATGAAATGCAAACGACCAGTGAAACAGTAAATAGCTTAATTGCAGGTTCGACTAGAATAAACAAGGTCATTGTTTTTAATTAACACAATGTCACACGAATATGTTACCCACAATTACCTTGAAGGTATCAACACACGAATTGCAAATCCAAATGATTGCTAGTGCGAACTACTGATTTCACAGATGAGTGAGCGCTAGCGTGCTTGTTTTCAGTCATGACTGAAAACACGTCTAATTGATAGGAATTGTTATCCAAAACATGTTGTGCAGAAATTGAAGTTGATCGACTAATATCTCACCCAATAATACCCTTAGTGTGTTTATTTACTTACATACTAGTGTGCACGACCCGTCAAAATGATGAGATTCGATAGGTTCCTTAAGCAAGTTTAAAGATGTGGATACAAACAAATATGTCTATCGTGATAGCACCCGCGTTTGAAATATTCTTGTACTTATGCACTGGTGAAATTCGCATCTCAGATGAGGTCATTAAGCATCCTTAAGAACGTGACAGAGAGACGGACCAACCAAGCAAGCAGTAACTTTGCCACATTATTTATTAAGTGCATTAAATTCTCTACAAATTCAATGTGTTTTCAAAGTCCCATTATAACAACACACGAAAAATTATGCGTGAAAATGTTTTTTTATTTCATTTTTTTTATTCATTTGTTTATTTATTCACTTATTCATTTATTTATCTATTTATTCATTTGTTTACTTATTTATTTATTTATTTAGGGCGACACCCGGTGATTCATCTTACCTAATAATACCCGTAGTTTGTGTATCTATTTGTTTTGTGTCCGCTTCTTCCTTCTCTCTGTCCCACTCACAAGGATGCTTAATGACCGTATCTGTGATACGAGTTTCACCAGTGCACAAGCACAATAATATTTTAATCGCGGGTGCTATTACGATGGATATATTTGTTGGTTATAAATATCTGAAAAATTAATTGAAGGAAAATATCGAATCCCGTCATTTTTCGCAGGCCGTGTACTCTAGTTTAATTTTGTACAAACATACATATACTAGGCTTCTCCTCCCTACGGGAGGGTAGAATTCTGACCAATGTAATTTTAATTATTTATAAAACAAAAATCGCATATTGAAAGGGGTTACAAACTCTTGATCCCAAGGTATGCTATTGTAAGAAAGTAATTTGGGATGAAAACTGCGGTTAGATTTTGTATAGAATGAGTCTCAATTTTTAACAACATATCATTCCTAGCAATCAATTCAAACAGAAAGAAGAACGGCAAAACTGTAATCCTTAAGTATCCCTTTCATTATAGTACTTCAATCCTATCGTCTCTTCCTAGCATCTTGGCAGGATGCAATTGGAGGATTTATGATTAGAAATATTTGCTAGCAACACTCATGAAATTTGTGTCAAGTGAAACACTTAAATAAACTTAATATCTAATGGTCAAAAATAATACCATTGCACGCCAAGCGCTTTGTCGGCACAGTCTTGTTCATTTCTGCATACAGAGCTTCTGAGGCAAATGTACTGATTACTGCAAGAGTTTAAACTTGCAGATGTCTTCGCTAGTCAGTGCACCTGGCAATCGGCAGTGGTCACGGTTCGCCAGCCATACCAATGACTCCGACATTTCCAGGCCTACTCATAGCAGTCGCGACATCTCGGTCGTGGTCGGGGATTTTGCACTATTTGAAATGAATCGAAGGGATGAAATTGAGTTAGCTTCAATCCATTGTAGTTTCTTCGACGAAAGGAGCTTGCCGAGTTCTGAAAAATCTAAGAGGCATGCAGTGAGACTTTTCTGTCGTATGACTATATGTAAAGATTTCAGTTTCGCGTAATCATGTTCTATACGACAGAAAATAACGGCGTCATCGAGCTTGTTCGGGTCAGACGTTCATTCGCACCCTCAGATCAAATTTTTCTACGATGTCTCCAAATGTATTATTTAATTGCTTCTGATCATATTGGTGTTACACCAACTGCACATAATGCCGGGATGCTAAATATCTGAACGCATAATGCGTGCTAGAATCATCATAAGCTTGACCTACATTGCAAAAATCATACGCAGATATTCTATTGCTAAGCATGTGTACGTACGGTATATCACCAGTCAGTAATTGTAATGTTTGATGGAAATAAATATCCTTTAATTATGGAATTCAAAAGAAAGTGAGCTCAAGGCTCTACACTAACTTAGTGAGCAAAGTGTATATACCAATGCCTTTCATGTCTTCAGGACCACTCCAAGACGTGGTAACATAGCAATGAGGTCACACTAGCTGTCCGAAAATAGCGGCAGTTTTGAATGTAATTCAGTGGCGGCATACACATTTCTCCGTAAAATTCCCATCAGAAATGCCGGGATGCTGCGCGTGAGTGATAAAAAAAATAATGTATATGTTGTTAAAAGATACGTAGAATCCTAATATACTATTTTTAGGGTCAAATATTGTGTTTTTATTGATTAATGAATAAATGAGGAAACAGTAGTCGTTATGCAAAGTTGTGCAGCATTTGAAGGAAAGAAACTTCAGGGAAGGCTTTTTCGGAGTCCTAATGGACGATTTTAAATGTTTAGTTCACAGAACTGTGACTGTGTTGTTACTACAGACTATTTTTGACGATCTTGTGTTGCATAATTTCAATATGAAAATGAAAACGGAGAATCCTTCCGTTATGTAACTCTCACGTTCCCTTGAAAAAATAAAAGCCCCAACCCTGCTCATATTGCAAGGAAATATTTCAGTGCAATAATCCCTTGCCTGAATTGTTTAAGTTCATTTTATCATCTTTTTGAAAATTGTTCCAAATGAAAACACGAATCATACAATCACTGGCACTGAATACTCGCGAAAGAAATCGGAGCGCTGTGTAACGTGTTGAGCTAAACGAAGCTGAAGCTTGTGCCGCAAATCCCGTGTAGAAACAGAGAAGACGCGTTCGTCTGTTAGGACATTGCAGCGGAGCTTCCCTCGCTTGCATTGTGTGTGGTGGCCGCGGTGGGATCCAGCAAAGCCGGCGTTGCCCTCACTGAGAGGCAAGAAGGCCGGCGTTGCCATCTTGCCTTGCCGCAAGACAAATGTTCCAAGTTTTCGAGCAAAAGCCAGGCGTGTACCCTTAAGTTCGAAACAGAGGATTCACTCCGATGGTGTTATACGCACGTACAGATTTTTACTACGCTCTCATATTTATGAGTGTTATCCTAAGGAGGTGGTGTATTTAATAGTTGAAAGCGGTTTATTCATCGTAGTTTACTGCCATAGTCTTGTCCCACTTCTTCACTTTTTCCAGCCTAAGCTGCTGCACTGAAAAGATTACTCTTCATCGATCTATGGAACTTTACCTCTTGAATGGATTTACAGGATTCCTGAACGTCCTTCAGGAAAAGTATGCTAAAAAGGCGTGCCCTACATAGCCTCTTGCCTCGATTAGATGCGTGCTGGGCTGCGTGCTTCAGACTCAGCAACACAAGAGAGGATTTGCGATTTTGTTTCGTACTGCTATTAGCTGGTCCTTTGCCGAGTTTGTTTGTTAATGTCCCTTTAATGAAGGCTCCTGACGCTTCATTTCAGTGAGTCTAGCCCAAAATTTATTACCAAAATTCATCCTTTCTTCTTCATTATGCTCTAAAGAAGGTGAAGATCCTTGTGGATTGCATACGGTTTTCCCGGCCTCGAGCGTCTTCAGCAAATGTGTTCTTAATTCCTAACATGCTGTGAATTTTCAAATTATGATATTGTTTGTATTTTAAATGCATTACCAGAATCCGACTACCGCGACAAAGAGGAACTCATTTTTTCGTGCTTTTCTCCGAATCGTGTTTTCGACAATTATCAAGTGTATTACGATAACAATGTATGAATAGCAATTAAGGATCTAAATCATTTGTCTTAACACTTAATTAACATGGGTATTACGATAACCATGCATGACTAGCAATTAAGGGTCTCTGTGTTAGGTATTTAAACGCGATTTTTGCTCTTGTTTCAATTTAAATGAGCACAAACGAATACATTTTTCAACTAAGCGTTACAAGGATTGTGTTCTTTTAGTAACTTAAATTCAAATGCACTGTCAAAATCAGATTAGGCAAAGGAAAGGAACTCATTTTTGATGTGCTTTTCTGTCAATCATTTTTTGATTCAACATTTTACACGGGTATCACGATACCAATGTGTTATTATCAATTAAGGATGTTTAGGTTAAGGTGTTTTAAAAACCAATGTATCGACATTTCATGTTTGTACTTTATTGGAAATGAATGTTTTTCTTTCCTTTTCTTTCTTTGTACTTCAGTGGTATTTATGTAGCTTTCAGAATAAGTATTGAGAGCTAGCATTGATATTCTGCAATATTCTATCCCGTATTTGTACTTAGAAAAGCTCACGAGCAAAATAAGAACGTACATCAGGTAAAAAGTTTTACAGTGGCTTGAACTTCTCCCTTCCTTTGAATACAACGAAAAATAAACTGGTTGGTAATGAAAAATATCAGAATTCGAATATTCGAACGCATTTGTCAGTGACGTAGCAACACAGACGTTGGCAGTCTCATTTAGATGAGCTTACAGTGCTTATAAATTGTGACGTGATATTTGTTTTAGTCTGAAAACAACGCAATATCAACACTGGAGTTTCAATTAGAAAAACATAATCAGAAGTTTTCAGCCGAATACAATGCAGTAGTGTTTACCTCATTACTTTGTTTAAATAAAACAATTTTGCTTCGTTCTTGGTTACTGAAGCTGTCAGAGCTAATTTCAATGCATGTACGATGAGTGATCGAGGTAAATAGGCACAACTGTGAAAAGTTGAGCTGACTAACATGTGGTATAAATGTTATTCGTTAATATAATTTGTATGCAGGGATATTTTTTCAATAAAAGTTCATTCTTGTTAAAAACTAATCTGTCAACGTGCAAAAAAACAGAGCACCTTTCAAAATTCAGACAGGTCGCATTTTGGATTGTTCCAAAAGAGAACTAGAATCAACATTAATTCTGGAAAAAAAATAAATTCCCTAGCAGTTACTTAAAATTCCTAAAAATTCTCTCTTAATAGTCACTGTTCAATTTTCAAAAGACAGGAAGGAGTGCAAATAACCCTGAGCAGGTTAACCCTGTTCTGAGCAAGAACCCTTGCTCTTGTTACGGAAAAATTTACAATTTTTTCCTTTCTCGAAGAAAAGTCTCCTACAAAGCAGCAGAAGGTGTCAACAGTCCTAGAACTATTGGGTTTCTACGTAAACTTGGCTACTTGCGAGGGATTTTCTGTCGCACACTTTTTCAAGATCGTTTTTTTTTAAATCAATAGAGGAAAATTTAGAAAGTTTTTCATTTTACTACTTTCAACAAAGAAAGGTACAGCAACTACTTTATCGATAAATTTAAAGCATTTAGTGCGGAAACATTCCGATGTTTAAAATATTAAACTTTTCAACAGTATAAGAAGAGTATCTGAATTTAATTCGCATGTTCTATGTTTAAAAGTGTGAGTGCATTCATTTAATCTCCATTATTTCAAATTTAGTTTTGCATACAATGGAAATATAGATTTCTTTGGTTGGAGGTTACGGGATCACCTACATATACAATTAAATTTGAAAGATTTAAGCAAGACTATGGTCAAGCTTCTCATGCAAGCTGCGCAAATTCTCTTGAAGCTGCAAAAGTCGAGAATGAAAAGTTGTTCCCTTGATCCCGCAGTAAAGTTCTAGAGGTTCTGTGAGTCTTGCATGCGTCCAGGAGCAGGATTGGCAAACAATTTACGGAACTGTAGAGGTACATCTAACAGCACAAGTTCTCCTGTTCACGTGACTAAAACACGTACTGTTCATTTTAATTGAAAAACAAACGAATAAATTGTGGTAAAAGTTACTCAACCTGTAACTTGTTTATTAGTCCTCCTCGTTCAGCAATTAGAGACCACGATGGCAAGTGCAATAGCTCCGTTTTCATTATTAAACTTAATATTTTAGGTTAAACTAGGTTCACGACAGAAATTCAAGTTTTTTGAAATCGCAATGCGCTTTCATAATAAAACTCATTTTAGATAATGAACTCAGTTCTTATTCGCTGACTATCATTAATCTCCAAATACTGATTTTTTTTATCATTTTATACGATTACTGTTTAACGACCAAAATACACTACCAATTTTATCACACAGATGACGAAATTACTAAAATATCCAATCTGTTAACTTGTGTATTTAACAACGTCACGGGTATGCTGAATTGTCATAGAAAGAACTGTAAAATAAAATAAAAATAAAAAAGTTGACACAAAAACTGCAACATAACGTTAGGTATTAGAAATGTCTTAACACAAAGGTCTCAAAGGTCTACGATGATAAACATTTCATCATAAAACTCTGGGTGGTCGTGTCAACAGCTCAATAAAAATTGACGAAAATCTGTCGAATTATATTTTCTTGGTAAGTTCACTCCAAATTTCTAAAGGCTTATGAATTCTAGCGTCAATAAAGAATAAAGTAAACGTTGATTAGAAAATCTTTGAACACAATCACAGTCTACAGAGACGCAGGACTTTGCAGGACAGTTTCCATTCATATTGATTATAGTTATCGTGGAGGACAGTTTCCATTTACATTCACCCATGATCGTAAAGGACAGTCGCCATTGACACTCGTGAAGGACATCAGCATTTACATTGACGCATGAGCGTGAAAGACAGTCTTCATTTACATTGACTCAAGAGCATCAGAATTTTGCAATATTAACCAATGCTGTTAAAACTATAGTCAGTGGAAACAAATAATCTTAAAATAAAGATAAATGCGCACACATTTGAAATTTATTTTATTGTTTATTATTATTATCATTATTAATAATAATAATATTCTTATTTAATATCAACAATTACCTAATGCTTAGCATCCAATGTACACAACTAGGTAACAATTAGTACCCAACGTATGCAAATAAGAGCATAATTTACCGCATGGCAAATTCATGTGACTTCCCACGTAAATAATGCTTGAAATTAATTTTGCCAGTGTACCACACAGGGCCACCAAAAACATTTTAACAGCACGATTAGAGCATGAAATCAACATGATTGTAGACTCAAGAGTCATTATAACATTTACACTGATAGGTCAACATCATTAAACTGTGTATTATTCACTGCTGTTGATTTGAAATTTAAAACTTGCTAATCGTACACTCAGGGGATTGTAGGCGTCTATTTTAACAGAATTGCTTTAAATTTATGATGAAGATTTCATAGTAATGTAAAAATAAAAAGTTTGTGGTGTATTTGAGAGAGTGGGATTGTGAAATAAGGTCACTTCAAACTGGGCAAGTTTTAAAAACTCAAGATTAAAAATCTGAAGTGAAGTAGGAGTTATGGCATTTCCTACGTTCAAGGATTCTTGTTCAGCTATTGTTTTCAGAACATTCACAGACGTTGACTCATGACCTTGACGATAGCAATTTAAGGAACTGATGATCATTTGCAGTAATTTGATAGTTAAAACTTAAGGATTATGAATATAAAGTAAAACTGGAAGTCAAAGGCTTATCTATTTTGCAATAACTCTTGGATGTATGCACACATCATACGCCCTATAGTTATTCGGATACTGGCATTCACGTCACACAGGCTTTTCGTCTATCGTAATAACATCACACAAACGTTTTGATCGTCAGGCAAGGTAGAATAGTGAGAAAAGATATTTACTAAAAATTTGTGAATACGTTCTTCAGCATACAGTTCGTATTGCTGAAACGCAAAATGACGCGCCATTTTGACCATGAACTTTTTTCACTGATCGAGAATTTTTATATACCGGAAAAGATTGTTCCACAGTAAGGCCCCTGATACTAACAGAGTATTTTATCCGACGTTTGATGAACAAATTCTAACAAAGACATCATTTCTTCTATTTCAATGGTTATAACTTTCAGGAGTTATGACATGTAAAAAACTGTGTCAAACCTCAGTAACTGAGGCTAGCGATCTAAGTGGAACTGGCACGCTGAACCAATTCTAAATTTTATCCTTGAAACTTTTGATAGAATGCTATGAACACGGGAGCGACAATATAGCGTCATTTATTTAGTATGAGCCCCAACTGAAGTTCTTCGCCTCCGCCAGCAGTGGTAAATAACTCCTGAAATGAAAATTGATGCTCGTCTGTATCAGAGTTTGAAAAAGTCAAAAGTCAGTCAGAGTCAAAAGTCAGAGTCTGTGTCAGAGTTTGAAAAAATGAATCTATTGTTTTATGAATAACTCTTATTTTTTGGAAACAGTTTGAGATTAACAAACTAATAGTTTTCGTAAGCTATCAAATAATAAACCACGGTTCAAAACAGCATTGGCAGATATTGTAAGAAGCGTCAGGAACCACACTACAAAAAGAATTTCATGGCGCGGGGGATACCGAGATTTATTATCCATGCACAATGTCTTTCACGGACAAGGTAAATGTAAATACATATCTAGTATATACATGTGTGTGTGTGACCAGAATAGTCTGAAGTCACTCTTCAAAATCTGATTGAACGCGATTGGGCGCGTAGCCAATTATTAGGTGGCCTGGTTTGTAGATCTTCTCGTTATTGGAGACGTGTTTACCCAACAGTCAAGCGTCTCAGAAAATGCAATTGAAAGCCAAGCTTGGAAATTGTTACGCTAGTGCTTAAATTTTTTTGCGAAAAAGGGGGCAGTGAATGTACTCTGTAGGAGGGAACACGAGTGAGAGCTGCCTGCTTGGTAGAGGAGGTTAAGGAAAGTGAACAGTTTTAGAGCGATGAAAAATGCGTTTATTAGAGTGAAGGTATAGGAGTGTATTGCAAAATATTATTCGAGAAAATTTTTTATTGCGAATGGGTTGAGACTTCGATAGGCTGTTAATATCAGTGAATGAAAGAGGCTGTCTTGAATTAGGAGGTAAAAATTGAGCGGATGCGAAATAATAGGAAGGTAATTTTTTTAATAAAAGGGGAGGGAAATGCTTTAAAAGAATAGTTACCGAAGAATGTACCCAAATTAAACGTTTGAAAGATTGTTCGATTTGAAAATGGGCTCCTTTGATCTAGTGATTTAATTCTGTTGTCATTTTCTCCACATATGTAACTTATGTTAACTTATGCCAGGCTAAACGATGTTAACTTTAGCACTGTGAAGTCAATTGGTTAGAATATGCTCAGTTTTTTCAGGTTAAGGGGTCAACTCAGCGATCTTTAAATTTTTATCCGATTCGTTTGAAATTTGGCCAGTATATGTATTTGTTAAAAATAAACATATTTTACTCGGATAACTTTTTCGATTTAGGCCTAATTTTTATGAAAAATACGAAATATTAGTGTTTTGGTACATTTTTATGGGTATTTCAAACGAATAGAAGTCATTGAGTTTCTATGCTAGAACAAAACCAAAGACAGTTTTATAATCCTTAAAGCATTGCAAACAAATGTATGGTCTCAAATTATCCATTTAAAACTTTTCGTATTTTTTACATGCAATATTTGATCACTAACTTGCATTTACACTAATTTTGGGTTTTGAGCTTGTTAATAAAAATCACTTGTATAATTGGGTAAAAAAGAACCATAGTTTTGTTAGAAATGTTCCAAGGATTCTAAAGCTGTCTTTGTTTTTGTTCTAGCATAAAAACTCAATGTCTTCTATTCGTTTGAAATACCCATAAAAATGTATCAAAACACTAATATTTCGTATTTAAAAAAAATAAGGCCTAAATCGAAAAAGTTGCTCGAGTAAGCTATGTTTATTTTCAACAGATACATATACTGGCCAAATTTCGAACGAATCGAATCAAAATTTAAATTCGCTGGGTTGACCCCCATGCAGCTTCTTCTTCTTTCTTTTGCAGAAGATTAGTTAGACGATAAAATCTCATGTAAAGTAATATTAAGATAATTTTGTTAGGAAACGTATGGTTTACGTCGACAATTTGTTATACTAGATTTTTGGTAGCGATTTCTTATGTAGGGACATGTCATGTAATTTTAAGAATTGTTGGTGTAAGAGTAAGATAGATTACGTTGAGTTGTGGTTTGTCATTTTGTCATGTGATGTTAGGGCATGTTATATCAGATCAAATTGTCGTATGTGATGTTATGTTTTGAATAACACTAAGCATTGGTTTCCGGATTTTGTCATGTGATGTTAGGACATGTTATATCAGATCAAATTGTCGTATGTGATGTTATGTTTTGAATAACACTAAGCATTGGTTTCCGGATTTTGTCATGTGATGTTAGGGCATGTTATATCAGATCAAATTGTCGTATGTGATGTTATGTTTTGAATAACACTAAGCATTGGTTCCCGGATTCTCTCTGCATGAAGAATTGAGGAATGTGGCTTAGAGAACAGGATGCCCAATTGCTTGCTAATCACAAATAAAAATTGGAAATGTTTCTAACCATGAAATTGTAGCCAAAGCTACTTACATCTTGCCTCACGGAATTAACCCACTTAAGAAATGCAAACTATCTTTCTCTTAGCATAATAATCGACACAGTAGGTCTGAAGTAATATATTTAACTGTATGGCAATTATCAAAATCGTCGCGTCGTTCCATTCATGACGTCTAGTGATGGAATTCGATACGCTGCTGAAAGAAAGTTTGCAGCATGTTAATTGGATGGCCAACCATTTTCTCGTAGATTATTAAGAAACTAAAAACGGGAACAGCGTCATCTATTTTTCCCTCAGTGACGGATTATTTAAATTTTTTACACAGATGCCGTCTTCACCAAATACAATAAGAAGTTCACCGTGTGCAGTGGAGAATAACTGAACAGTTAGGGCTATTTTTTCAGTCAATATCTTAAAAACTGACCGTTAAAAAACGTTCACTGGGAAGTGACTGAAATTTTCTCTTGAATTTGAGCATACATCGCTTCATCTCGACAGGAGCTAGAGAGGCAATAGGAAATTACGTTAAATTTTCTGGCGAGTCAGCGCAATTTTCAGGGCCGCTTTCACGACCCATTTGAGACATTCTCGGGGAAATTATCAAATTGAAGAATGACACCAAGTCGTTGTTTTCTGGTGGTAAATTTCAATTTTGTGTGAGTCAACAGAAAGTACGTGCATTGCTTTTGGAAACACAAAGAAAATAGTTCAGTGATGCACGGTTGGCAAAAATTACACATCCTCTTAGGAAATCATAAACAAAAATTCATGCAAAGAAAAGAATTTTGGGATACTTCAAAGAATAGGAAGCAATTTTAATTTATTGAAAACTTATACCTGTTTCATAAATTTTTACTCCGCATTGCACTTATACCACTGAAAATGTTGGAAAATTAAAATTACATCAGATTGTTCTACTAACATGCGAAGTTTTGTTAACTGATTATCGTTGAATATTATTGCGATAGGGTATAATTAAATGAATTATTTTCCCATACTGTTCCTATTACACGCGAAATTTAATTTAGGTATTTATTATTACATATTCCTCAAACAGCACATTACATTGAACTCTGCTAATGCGCCTATATATGGGTCCTATATTACGTGGCGCGCATTTTAATTTATAACTAGTGCACACGGCCAGTCATAAATGATGAAATTCAATTTTTCCTTAAATTAATCTTGCAGATGTGAAAGATAAAGAAATTAACCAGTCCTAATAGTCCCTGCGATTAAAATGTTCTTTTACTTGTGCACTGGTGAAACTCGTATCACAGATACGGTCATCAAGCATCCTTATGAGCGTCACAGAGAGACAGACCAACCAAGCAGGCAACAACTGTGTGGTATTAAACAGAGTGAGTGACGAAAAAGTTTCCTTTTTTCGAACACTTATTACTGAAAAATAAAGCTTAATATTGAAAACAATAATGAAATAATTTACTAGCAAGTGCTCTTCAATTCATCGACACAAGCTCGATTAACTCAAATGTTAAAAAATCCTTGGTCTTTGTGTTTTTAAAAACGTTGGTGGTGAATCGGTGACAGGGCGTACGACAGCATATATCGATGACATCAGATCACTCCTTGCGTAGCTTTAACTAGGATAATATTTGCTTTTAAGCAGAGAGCTACATCTCACAACACAAAAGGAAGAACCTATGAAAATTCAGATGAAAATTTCCTAACTTGCCCAATTACGAGCTAGGGTGACGTTCCGTAAGCGCCTCGATCTCAAAGTTCGAATCTTCATATGTTTTTTCTATTGAGGTACTTGATGAGAAAGTTCCGGTCATTGCACTCAATTCTTAGGAGGTAATAAAACAAAATCTAGCACAGGAAATCAACAACATTCTTAATAATTCAATAAGTCAAAAACAAAGGATTAGAACAATAGTAGAGATAAACTTAATGAGGTAAACCTCCATACTACATACTTAAAATGGAATATCAACTTTAAACATCTAGAAACCTAATGTCTTTTTACACAATTTTGTTGAGTGTGTATTAAAATGGCACGCCATGCTTGCGTCTTGCAATGTTAGTCAAATTAAAAACAGCACTCGCCAGTACTTTCCTTTTGTTCTTCGTGATGCCTCCACCCCTGCTCCTCATGCTAACTCATTTCTGCCTAGTGAATTCCTTCCTTTTAAGGACTGTGGAAGAAAAAAAATACTGGAACTACCTTAGAACCTAAATTTTAAAAAATTTAACGCACAACTTAACTGAGTTTTACAATAAAAATAATAAATTAATGATCTTTAGAAGACTAATTTTTTGTGAGAGTCAAACTTTTTAATTTGAGTTTTCATGAGAACGTGTCCACAATAATGACTCCATTTCAGGACACAGATTGGCTCTGGTAAATAAACTTCAGAAGTGAGCGCATTTCTTTGCTTAATCCTGCAATTTTCATTTACTGTATTTAGTTCACCATCTTTCTGGGCATTTTGTTACCTTTGGTTTTAATTTTTTTTTAAATAATGATAAGCATTAACTGTTCTGGTTCAACTCAAGCGACTCACATCTAAGATAATGCAATGACCTCTTTCAACTTTTCTGAGGTTTTTAAGCTTGAATTCTATCAGTAGTATCGAAGCACGAATAATTTCTCTCTTGACAATCATTTTTTACAAAAATGCACGATGAGCGACGGCGTTTAGAGCGCCGGCAGAGCGGAGCAATCCAACAAAACCGATCGTGCGTCCTCGTAACTCGCCCACGTTGCCTGGCGGGGCAGTCGAAATGTGAAGGGTCAGTCTTGTTACACGCCATTGAGCGTTTTTTGGGGACGCGCTGAGAACGCTTGTTTAAAATCTTACACTTCAGTTGCGCTTAGTTCAGATTCTCTTGCGACATTTCTAGATTTTATTCTTCAATGAAGGTGCGATCCTTGATTGGTGCACCCTCAATTGTCACGTCTTTCATCCGAGTGTATTGTGTGGTTCTATCACAGGATTATTTTGCTCGTAAATGTAAGACAAAACTACAAAGAGCCTAAGCTCACATATTCTGCAGTCCCTCGTGTAGTGTAACTTGCTCTTGCGTCGAAATTGTGATGCCCATGCAGATGTGGAGTGAGCCTGGACCAGCTGTAGCAACCAGCAGCTGCGACACAAGACGTATTAGGAGTTGTGAGAATTGTGCGAGAGCTGCGATGCCCCGCTACGGTCCTGGCAATCAATAGGAGAGGCCCAGGATGAGGGAAAGAGAACCAGAGAGGTAGAGAGCGAGCTGAGAAGGGCTCCAGTATTGCAGGAGATGCAGCTGGTTGCGGTGTTAGTGGCACCTTCATTTTAATCTGCACTCTTTTCCCTTGTTATTCTTCGTATTATTTTCTCTAAAGACTACTCACTGTATCATATTGTTCAAGTGTTTCTCTACATTGCTCTAGTGTTAAACTTACGGCGGCAATGCAGCAAATAAAGTGCACAATGTGCGGTGATGGTCGCTAGTGTGACAGCGATAACACGATCCCGAGCAGCGAGAAAGCGTGTGATCTCAGAAGCAGGACGATGAGAGCAGAATAGAAATCGTAGAAATAGAAAGCTTCAGTAATTGCTTTACTCAATGCACACATTTTAACCTCGTTTTGGTTTGATGTTGAAGAGAAACATGAACTCTTTCTCCCTTTTTCAAACAGTCGCTCTTAGTTTTTAAAGAGAGAGCTGGATAAAAACTTTCCTTCTCGATATCCTTCAAATGGCTGTTTTACGGTGTTTCTTCATCAGTATTAAATGACAATACTCTTACTTTTTATATCACTAGCAAGTTAATAGCGACGACAAGTATTACAGAAACGTGTGCGTTGAACTCAAACGGCTAGCGTAGTGAGAAACCATTTCTGCGCTATGATCCTACATTCATGGAGAAAATCAAGTTTCTCCCAACTAAAGAGGGCGACCCCAACGACACTGAACGCCTAAAGTGAATCTCTGATGCAGTTCTCGGACAGCATCTCCATTCTTTTGCACCGGCCCTAATGTCAAGTTTTATGGCTTTTGAAGCCTGAAGTTTGTTGTTACTATGGCTGCACAATGACGCAACAGACGCATAATGCCGTAGGCCTCATTTGGGGCGTGATATACGGGGCCTTACTGGTGCAACACTCGATGGCAGACATCTTTTCTACGGAAACGTCCGACGACGCACAGCGAGTCGTCGAGGCAAAGTACCAAATGCTCAAGCAAGAAAACTCGCTCCCCAGAACTAACCTCACCAAACGAGGTGAGTGATTTGGTCTGTCATGCTATCAACTACGCTAAAGAACATGATTAAATTACCTGCTGTATGCATTTTCTAATACATGATTGAAATATATTAAAAATATGTGTTCCTTGAAGTGACTTCTGCATGAACAATCCGCAGGTACATTTCCCGTGCTCATCGCTTTTAGTTTTACAAAAATTTGTTTGAATCAAACGCAGTACTTCGTAACTACACGGCTTAGAGCGACGATCAGAGGTGTAAAAGAAATTACAGTTTTTGTTCATGATTAAAAAAGTCACAGCCTGGTTCTTTTGGTCTGATTTTTGGTAATTGTATAATCAAATATTTAACCACAGATGGTGTAGTTTTCTTCATTACAATCAAAAGATTGATAAGCCAATCTTATGGAAGATCAAAGTACATCAAACCAAAATGAATATATGCATCAAAATAAAAAGAATCGCAACAACAATCGTGTGCCGAGCTTTAATCAAAATACCCATCAAAAGTTCCTGAGTAGAAATGCCAAAACTTGACAGGCAGTCAATCCCAATTAAACTTCACAGTCGAGCATGATGCCCACATTAATCATAAATGTTTTACTAAAACTAATTCTCGCAAGAAGTTAGATTAGTCTAAATACATGCGTAAGTATTATTCTGCGTAAGACAAATAGAAACTCATGAATTCTCGGTTCGAGTCAGTTGGTAATGTCTCCCTCATTTAGTAGTCTAACCTGAACCCAATTCTGTCCGTGGAATCCAATCCTAAGCCAGTTACGAAAATTTATTTACAAGCTCTGTTACACATGTTTTATACTTGCAACGAATTCGTTTATTAACAACATTTTACAACACTTATTCCGTAGCCAAAAAAACAGTACTCATATAATCATAACGATTGAAAAGAATTCCTGAGCAACGGATGTAAATTTCTCTTTGGTGAATACTTCTCAGATGAGAACTATGATATATGATATATATTTATATGTTTCAATTAATGCGTGGTAATAAACATATCGCTAAATACCGTAAAAAGGATTTGCTCATCAAAAATAGTGATAATTCAACGATCACACTACTCAAAATAGACCTCATTTTATTGAACCTTTTTTAAACGAAATCGATGCATTAGACGAATACAAAAATGAGGTAGAATAATTAAACACTGTGATTTTTATACGCATAAAAAATTCCAAGACGACATGATAAAAATAAAATTTAGAAGTATCAATAAATGGGTAACTCTTCAACTGATATGCACTGTCTCGATTTAAAAACAGATGTGCGATGCTATTAGCATTCTAGTTTCATGACACTTGCACATCGATTGATGGCTCGTTTGTTCTTCCCTGCAAAAGCCGGACAGAGTAGAGATCCTTTTGGCGATTGATTTTTTAAGTAGTGAGGTCATCAATTACACTTTGCAACACTCAAAAAAGTACATGAGATTTGGGGCTATTTAATATGTAGTATGTATACACATATTTGCCATACATTTAATATATGGCTATTTGTGGTTTTTACAGAGTTGTGACTGTAGAGCATTTCAGCAAAAAGAAGGCTGAAATAAGTTCCTCATGTTATTTTGCATATCAAAATACCCACAGATTTCTAACACTTTCGTAAGTGTTGCATAGATTTACTCTTGTCAGCTTGTATTTAATTAAGTTCATCACTAAATACTTTATATCTAAAAGTTTTTGCATAATACTATCTTTTTCTTTCAGGTCTAATATGTTTCCAACAATGAGTGTAAGAAAGAGCAAAAATGATCCAAGAATATATTACAAATGTGTTCAAATGCGGGGAATTAACATTTGCTTGAGAAAAGCACGGCATTTCACGCAATATTGAGAAATTGTCCACGGCGTACTTTGATTGTGACATAGGAGACCAGGACGAGTGATGGACTCCTCAAATGTATTGCCTTCCATGTGTGAAAATATTGAGTGCCTGGTATGCAAGAAAAAATGTTCACATGAAGTTAGTTTAGAGTACCAATTATTTAGCTAGAGCTGAAAGATCACTTAAATGACTGCTATTTCTGTCAGCAAGACTTTTCAAGCTGTACTATAGCAAAGAAAAAAACATTGTTTACCCAAATTTCCAGTCAACTATGCGCCCAGTATAGGGCACACAAAATATTCACCAGTGCCCAAACCTCCAGTTCTAGAAATGCAGAGTTCATGGCACTGCAGATGAACACTCCAGTGGTGAATATATAGAGCCCAGTGATCTAGAGAGCGACAGTAAGCTATTACCATTTTCTCAAGACGTTTTAAATGACTAGTGCAGAGAACTCTATTTAATCATCAAAAATTAAAGCCAAGCCATCAAGGTTTCAAAAACGTAATCTTCATGAGAAAGGAGTGAAGATAAAATTAAACAGCAAACTAACAGAGAAATTGCTTACATTATTCACCATGAATGATGACTTATACTTTTGTCATGACATCACTGAACTTTTTGAAGAACTCGAAATACCACATGAAAACACCAACTGCCAACTTTTGATATGTGCATTTTAAGCTGTTCTGCTAAACAACGGTAGCACTCTGGTCATCTATTCCCCCAGCTTACAGCACAACCATGAAACAATCATTTGAAAATCTGAAAGCAATTCTAACAAACATATATTACGGTAACCATAATTGGCAAATTCTTGTAGATTTCAAGGTTGTGGCCACGCTTACTGGCCTTCGATTTGGCTATACGAAATTTTGCTGCTTCCTGTGCTTTTGGAACTCCTGAGCGAGACCTGTATATTTTGTACGCAAGAATTGGCCGATTAGCGATGAAATTGGGCAAGGAAAAATTTAATATTCACAAACCACTTGTGAAAAGTGATAGAATTCATTTAACTCTTCCCCTTTGTATTTTAAACTTGGTTTGTTTAAGGTATTTGTTAAAGCCTTGGACGAAGATTCCTCTGCATTTGCACATCTTGTAGAGAAAATTCTTTCCTTCAGTCAAGCTAAAATTAAAAAAGTATCTTCATAGTTCCCCCAATTCGAAAAACTGTGCTTGATCAAACTTCCATCACACAACATAAAAAGAAAGAAGCTTGCATTTGAGTCATTCAAGAAAGTGTGTGATATTTTCCTACGGAAACATCATTCAGAAGACTCTGTGCGAGTTGTGAATAATCTGCTGAATCACTCTCATGATATGGCCTGTAACATATTTCTAAAAGTTCATGTGATCCACTCTTATTTGAATCTTTTGCGAAGAATCTTGGTGATGCGAGTGATGGACATGGGGAGAGATTCCATCAGGATATTTCTGTGATGCAGCAGCGATTCAAAGGAAAATGGAACCCTGGCGTGTTGGCTGACTACTGCTGGAATGTAAAAAGAGAGGTCTACACTCCACACATGAAGCTTAGAATGACAAATTTTGTTTAGACTGACAGGTGTGTGTTTTTCATTCATAACCAACAATAATAACATATTGTTCGTGGTACAGAGAAAAAGTGCCTAATCCAGAGAAATAAAAGTCAGATTTAGAATTAGATTATTTTTTTTTTATCCCGAAACTGCTCTTACATAACAAGTACTTTTACTTAACCTGAAATTTGTTGCCCAGTGTTATTTATTCTTGTTTGTTTTTCTGTTTTTTTTCAAAATAAAGGGCCTAGAAGAAAACACATTTTAAAATCAAATTAATCGCTAATCTGAAACAAGTGATGACCAAGACTCAGCTACTGAGATGTGTCCCCATCTCCTTTTCAATTATTTAAGGATTTGGGGCTGAAGAAGGGATCCTCTGGACTGATGACGGCTCAAATTAGGGGAAGTTCAAGTGGTATGGATTTGGTCGGGATTTAGTATTTCGAACGTATCATGCTGCCGAGGAAAATTGGGTGATTGAAGAGCAATCTTTTGCAGTGGCACAAATGACCCTATTAAAATATTGTTCACATGATTGCTTGCTTCGTCCCAAATGACAGTATTTTTATCTTATGTGCTTCTCCCCATATCTCTGTAAACCATTCTTAACAATGTTCACGCATAAATTTTTATGAACCAAAATTTCTATCAGAAGCATTCCACTAGCTCGACTTCATTTATTCTAGTTCTTGAGTCACAACTTACAATTTGAAGTTCTTGTTCCATGTTATGAATATGCGCCTGGTCCTTCAAGGCTAGTGAGGAATGACTCCATTCTAGTAATGAATACACTCTTTTCACCGAAGTGGCAAAAAGCACCCTATCCATGCATCTTTTGAATCATGCAATTATTTTAAGGTTGTTTTTCGGTAGGTTTATGCGCAAAAGCACAAAGTAAATGACCAAGAATAGCTAAATTTGACCCAAAAATACAATATGGTTCCTAATAATAATTGAATTTCATTGAATGAATGTGGAATGAATAACCCATTCCAAGTTTCGTTCTTAATTTGACACGAAATAAAACTACAACGGAGCCCTGATACATTCGACAATTACCAGGAAGCCTCCGAAGATGTAACCACCTCAAATATTTTGAACCTAGACTGACAGGACACTGTGGTTAGGGGGCAACTAAACATTAAAAGCTCATATCAACACCTTGCTCCGCTTTCAACTGTAGTTGCACTAATACACGCTGCAGACAAACGCTACTGGTGCGAAGTTAATGAGCATCAAGAATAAAGGTTCTCCTTATTACTTCGTACGCATTGAAATATGAATTAAATTTCTCGAGTCATGTTTGACGTCTGTTAAAGAGGAAAGCCAACCACATTTTCCGTGGGCTTGTTCTTTTCTAGTTGTATCGTAGAAATCATCAATTTACCCACGCTTACAAAGCTTAGCGTACCCAGCTTCTTTCACGCGAGAAAAACAGTAAAAAGCCTGTCATTCGGTTTCATCTGACTCTGTAATAACTTCTGCAGCAAGAATCCATATCATTTCCCCACCATTATTAAGAGCAGCAAGAGAGCGAATGACGATTTCAAGAATGTGACCATGACCATAAAGAAAACTGAACAATCTGGAAATTTTCAATCGTCTTGGACCCTGTAATCCTGATGCGGTAATATTCAACTTTAGTATAATTCAACTACCCACTCGTGTGAAGATTATATATGCCTTTGGATTAGAATTAGCCACTTCTCAAACTAAACTTTCCTCAATTTTTCTCTCGTTCAAAAGTAGCCCATGATTTTAAAAACATAACGAGAGAGTAGATTTTAAATTTGGGGAATTCTATGATCGTCTCAAGGTAATTTATAACAAATAATTTTAAAACGTTCAAACTTCCAAAAACATTTCGGTTATTTTCTTGCCCAGTGATGTTACTGAAATGCAGATATTGAATCAAAATGTGAATCTAGTGGTATATTAACCTGATAAAGGTAGAGGCGCAGCCCTCGCAGATGAACATGTATATGTTGAAAAAATGATGAATATAATTTATGATTGCATTAAATTTTAATCAGTTTCCGAGCCAGCTCATTCTTTCGTAGCGAAAATAGACAACAAAATCAATAAATTCTCGTGTTAACTCAGAAAGCCCTCAGTGGTCTCAGAGAAGTTGCTTAAACTCTTTTCATTCCGAGTTTTTTTTCCGGGTGTCCTCTACAGGCTTCCTAAAGTTAATATATTAAATATTTTATTTCCACACTGATTTTCCCCTCTGTTCACTTTTTTTTAAATGATTGCATTAGTAATATGATTTTTTGGACGTATTCGTCAAATTTGAAAGTTCCTCTAATTATGATCAATGTCCAAAACTGAAACTTTTTAAATGAGGAATACCCCTTCTACCCTAACGCCAATAATTCATAAATGTTTATTCTTCCCTCGTACTTTGGTGAGCAATTGGAGCAGCTGAAATGTTAATTATATCATTAATAAAGTACTTCCTTCCGCTCATATCTCTTCAATTTTTACTAGTCCACACATTCACCATTGGCTCGTTTTTTCAGAAGTATGATAAAATTCCATCGTGTCTCCGTTCTTGTATTATCTACAAAAATAGTTACGCACAAAGTGCATCGGTGTGCGTTGGCTCAACAACCGGTGCATCACGTGTCACACAACCAGGGTGATGCAAAAATTCCGGTTTTTGATTCTACCATTTCATTGTAGAATCTATTCGTGCATTTAAAATTTAAAATCTGCTTGTGCATTTTCAGTTTTGAATCTCTTTTCATGTTTAAGATCAAACAATATCTTAAAGAAATGGAGAGTGTACATCGCCTACATTTTGTTGGTTATCTGTAGCTTTAAAGGGAGTTGTCTGTCTCATTTCAAATACGTTACGCTGTGTTATTCATCATTTTCTTTCCACACGCGCTTGATGCTTTGAATTTGGTAGTTTTAGTGTATGTATAATTGGTGTTGTAGTGCAAACATCTCTAGCCACGTACAATCATGTGTGAAATTATCTTGTCGATATCTTTTCAAATTTTTGTACATTTATCAGATTTTACATGACATGACCGATTGAAGCCCGAAACTTTTATTTTAGTACAGACCGCAAACAATTTTATAAAAGATGTTAAGCGTTTTGGTTCTTACCATAATCTTTTTATTAAAAATGCTCACTGAACAAAACTTCCCCTCGATGATAAACAGCGTAGTATAATATAACATCACGTAGCACAATATAACATAGCACAAAATAATATAGCAAAGCAGAACAAACATAACAAGCGTAAAGTATGGTGACGTCGCATGGTGTGGCGCAACGCAATGTAACGCAACTTAATATCATACATATATAATGTGCAATAAACAACGAGCAATGGACAATATATATATTGAAAAGTGTGATGAGGAAGACGTGATACCCGACTTAGGATAGACAATGCGCATTACACAAAGCACCCTGCATCTTTACTGCGAGATGGTGTGTTATTACCCTTGATAACTAGCAATAACAACCACACAGAAACGCAATTTAAATTGCAAACTGCATAAGTTTAACGTCAGACTCAACATTTACAAATACAATACACAACAATTATTAGTAAAAGTAATTAGTACCAAGTTATATTTGGAACATAAATACGCTCTCACTTCTTTTTCACATAAATATACTCAAACGATTTACATCCCAGTACACAATCACTAGCACAAAACTTACAACTACAACTTGACCTTCGTTTATATGTTGATAGCACTGCTGGAATCCTAATTTAAGCTAACCAGCTTATTTCCTCTTACAATTAAAGCATCAGCTTTTGGAATATGAAATAAGAGGACCGCAGACTTGCGCACAATTTCTAGCACACGATTACGTGGGAAAAACACACGCATTTAGACAGCGCAGTTCTCAATGATTGCCTCCTATACGCAGAAATTTTAAAAACGCTCTTTATGTTCAATTTATTCAGACATCATTTCTCGATTTGAATATTGAATCCGATCTGCATGTTCGTTAAAATTTTCAAAGAAGACAACTATTCAAACGATATTTTTTTTCAACCACTGTGCATTTTCCGATACGATAGAGACGAGGTTTACTCTATCAAATAACAACAGAACACCCTCCCCTTACACGAAAGAATTATCTTTCTCTTGATTTTTCCATAATTACTAATTATCCCTTATTATCTCTTCCGTCTTTTCCATTTTTGTAAACCTATCAGTATATTTTGTCAAACATTTTCTGGTAGGATGCCCTAGAAGTCGCTGAACTTATTCGGGCCCACAGGTAGCCATACTCAAATTTCACCATTGTACTAGACTTAAGAAACAATCTACCTCTTTATCACCTGTGCTAAATAAATTTTGTAGAGTGTTTAAATTCTTTAAATATATTTGTGTATCTTCATAGATAAGAAACAATAGGGCAATTCAACATCCTTTCAATGATATTTTCTCAAACAATTCCTTCCAAACTCACCCAGACCCATTTCAAACGTAGATTTCCTATAATCAAGTTTGATTATAAGAAATTGTAACATTTTTATAGTATCAAAGTTGAACAATGATTGAACACTAATAAAAATTTCAAAAATATTTCATCTTTTTCTGACAATTTATGATCAATAAGTATTCAACTATTTGATGGATTATAAGTTCACTCATCTCTACTTATGAATGTAGAGCAAATTTCATATGCTTTATTTTCTAGGTTATTTCTCAAAATAAGTCGCAACATTATTTATTGAATAATGAATGATGCTTCTACACACAATGCATCGCTCCTGGTTAGGTTGTCGATATTATTTTTTGATTTTTTCTCATAGGCCAAATAACTTTAATTTAATTTCTGCTCAACGCATATCTCACCGTTCACAAAGAACGACTTCTACATGTCTTATGTGCGCACATAAAGCACTTCTGAGCCCACTCTGTCCACTGGTCGCAATAAGCTGCTCATTTTCTTGAAGTTTTTCTCAAGCTCATCATCGCTCCTCCTAGCTAAGGATACTGACACGCGATGCTGAGCCTCTTTTCCTCGTGTTCTGCCTGAGAGCAGCCCAATAAGAAAAGATTTTACAATGGTACCTCCTCGTTTTAGCCAAAATTCTCTTCCTACCGCTACATATACTGTCACAGAGACCCATTTTCCATTGTGATATTCTTACTCTATGCATGAGACGTGTTAACAGCCTTGCCCGATAGCTTCGGTTAGTAACACAAACATTATTTCGAGCCTTTTTAAACCAGCGACCCGGAGCGAGGGTTAGTGCTTGATGTAAAATGTTTCTCTTTTCTGAAATAATCAATCAGCGCTCGATTTCCTACTCCGCCACGTGGCTTCTGGTCTCCAAAGTTTTTACAATACGACATTCAGATCACTCGTACATGTTTTCTTCTTTAATAATATCCTTAAATAATTAAATTTGTGACATCATTCGTTACACAATGCACAGTGCACAAGGGACTAGGCATGAAACAGTATGCACCACGCGCCATGCACATCGCATTACGCACAATGTGCAATGCACAATGCACTATACATTCTGCTCAATGCACAATACACAGTGTTTAACATAATACATTTTAAATCATCATGGAGAATTTCTGTATCCTAAACACGGGTAATTTGCCATCAAGAACAATAGTAGTAATGGCAAGTCGCAAAACGCTTGAGCAGTTATTTTTTGTCAGCAACAAGAAGTGCTCAGTATCAGAGAGAGACAAGGACCGGCCGGAGCTGTAGGATCGCGTGTCTTAGCTACTTTAGCGTACACTGTCAGAGAGAGACAGAGAAAATTTGTGAATGAATAATAAATTTATAGAGCTAGGAACACAGGAATTGGTCTTTGTGAGTTGAGCTCGAACATTGAACGAGGTTTGAACGTGAGGAATGCGAATGACCAGGACATGCGTAGGTCTACAAAGGCAGACTGGATACCGTGGAGTGGTAAATTAGCCAGGTTCTAAACACATCTTCCTCATCGTGACTCGTTCTAGGTAACTCAAACTGAACGAAGTACCGGTTATCCTGATGTTGGCTGGACAATACAGGATGTAATTTTAGTACATTGATCTGAGAATGTAGATAAATATTCCCCGTATTATTAAACTTATGTATGAAAATGAATCTGAGAGACTCACAGGGTGGAAGAAACTAGTGACAATACTTAATGTTTAATCCTGCTCTAATAACGTGACATGTATAAAAAAGTCAAATAAAATACATAAAAATCCAAAACAAGACATAAATAAAATATCATAATGTATAAAATAAGTCGTGGGTTGTGTTGTGCAGTGAGGACGGTCCTTGTTCCTCTCCAAAGCAAAGTGCATGAATTGGTTTTTACTGATCATCTATGCTTTTTCGACTTGGAAGAGTGCCCACTCAAACCAAGAGCATCCAAGAGTAAATTCATCCAACCATAATCAAAAGTTGTCTATCAAAAAGTGTAATTTTCCGTCGCAAAAAGCACTCAACCCTCAATCTTGAGAAACCAGCTAGTGTTTTCCCCCATTTCAAGATGGCGGCTAGAAACCCAAGACTTAATTAAAAGCAGCAGTGAGACTACGCTAGACTTTGGCCCACATCCTATCATGGAAAAATTTCCAAAACAGAGTAAGCAAGTGGTTTCTATTTTATATGATTGCTTCAACTCAGTAATGACAAAATTTCAAAAAGAAAAAACCGACTCAAACACGCTAATCTAAACACTAACGAGGCAAGAAACTGAGCAGAAAAAAATCAAGGACAGCGAAAATACCACAGTAGACAGCTTAGGCTCCCGTCTGGACCGGTATGAAAGAAAGGAAGAACGCGATGAGTTAGCAAACAAAAAACGTACTCTTGTTATCTCAGGGGAACTGCCGTCATCACATGCAGATGAAGACTGTAAGGAAACGCTTTAAAAACTGCTGAAGTACAAAATCAACATTGTTATAAAATTAAACATCGAACCTTCAGCGAACCAATTCATTGATCAATCTAGTGTAGAACTTGGTTAAGTGGATTGGGTTAAACTTAATTGCACACCTTAAAATAGAGCTGATGATAGGACGCCCTAGAAACTGCTAAACTTATTCGGGCCCACAAGGTATTCAAATGCGTCCATTTTAATAGCCTCAAGAAACAATTTACTGACGAATCGCTCGTGATAAATTAACGTTTGAAATTTTTAAAATTGTCTAAATATGATACATGGGCCTCAAATGAACGTACTTTATTCAAACCAGACTTAGATATCAATTTTTCGTTCTTCTCTTTTTAATATATCAATCAACTAAATTGCTGCACACTACCTTGTATATTCTCTTACGTCCCAATAACATTGTTTTGTGTCCCAATTTTACGTGCCTTCAGAAATGTTTGAGTTCGGTAAGAATATTTCAAAACAAAGGGTTCGTACATTATGCTTTTTACTAGATTGGGGTACATTTCTGCTTATACGCCAGCATGAATTTCCTACGTGACATGTTCATAAAGTGTACTTATTATTTTATATATTTGTTTTTTCTACGCGCCTCTAAATTGCGAATGGTTCAGGAGTTCCAAAAAGCGAGTAAGGGGGGTTGAAATTTGCTGAACTTCTGCTCCAGAACTCTCTGAGATTGTTCAATTATGTTCAAATCCTTCAATTGTGTTACCTTGGGAATGTTCGATAGCACCTCAAACCGACATTCAATGTTGATAATGTGTACTGGCGAACTTCCATCGCGAACTTCCATGACTGTTTTGATGCTCGATACAAGGGGAATTGTGAAGAGTACGTCGCAGGTTTCAATGTACTCGTATATTCGTAAAACTTTATACCTAATAATGGAGAGGCCATGAGATTGCCACAAATCATCACATAGCCACCTGAATGGTTGATTATAGAAACATACAAGCTGAATCAGTGATTTCGCAGTCGCATTCCAGGAGTATCCTCTGTTAAATGAAGGTAACGAGGGAAATCGTTTCTCGTCAGATTATGTATCTGACTCCAATTAGTGCCCAGCTTTGGCAGTTTTTTATTCACTTCCAATTTCTTGGCTCAATTTTGTAACTCGCTTTGGAAATACGCTCTGAAAGTTACATAAATTGGTTCACTCATTTGTTGTAATTTGTAGTTTGGTTGAACAAAACACGTGAAAAAAAAAACAAATCCTTGCATAATCAATGAACCAGGAGTCGTGTTATCAAAGTTATCAAATGAGATAAGCAATGTGAACGCACGAACAGCATCCTTAAAAATATTCCAAACTCGTTTACATCTACTATTATGCACTGTTCAAAAAGGGTTCACATTGTATCGCCAAGGCCAGTCGGTACGCAGCCATCTTTTCGTGACTCGGAATGTTAATCAAATTTCATTGATGATTAGTAGAAGTACTTCATGTAAAATTATTCTTGCAGCTGAATTTAAAAAATGTTTAAAAAATTAATGAATTAAAATTTCAATGGCATTTGCATTAGATTCATTTTCGGTACGAAGAATGGCGTTTTAGATAAGCCAAACAAGACCGATCGTATCTTTGCACATGAGGCTCAGCATGCCAGATAACGACAGTCGGTGCAGCTGGCCCTCTCAGAAAAAAGCTGCAAGTCGCCGCTGTCTGCAGGCTGCGGACATTCTGGCGGCGTGCACGGAGGCCAATGACCGGAGGCAAAAATAGCCAACACAATCACGGCTCATGTCATGAATTCTACAATCTCTCGAGGCACAAATTGGAGGCGGTTTAAGAGAACGAGCAGCTCTCTGCGCAGAACAGTTACGGGAACCTGATTTAAGTTAGCCCTCATTTCATTTCATATGACTACTGAAAGTGATGCAAGTCCGTTCTGACTAATCTGTGGTCTCTTCGTTACAAATGAAAAGATTTTCGCTATTTTAGTACGTACCTTTCCATCTATACTTTGATTAGGTGAGAAATTCAATAACATGGAACGTTTGTGCGAAGGAAATTTAAATTGAATATTCGCAATGGTGAGAACTTGAAATGGAGACAATTGGAATTTTGTCGGCTAGTAATTGACCAAAATAAACTTCTATGATTAGGAAGAAAAATATATATTAGTTTATCACTTCATATGATCATTGGCTATGAATCATCACGCAAAGTTTTTGTTCTCGAGTTCTGAGGCATAGAAGTTTAGCTCAGAGTGCTTGAGCGAGAGGAATTTCTAAATGAGATAGGACAGGGAGAGTTGAAAAGTGTAATTTCATTTTCGTTCACGCTAAATTTATGTCCTTATTAGGAGCAGAATATCAATTGGATATTGGCTGGAAAAACGAAACTTGTTTGAGTTGATCAGGATGATGTCTCATATGTAGCTTGTTATGACGTATGTTTTGATGATTCCATCGCTAGACATCATTGTTATGGGCCACATGATTACCTCACCGATGTCACATGTTATTCTGTCCTACTGGAAATTTCGTCTCCATGCGACGTCATATCGTATGTAGGAATTGATATTTTCTACCGAATTATATTCTTTTAGGAATCATTTTAATAGGATAATTGGTATCCTCTGACACCAGCCTTAAATTAGGCACACACTAATTAGATAAATCATTTATGAAATATTATGACTGAATGATTCACTTAGGTCAGCATGATCAAATGATTATTTTCGGTAAGCGTGCGGCGAGGGCATTATCAGAGCCGTATTTTCAAGGCCAAACGTTCAGGATCATTTTTGAACTTCGTCTCAACGTTTCCAATCTGCGCTCTCGTTCTCCCAATCTTACAAAGGGAATTAGAGACACGAAAGATTACATTAGGGAATTAGAGACACGTAGAGTTACTCAAATGCTGTGCTTATCCATGATAACAAATCTTTCAAACGATGATGGTTCTTTTTGAGGCGTTAGAGTGGAAGTCGTTGGCCAGCCGCATTTTTCCTCGTAGCGTCGTATATATCAGATTTTATATACGAATTTTATGTGATACATAAGAATTTTAAAAACTTTTACTTATGTGTAAGTTAATGAAAAGTAAGCAAAAAAACACGCAAGATTCAAGTCAATGAGGTGCAGCTGCTGAAATCAAATACTAAATGGCTATATCTTGACACACGGTAAAAGACTGTGAAGTAAAAGTCGACACAATGTTACAAACGTCGCGGTGTGGACAATGTTGTTTAAAGAGGCGCACAGAACGCATATCTCGATCTCCTAACTCGTAATAAGCCAAGTCCAAGCTTTAGTGAATATCAAGACACTACTTGAATATATCGTGTGTTCTGCATAATGTTGTGAAACAGATAATTCGTCACAAGGCTCTCAAACCAGAAAAGCCGTCAAAGAGTTGAACTTGTATTTTTCAATCTCACGTAACATTACACTCGATCAGTTCATGTTAAATTTCCCAGCAGCGAAAAAGATGTAATCAATGACAACAATGGAAAGAAAATTTGAAATCATTTAGTTATAACGTTTCGATCGGCTCGTAATAAACAATACATTTGAAACAAATAAAAGATTAAACTCGAGACAAAACTAAAAGTACACTTTAAAAGGTAGAAATTGAAACCTCTGAAACAAACCTTAATCAGAATAATTATTATCATGGGATGAACACTCGTACGTACAAACGGTGGCTTGCGTCTGGCTCTGACCCTAGCTTTATTTACGGTCTCCAAAAATTCGTTTAAGCTAATTTTGCCCCAATTTTTCCGTTAAAATCAATGTTTGCAGCTTATAACTGTGCTGCATATAAAATCGGTACACTTCTTGTCCCTGTTCTCAATTATTTAACTGTTGATGATTTCACCGAAACCAAGTCATTCGACTTTGCCAAATATATTTCTAGGCACTGTTATGCGAACGATCATTATATGGATTCCCCTAACATAGAGAACAGTTTTACCACTTTACAGATAACATGAACAACAAATACATGTCTTGATTACTCATTTTCTAACGCTTCCTTGATAGTCATTGGTTCCAGCAGAAAATTTTTCAAACCTCTTTTAAATTTCTGTTTATTTGCAGCTTTTTTTATTTTCAATTGATTTCTCTGCCAACAAACTGAAAGCTTTGTAAAACGGCATTTGAATGTGTTGTCACAATTAGAAATGGTTTAAAACTGTCACAAACTGTCACAAACTGTCACACTCTCAAATTTGAGAGTGCAATATTTCCTTAGTTTAAATTGTTTGACCTTATGACGCAGGCTAATGCCCTGCCCGAACAAGCTCGACTACAGTTCCATTTAAGTCGTATCGGAAATAAATATAGAGAACTGAATTACTTCATACACTCGTTCGACAGAAAAAGTATCTCACCATATCTCCTAGGTACTTTCAAAGCCTGGACAGCCCCGTTCAGTGAGAAATCAACTATATATTGGAACAAGCATAATTACTCCCTTCGATTTATTGCGAACGGCGAGAAATTTTTAACCACTAGTGTGAGTCATGATATCCATGAATAACCCGGGAGATGTACATCTATGCGCATCTCACCGAGCTCTATTTGAGAGGGTCGTACAGCATCCTGGTCATGGTCACAGAAAGAGCAATTTTCTTTGCTATACGTTGAATTCAAGTACCACTGTCTGAACGGGCGTCGTGAAAAAATCATGAGTATGCATAAATTTAAAATTTCAGATTCATGTCGACCCAATTTTTTCCTTAGAATACTAAAATCCTTCTAGTTGCACAAGCTAAAACCATTCCTTAATGACGTATTCGTATATAGAGCGCTTATATTCTCGAAAAAAGTAAACCTGTAGATTTTTTATTCGCTTTTGAATTTCTGGTTCCAATCTTAATGTATTAACGAGTACTTTCAGTGGTGGATTTAACTTTATTTTGCCTTTTCTTTGATTGCAAGGGAATCGAAGTGTTCTCATTCAATCGAAACTCTATTAAATTATGGTAACATTTTTTTCTACATTGCTTTTATTGTGAATTTGCCCAGTAAAAAGGATGTTCTTAAGATGTTTTCAATTAACTTATCAGCATTTAAAACGAAATTGGGTTAAATTTTTTCAATATTATGTATTGGAAATAGTGAATGTACGAAGCATACATTGAATCTCCAACTGAGGCACAGAACGAATGATAACATATAAGCACAGACTGCAACCTTAATTTGTGAAGAAGTTCAGAACATACTGCACATAATTCTCAGATTCTTTGCATGCCAGTTCGTCATATTTTCTTACCAACAGTTGTTATATTTTACAATGTCGTAAGTTGAAGACTGATCATCTTACTTGCACTCTCACGTCTTTCACCCAGCTACTGCACAGAATTCAATAAATGAACCGTGTAAGTATGCTTGCATTTACGGTTACAGATGATAGCAATCGTTAGCGGACGTTTCCAAATGAAGAGGGGCCTAAGTTTTCTGTAAGTTAATTATCAATCATTGATCATATCAGTCATTGATCATATCAATCATCAATCAATCATTGTTCAACCACACTTGCTGTTTTCAAGTGAGTCTAAGATCTATCAGTTGAATCACCGAGAAACGCTAGACCTACACACTTATATTCAGTCAGGGATTGAAGTTGCTCTCATGAGTCTACAGCTCAGTGAATGTGACATACAGACCTCACTAACTGCCTGCCAGTTTACATAACTACAGAACTATAATGGACAAAACTTCAAAGACGAACTCAAATTAATCTTACCGGGTAGAATCAACGTTCTTTTAGGAAAAGATTTTAGACTGTGTTGTTAGTGCAACAAACCCCCGAACAAAGACCTTTGAGCTATAGACCGGAGCTAGGGTTCCGTCCTCTTTATCTCATTTAATTGCGCGATAACGGATGACAAAAGTTAAAAAATGTACGAAGAGAATATAATTTAACTGGGAAAATTCCGAAAACATGATTAGTTTCAGAATTTATGACAACCTTTTTTTGATGTTCGTTTGTCACACCTTTCTCCAGTTACGAAAAATTGACAAAAAAATTGTGCAGAAGCTGGAATTGTGAAAAATATTCCAAATAAACGTCAAAATCCATTTTCACGTTAGCTCTTGATATAGAGAATAACTGTAACGAGACATGTATTTCATGGACAGCACATTTCTTCGTGTTAACCTAAAATGAGAACAATGCTATCTCATGTCAGGTTGATCAAGAAGTTATGATTTTTAATTTGTAAATTTTGATAATAGCTAATAGCTTCTAACAACACTTTGTCTCAACTAGTATCTTATAACTCAAGGGTCGAGATTCTAAAATATTGATCGCATTGAATTGAAATCATTCTCATTTTAAACTTTAGTTTGCGTGCTTTAACAAGTTAAAATGAGTAAAACGTTATAATGGGAACTTGAACAGCCAAAAATACTTGAAAATTTTCAATGAGTATGTTATTCAACATGTGTCCTGGCTATGGGAGTCAATTCAATAGAGTGTAGGTGAAACAAGATGGATCTCAGTGCCGCAGAACTACTCCTGCAATGAGCCGTTCAAACGCAATTTTTGGAGAGTGTGTCACTGGATTTGGACATGGGTAGAATGGCTGCCGAGCTGTGCGGATCTAACTCAGTGCGATTTTTTCTCTGAGGTTATTCAAAAAATAAAATTTATGAAACATTTTAAACTGGCGCGCAATATTAACATAACCGTATCATATGAAATGTTCACATGCTTAAAAGTAATTTGATTCAAAATTCGATACTAATTTCAGAAATCAATGTCAAAAATGTTTTCAAAACAACGGTGGTCGTTGGTTCTATAAGTGCTTAGATATGAGCATTTATGATGAATTATTTCACCGTAAAAAACAAATGCTTTTTTTAAACAAAACTGCCTAGACATTTTTTCTCTCTATTTAAAGAATTTCCATGCAAATCGATTAAGTAGCAACGCTCCAAAGATCCTTCGTACACTGAAAGAAATAATATCCCTATTTTGAAGCTACGTGCATCTGACGTTTGTCCCAAGACCGAGACATACAGATGCATCATCAATGAGACACTCAAGATTAGGATGCATGCCAATGTCTCCAGACCCGATTTAGAGATGCTCCAGTGTCTCATCAAAAATGCTTCAGTGTCTAATCGATGAGACACTTGGGCTTTAGTTTGATGCATTTATAACTGGCGACTCACAGAGAATTTTACGGATCTTAAGTGTAGCATTGCACTGCCATGCATGGTTGACGCTCCCATAGCCTGCAGTTTTATTGTTAATTAGAAACGTTCTCGAATCTTCTGGAGAGCAGCTGCAGATGCTGCTGGTGACACCAGATATACGAGAACCCGCTGAAGAGCAGCGGCAGAAGGTGCTGTGGTCACCAGTTGTAAGCCCTGCTGATACTACCTATGCCTTTACGTTCCATTCGGCTAAGTGCGGTTGCGGTCTTTCATTGGCCTCTACTTTAGCCTTGAAGTTGAAAACTTTAAGTAGAAGTCGGAACGTATTTAATATAAATTAAATTGGTACACCTTATATTTCCTGAGCACTTGAATGACTAGAGTCAGAGTTGAGGGATGACTAAGCCATTACATTATCATTACCAATAAAACGATGTCTGCACTTTGAGATACTTAACGCTCATCGAAGGGTCGCACTTCCGACGAGACATCTGCTCTCTCTTTGAGATGTTCTGGCTACCTATGAGACACCTGAATAGCCATGATGCACTTAGAGAGGCAAAAATTTCTTTCAGTGAACCAATGAGCAAAACAATCCCACTTTTTACGTCCTAGTGTCCAAACTATCAATATGAATTAAAATTTGTTTGTACTGGCAAAGTACACAAGTTAAGGTTAAAAATAAGAGTCTTTTAAATCTCTACGATCAATTCTGAATGAGTATCAAAGATTTGAAAACATCAACGCTTTTGCGTGAGACACCCTGTTTAAAAACTCACATTAAATATCTAACGTGTTACGCATTAAAAGAAAAAGTGGATTATATGGAGTTGGGCTGAATTACAGCTATCTTTGAGCGCCTGTCTCAGATTAGAAATAAATTACTTCTTAGTTATCTCATTTCTTTACTGGAAGATGGTGTAATTACATTGAAGTTTACAGAGAGCACAAAGTTATGAATTGTTAAGTGCAAAATCTTTTTGCTTTAAGAAATAGCCTCTACACTACTTTCAATTCAGTAGTTCATAAAAACTTCACTCATGAAGTGAGACTAGAGCTAACAGCTCCTTTCTGTCGAATCTGCAGATGACAGCTCAGTTAACGTAGAAATTGTTGGGAATTTAAAAGCCTGTACCGAATAATTTTGTTGGGAGAAGAAATGAAATATTGGTACAAATGTAACTGAAAACACCGCCATTCATCGGCAGTTCAGCAGCAGTTACTTCAGCAACGATGTCTTGCTTCCAGACAAGATGAACCAATAACGGTACAATATTTCTTTGTGTGTAGCAACAACAGACGACGCCCTGACGAAGTTTTAAAATAAAATTTAGCAGCCGCTAAGACCACACCTGCAACGATCCAAATTGAAACATGTGCGTTGAAGGGAAAAGAAAGCCTTGATGCTCTGGAAAATTCAACAATGTACCATTTACTAGACTCAAGGATGCATGATACTTGTACTGCAACTATCAATTCACGATTAAAACGCATGCCTCCGCGTATAAAGTTTAGGTTTAAAATGAAATTCCAAATGAAGCATAGAAAAGTGTATTTGAAATGCTCAGTTCCAATTGTGGCAATTCATTCAACTTCCACCTTTAAGCAACGTGTACTTCGACCTGTTAGGATTACTAAACACTATTTGAATGTCTTTCATAAATGACATTGTTATATAAAAATATCTTGTTCACTTTAGTATGGATTGATTAGAGCCCTGTTAAACGGACAGAGTTTAGCTAGTTCAATTGATTAGTTAAAAATTAATTAGTCAGAAATCACTTAGAATTAATTACAATAAGAACGTATTGATACGAAGTGTACTGGCCTCCTTTAGAAATGTCAGGAAATCAGCGATGCATTTTTTTCCTTGTGGAAGTCCTCTAGGTATTTCTCCCGAATGAATTTTTTAAAACATGATTTTTGCCTGTGCAATCATTCAAAGAGTGACACGCAGAGAAAGGCATGGGCGTAGGTAAGTACATGCGTGTTGATACATAACTTTTGTGTGTAGATAAATAGTTCGAAAAGTTTCCTATAAGATCCTCAGCATGTTGGAATGAAAAGTTTTGCGCTGTAGACACTGTTTTTTTTTCACTTGGAAAAATGCTGATATCGTCGGCACTATATACTCGTAATCGTCAGAGTCTCTTTTCGCTCAACTGGCAACGTTGTGAAGTTCGCTCGGCATTCCCTAGCTACACAGGCGTGACGGGTCAGCTCTAGAGCGTGCTCAAGCGCTCGACTCTGAGTACAACACATCCTCTTCAAATTCTGCCTGACCTCGCCGGTTCTTCCCTTGATGTATTCCAAACATCGTTTTAAGCTGCATTCCAATCAGCGGAAATAAATGAGAATCACGATCGCGGACCCTGAACTGGCTATGAAATTTACCATGTATATATATTATTCATTAACTATCAAACAGAAGTGCGGTATGAAATATGTTTACCATATTCTGTAAGCACGCATTTTTGCTACAATTTTGGGGATCTACAAACACCCACACTTTCGTGGATAAAGTTTAGACAAAGCCTCACATCAAGCTTGTTTGTTTTCATACTTTCCTGTCTTATACCATCTTGCTAAACTCTCCTTCAATAATCGAGAAAACTCTTCGGTGGAAAACTGAAATTGATAATAGTTCTCTAATTTTCTGGGTAATGCAACAGTAAAAGCTTGGAAAATTACCAGTCTAAGTAATTATTTAATGAAAAAGATTAAGTACAAGATATTTTAATTCTGATATCCTTTTACTCATTTTCTTCGTTTACGGCAATAAATTATCTTTCAACATTTGAAGCCAGAGATAGCTTGTACGAGTGGAAACTTTCGTGAAACAACTTGCCACAACTGACCAACACCTTGTTCATGATGAATGAGTTTATCTCAACACATTTAATTTGTATTAACCAGCTTTATATGCACCCATTGGTCACTATCACCTCACAATTAAAAAGCGATGCAGAATTACAGTACTTTGAGTATTCCATTTGGTAGTGCATTACACTGGTTCTACCTTATATAATAAACACAAATAATGTCGTAAGAATGTAATGTTGCATTACACTCCTACAAAATAACTGTTTCTTTAAAGTGGCGTTGTCGCTTTCTGAGCTCAAAACTCAGGGTTTTGATTGATGGTACACGCAAATGATTTGCGGGCTCCGGCGAGCGCTGAATTGTTTAATACTTTCACTGATCACACAACTCATATCAAGTCACGCAATTTCCTGAAATATTGGGTTACAGTAAGAACATTATTTGTCACGTCAGGTTGTAATAAAGCAAAGGAGGGTAAGGCATGAAAGCCCATGAACAGAATTCGTTGATACAATTCAAATAAAATTTAAAAAAAAAGTTTCATATTTCTGGCTAGAAAAAAAATATAACGCTCATTTTCAGTATTTCACATAACACGTGAATGTCACGAGACAGAGATTGGTCTCTGTCTTCGATAGAGGGATTTAAACCTCATAGTAAAAGAGGAAAAAAAAAATTAAGAGCGGAAGAAACACAGAAGGAGAAACTATGGAACAGGTGGAAGACAGAAATAGTTAGTATCTGCTCTGCGTAACCCAATTCCAGCGCCCCAGATCAACATGGGAAATGAAATAACTAACAACTCTGGAGGTCAGATGCCTTTCGCAAGGACAGTATGAAGAGCGCCTGATATTTAACGCAGTTATAAAGACAAAGCACTTTTCAGTGTGTCGCAAAAAATTTGGCATAACTCAGACCCCTTACGACTGATTCATCGTTTAGTATTTTTGCTTGTGGAAAGAGATTGATTTTTTTCTATGAGACTGAAAATATTTTCAAATTGTTCCAAAAAATCCTTGAGTAATAAAATTTCGAGTAGAGGAGGATAGTACTAGGGTTACGGCGCAAGAAACGAGTTTCAATGTGATTTACGGTTCACTAATAACATTTATTTCTAAAACAGAAGTTACACAACTTTCATTTATCGTAAAAATAAAATCGACCACAATTTAGTTTACATAAACGTCCACCAGTCTCCATGAAGCAACTCAGCATTTGAATCTCCCTCGTTTAGCACCACAATCATATTCTCTTCATTTCGCGCATCCCATTCAGCAATTTAACAGAACGAGACGAAAAGCATAATCTCACTTCTAGAATCAAATGAAGATAAAAAATTATAACTTAAAATGTAAATCTTTGGGAATTCAGTTATAAATGTTTAAATTGTGTGTTCATTTTGTAGGCATTCTGTACAGTAAAAAAGAGCTTGTTGCTCCAACACAAGAAAATGAGTCAATCTTTCCTTCTTTCACATCAACTGAGCGTGATACTACTAAATATTTCAGGACAGCGTCCTCCATTCGGACCTTTTTTTTCATTATTCAACCTAGAGCAATGAAATTTGGTATACTGATAGTAAATGCAATTGAAAATCATTTGTCAGTCGTGAAAAAATGCGATTTTCCCCATAGAAAACGAGATATTCATAGAAAACGAGATTTTTGGGGGGGTTTTTCAAAATGTATCTCCTCCGACAGTTTTTGAGTAAAAGTGATTATTTTGGTATCATTGGATGCGGAAAGACGTGGACATTCCAGGAAGCCCTATGCTGTTTCCCAAATTTCCAGTTTTAATACAAAAAATTGAAAAAAATTGCGTGCAAAATTTAGTTTCGAAAAATGCGGATTTATGACGTCATAACTTTTGAACAAAAACTAATTATGAAATCAATTAGAACTTTCTGAAAAGGCCTTGGCTTTCCACATCCAATGATACCAAAATCATTACTGTAGTTTGGAAACTGTAGGAGGAGATGCATTTTGAAACCCCAAAGTCCATTGTTTACATTATAATCAAAGCAAAGAAACATAAACAACTTTAATTGAAAATGTTTAAAAATTTTTGGTTCCGGTTAGACTTCTGAAATCACTATAGAGCAATACAGAGACATAGGAAATGACATAGCAACGTCGCTCCGTGAAGAAAGTGTCAAGGGGGAGGTGTAACATGATGAAATACCACTTCCCCCTCCCCTCCCCCCCATTCGTCAAACCCCCGTAGCAGGCGAACAAGTGAACGTACGAGTCTCATTTTTTCACAGGATGTACCTGAGCTCTTACACTTCCTATAGCAGCAATAATCCCTTTATCTCAAATGGTTTCAATCTCCTGGATTCCTATGGGGGACGCTGTCCTTCACTCTTCTCCCATAGCAGAACGTGATATCTTATCAAAAAAATTGACTGCCACACGAAGGTTGTTAAGTGATGTATACTTAATCATTGAAGAAGGTATTTTTTTCCTTTAGTTCCAACGTACCTAGCGAGATGCAGTAAATATCTTCCCACAAAATATTCTGAGCACACGTGCGGCATCGCTCAATAGGCTCACATGCGCTCCAAATCGACGGGCGCTTTAGCTTTGCAAGGCTTCCCTTTGACCGTCACGTTCTTCCGATATCCCGGCTGGTGTTTTATTCACAGAACAAAGCACGGCGCGCAGGTAGCCTGATCAGCTGCATGTTCAACATAAATTACCTTGGTTCGAGAACATTATACAATTTTTTTGCAAAGTCCAACGACGAACAAAGAAGCAAAGAAAATCGCTTTAATAGGAATCATATTCCTTTAAAAAAACCTTTCCAATAATAAAAAAGAACTTATAATAAAATAAAATCAATAATAATAATAAAATAATTATACTAAATAATAAATTATAATTATATTATATATTATAATAAAACATAATAATAAAATAAAACTTTTGGTACTTTCAACATTTTTGATTGTCTTTTGATAATCGCCGATTTAGCTGCCGACTTAGCACTCATTAGGATAACATATTTATATGTGACCTGAAAAAAATACGAGATTAGGTATATCTCAACATGCGTGAACCTTTACCTGAATAAGAAACCAATTTTTGAATATTTTTTTATTAAATATGCAAATTATTCCCAAGAAATTTAATCTCCCCCAGGATAAAACAAATGTAAAATCAAACAAAAAACTGAAATTCATTCGGATTTCAAATTTCGGAAACCTAAACAAACTATTAACTATGAACTGCATATCACTAAAGATCGTGTAATCGTTCCAAAAATGTAGACCTGTTTAGCAGAATAGTTTAGATGCAGATATTGCCTTCCTCGCGTTTCCTGCTATGTCGTGTAGTCAAAATATTAACTTCTCTTCTATAGACACGAGAGGCGAAAACAATTTAGTCATCTTTTAACATCGGCAATCGAAATAGAAGGGAAATTCTGCAGAAATTAATGAGAACTTCTCCTCTTCCTATTAGAATGCAAACTGACATAGAATTTCACGTGTGAAGAGGCCTCAGATGTGAGGCCTCTTAGCGATTTTGGAGGCCTCAGATTGTCAATTACTACAAGAAACGAGCTCGAAATTTCAGCACTCTGCTATTGGGTCGTAGCAGTGATTAATTAACAGATCCTTGAATTTTGTTCTTGTGTATTTAGATGAGGTCAAAGCAGAAACTAGGCACAATTTCCTTTCAGTCTACGTCTTCTGCATTTTTTACGAACTAATGTTCTTCTCTAATGTAACGGTAAAATTATAAGTAGCTGTTAATGCACTGTGAGAATTTCCCATGCAATATTTAAATTTGACGATGAGTATCAGATCATCTTGGATGCTGCGAAAGTACTAGATTAAGTCTAAAAGCTGCCATATTTTTGACAAATCATGACGCATTTGCTATATTCATTCTTCAAAATATATTTATACTTTGTATGACAACGTACACAAAATGAAGCTAGAGTGCTGACTCGTCAATGTTTTGCTACCGCTCACATGTCATCTTTTATAATCGTTCATTGATTACAGCATTTTCAGACCTTGAATTCTGGGCTGGAGTCGATGCGTATCAACTTACGAAGGAGTTCAACAAGAAGTGAGCCAGTGAGAAGTAGTAATCGTAAATACACGTCATAAGAACAAGTCGTACCAAGAAATGGTTGCGCAACCAAATGAAACTCTGAAAAATAATACGCAGGCACGTGTATCAAAAAGAATATTCATTTAACTCCTCATTTTACACCAAAGAATTTGCAGAAAAATAAGATTGCGGCAAATGAACCGTTTTCCTCGTAGTTGATTTTAAGTTTTTTCTATCAAAGTTTCATATACGCGCACTGTCGAGCTTTTCGAGACAGTACCTAACTCCAAAAACACGGAAATTACCTTCGCTTTCAAGTGATGGCTCCTAGCGAAAAAATATAATTCTGATATCTAAATTTAATACTTCAGAACATGTTGTATTCCTCCTCCTTCACAGCGCCACTTCGTAAAGGTCAGGAGTGACTCTGGCTTATCGAATACGATTGAAGTTTATTAAACCTAAGGCAATCAAAGCCATGCTTTCACTAACTCGTGCCACTTGCTTACCGTGCCGCTAATCGAGTTTGACAGCCATGCTTTTATAAGAATAGGTATTTGTCACTAGTATGAGAATTCACTGTTCATTTTGATTTCACAGCGCATGCAAAAATTTTGATGTGTTCTATCTTTTTTCCTATACTGCATTGCTAAATTCAATTACATATATGTAATAACAACAACAGATAAATTTATTATCCTTTAGTGAAGTAACTCTAACTTATAGAGCCAGTTTGCTTCTCTACCTGCGTATTTCTCGATGCAAAAAGTATATTTTTGATGGTGTTTGAAATTCAGTACTTTACTTAGTATTTTACTTCTCAGTGAAGAAAACATCATTGATTTTCTTGACACATTTTACATTTGTACATAGAACATGAAACCAATCGTTGATACAAATGTGCATATTTATACAACTAGCAACTCCCGCAGGAGTTTACAGCTTGGATAGTTTTCCATTTTTTTTTTGTTGGCGGGTCAATATGAAGATTGATTAATATGTTAAAAGAATCTGCAAGACTCATAGTACCGTTATATTTTCAAGCGTTCCTGAATGTACGCTCTTGAAACTTTCTCTGATGATAACAGAAGTTCATTCTCGACGTCCTGTTTTCTATTTACAAAGTTTTAGCAAACCTTCTGAGCAGTTTCACAAATGTTCACTTGTATAAACTTGAACCGACCCTGCCTTTTCTAAGTAAAGGGAATTACAATTGCAGTGTCGATACGACGTATCAATGGCATGATACGGAAACGGCTGCGCAAAGGTGCAAAGCCACTGTCTTGCCGTGGCCGTGCACACCACTGCAGTAATTCCATCAGGGAACTCTACTGAGCTTCAGCAACTACGGTTGCAAACCAACAAAATTAGCTAATATTGCTATCAACAGCATGCACAGTGGCAGCAAAAACCTATGCAATTGCTGACTTTAGCTCAAATAAGTTCCTACTTCGCCTATTCACTTTATTCTTACTTAAAAAGGGAACAACATTCACTATACCTCTTGTCAACATTCAAGCTCCCCCAACCCAGTCTAGGTATTCCACTGCTTGTAGTGTATCGTTGGCCGTATCTTACTGCATCACTTAGACGATGAACCGCTTTGAAGCCGTCTTTGATTAACCTGGACATGTCATCGCCAACGCATACCTCCTGCTGTTACTGCAAAGATATACATTTCAACTAATTTCTGCAAAAATCAAGGTGTTACTTGTTGGTGAGCAGAAGCTTCTTCTTGGCTCGTATAGCTGGCAGTTTCCCTATGCAGCTGGCGTTAGATCGTTCTTACAGCGACGATGTTAAACGAGATCAAAATATTCTCTCTTGATACCAGTGGTCGTTGTGGGCTGGTTGACAGTTTTGCTCGCTTTTAAATTTCATTAGTGCGAGCAGGAGCAATCTTTGGAGCCCCGTAGTACAGCATGCCTAGTTATACGACACAGAACGAAGATGGGCATTTTGTTCCTTCTTGTTGTGAATGACTATATTTCTCACTTGTTGGTATTCAGTCACTTGTGTCGCTGATATTCATTGCTGTACTAAAGAGAGGGCTCGAGTCCTTCCCACAGTGAGGTACTAGCGCATCCCATTCGGGTCATCAAAGAGGAAATTATTGGTTGTCAAACTTAGAGAGGAAGTGCTAAATGGAGCATCGATCGGAGCATTGTGTAGGGGATTCATTCTATCCGAGCGTGTGCAGTGCAGAGAAGCTGAGTGTAATGGAATTGAGTAGAGCAAGACAGGCTCTGATATCCTACATTATCTTTCACTCCCAATTTTACTATGGAGAGAACGCAATTGAAATCTACTGGCAAATCTGCGTGCGCTGCTTTTTTTTGGTTTGAAAATAGATTAATGTTGTAAAAAGTTGAATGCCTTGCCTGCATATAACACACATATTTCTTGTGGTTTCAAAATATTTGCCACAACCTCAGCCATTGGGGCTATGCACTGCACTAAACAAACATCAAACTAAACATCTTTCGCTGAAAGAAGGATATTTAATAGAAACACTGCGCCAATTTTTAGTTGGGTTTGACAGTGTTCTTATATTTTACGGAGTAAAGTAGATTCGATAACACAAGTTTGTTCTACCAGATGATTAAAATTGATCAGAGAATTTGCTACGGAATGAAATTGATTTTAAGTCTTTTCTAGCACATACTGTTCCCCTTTCGCTCAATTACAACATTGTTTTCACCATTAACATTAAATTTTGAGAAAACCCATTACTTGATCAGCCTTATGTGCGACTAGTTTAGTGTATTAGATTGGAAACAATTGTAAACCATAGATGGGATGCCCTGGACGTCACTGAACTTATGAACTTATCGAGGCCTTATTATGGCCATTTTGGTTTAAATTTTGACTCCATATACATAGTATTCTGCGACATTTCTGTGTAATTCTTTTATAAATCATTTTAATTGATTTTTATCCAATTATCTAGAAAGATACGCAATACATCACTATAAAGTTCAAAATTCTAACCATGATATTTCAGAACAGGCAAGCTCTTAGCACCCAAGAAAATAGGGAATGCTAAATAGAGGAGCTCATTTTCGGTCTTCGAGGAGTACGTGTGCATGCATCCCATCACCGCTCATGCTACGCTCGGCAAACATTTGAACAAAATTTTTTCAATCGATTCCAGCGGTTTTGAGACATGCATTTGGAAGTATTTAAGGCATTTACGTCCCGAAGATATAATTTTCAGTTCATTTATGCTCCCCCAAACGTGTAGTTTGAGTTTCGGGTTTCTGCAGTTTAGGTATGCTTTCAGTCCACCTCAGTAAAAGCCTTTATAAGAACTTGAAACTGGTTTTGGAGTGTTGAGATCTGATCAAAACACTGCACGCGTAAGCGAGTAAGTTTGGAAGTGTGGGCAAATCAGTCTCACACTCTACCTGAGTTTGGGACTGAATTGTGTGAGTTTGGTATCGAAGAGGCATGTGAGTTTGAAACTGAAAATGAGTTTGGAACTCTTGATTTGTTAGTTTGTAGCTGTAAGGATGTAAGCTGGAAAGTACATATTTGAGCCGGCTGTGAGCAAGTGAATTCAGAACGATGGGAATTTGAGCTTGGAACTTTGAGCATATAAGTTTGGAACTAAGGGTATGTGAGATTGGAATTCTGAGTGTGTAAATTTGTAACTGTGCAAGTATGTGCGTTGGGAACTGTTGTTGGGTTTCGATCTGTTAGTGTATGAGTTTGAAACTGTAGGCATGTGAAGCTGGGACAGTAGAAATGTGAATTTGAAACTGATGGTATTTGAACTTGGAACTGCTGGTATGTGAGTTTGAATTCGTGAACATGTGAGCTTTGAACTCCAAGCATGTGAGCTTTGAACTCCAAGTATGTGAGTTTGGAACTATGAGTTCGGTTCTGTGGGGGGGTGAGTTAGGAACTGTAAACAAATGAGTTAGAAACTGCTAACATTTAAGTTTTGAACCGTGAGTATGTGAGATAAGAAATGTGAACAAACGAGTTTGAGACTGCAGACATGCGAGTGCATTGTAGAACTGCAAGGATGATAGTCAATAAGTGCGAATGTTTGAATTTAGAGCTGCTAGCATGTTAGTTAAGAATTACAGATGTGTGAGCTTAGAACTGCTCGCAAGAGAGTTTCGAACATCAGATATGTAGGTTAGAAACTGTAACGATATGAGTTTAAAACTGCCGACGTGTAAGTTTAGAACTGCTGGCAAATGAGAATCCCATTAATTAATTCATTGAAGTGGTCGTACGCAGGTCGGTGGCATAACCGAAGAGCCTCTCTTAACTCATTTCGAAGTAGCAGTAAACGATTCGCTAGTGAGGCAAACTATTGAGTCTCAAAACATTTACACTGCGCTATCGCTATTATCCTTAGTTTCAAACGAGCGAAAACACTTTGCTGAGTGGTAGCATGTGTGAGAGTATTAAAATGCTTTGCTGCTTCAAAGTCTCTCAATGATCAAAAATATCGTGGCAGCAAAAGTATCATGTTCAGCAGACACCTGAATCACGGCAAAGCGATTGCGCTGCACCATTTCCTAATATAGAAAATGGAGTCTTCTGAAATTTGAGAATCCCGCGAAATGAGGAAAAAAATGCCTCAGCAGCATTTAAGGCAACCATTTCCAAAAATCAGAAACTTTTTTTCTATGGGACGTACGTCTATGAAAATTTGTACACTACTAGATCTCCACATTTGTAACAACTTTTGTAAAGAAGTTTTTTTCATTTGGGGCATAGAAAATTGATTATTCCTTATAATAAAAAAAAATTTTATTTTTTTTTTCCGAGTGTAAGTCCGAAGTTTACAAAGCTATAGCAATGAGGTTTGTTGCATTTGAAAGTAAATCGTGTTCTCTAAAACTCTAGCAGACTAATTTTTTCGATTTATTTCATTCCGAATTTATATGAATTTTTTGA
>JACJUY010000560.1:41530-87248 GCA_014220935.1 Platorchestia sp. MABIK | reverse complement strand
ATGAAAGAAAAGGTCCCTAAGGGGGATCCTCTACCCCTCTCGGGGGGGCGCTAGCTCTGGGATACGTTCCTGATATTTTTACAGACATTCGGGGACATATCTCAAACTCTTTTAAAGCAATAAAAAAAACAATTAGGAAAATCTCATCTTGGACTGAGATGCTTGGAAATGGTTCCCTTAATCATCTGAGTTAGTAAAATATCCCTAGTATCAACAACGTAAAAATCCCCTTTTTGTTATGAGAGAGCACACTCCAAGTGAGCAAATGATACGTCAATTAACTTTTATGAGCGGCCTAATTGATCTGCCGCTCAGGTCTCCTCTCAAGCCTTTCTCCAGCCTCATGATTTTAGCCTAAATTTTTCCATTAATATTATCAACGAAACTTGTCTAAGGCTTGATACTTGGACGCATAGTGCGTGTACGATATTCCTTCCACATTTCTAATCAACATTCTCGTGAAAAAATGTTCCTAATGTCATCTTTTCGTTGGCGTACCTGAACAGTTATACTACGCCATAACCGATAGAAATCAACTTTTCTTCTGATATGGAGGAAAAGAGCCTACGTGTGTAGTTGCTACTTATGTGCAGTTAGTGCATTCACTATCTTTAGATGTTTATAAGCTCCTGTGGCAAAAAATGAATCACCTATTGCTTGTTGACCTGAAGTTATTTACTACGTTCATCATTCGGTGTCCAAAGCTATGACTGAAGCTTAGATTAGCTGTTATAGTATTGAACAGGCATCAGTATTTATTTAGAGCTGGTTAGGTATGGACTTGTTGTTTCGCAGTCGCTCAAAAATGGAACGAAAAAGAATGTCTCGAAATGGCATTTGCTCAAGTTAAAGTGATTGAAGGGACGCCTTGTAATTGAAGTAGTGGAATTCACTGGTGTTTCAGGCCGCACTACAATGCGGGCACAGCAACAATGGAAGCAATCGGTACAAATTAGAAAAAAAACTAACCGATAGGGACCGCCACCGTGTGTCCCTTATTGTTAACACGAATTACTCTCACCATGGATGGAACTGCAGCGATACATCATTGATTCTCCTTCTCCTGCTGTTTCCGAGCGAACTCTCAGTAGTTAAGTCCGCGCAATGGGTATTTGGAGCAGAGTGGTTCGTTTGAACTCAGCCAAAGCTCATGCACATTGGACTATACATGAGTGGAGAAGTGTCATGTGGTGAGATGAATCACAATTCTGTCTCCATAGCAATGATGTTTGCCGTCTTGTTCAGCAAAGTCCTCATGAAGCCTTTAACGAAGCGTGTATGCAAGGGCTATACAAATAGGCGGAGGATCTGTCATGTTCTGGGGATGTTTCATCTTCACAGAAGTGGGTCATTTTGTTAAGGTATCCGGCAAACTCAATCCTCATTAATACAGTGAGTGGCTAGATAACCAAGCTTTGGCATTTGTACAATATCTGAATGAAGAAAGGTTGGTTGCTGTGTCAATATTCTAGGATGGTAAATGCCCTGAAAATTGGGCTAGAACTGTCATTAATTGACTTGACAGTCATTCAGAATATGTCGGGCATTTCGAGTGGCCAACTATGTATACAGACACGCTCCCAATGAAACATTTGTGGGATCCTGTAGAACGACAATCTAGCCTATGAGCAGATCGTTCTCGCATTATGGCCGCACTACAATATCGGTTGATGCAAGAACGGTTTGAAATCAACCAGATGTATATTAGGACACTGGTAGTTCACCGCCATTATTCGCGCTCTTGGAGGTTCTATGCCATATTAGTAACAGGTGGCAAAAATTTTTGTCCAGGAAGCTTATGTGAGAGTGCTCGTCCCATAACATGATTCAACACAGATAAAATGAAATAAAAAATTGGTCTCACATTTTATATTTTAACAGAGAGTAGTAACTGATATAATGAGAGCTACGTTTCCCAATATCCAGTAAGCGCCCACTTGCCGCTCTTACTTGGGAATCAGTTCCTATCGTCGTCCTATTTACGTAGGAATGAGACATTTGGTAAAGCGTTATTTTGGTCATACCATGACACGTCATCATTAGTCATCACAGTTTATGAAAGAGTTATATTTTTCGCTCAAATTAAACATTTACATATCTTGTAAGGTATGAAGTATGCTTCAGAACCCATGAGAATAATAGATGCTCATGAGTTTGCACAACATCTATTTGGCACTCGGCAGAGTGTCTCATACCTACAAAGTTCGAGATTTTATATTATTTTGCACGTTTTTTACGTTAGTACAAAATATTTATTTGTTGATTCATTTTCATTTCATTGTAATCCTAATTTATTCAAGAGAATTCATCAACTCTTACTTAAACTTTCACTATAATCTATATCTGCATTTTCATCACCAAACACAATTCGTTAAATCACCCGGTGAAATTTCATTTGTTAAATTTTCAGCGTGAATTTAGTGCGAAATGCTAAATGTTTTTGAATGATTGGGAAAGAGGATGAAAACTATGCAGACCAAGTATCCTAAAAACAATATAGAGAGGCTGTATACTGAACGAGAGGCAATTGGACCCTCTCTTTTAATTTTAAGAGAGTAATTAGACTTTGAAAACCAGTCTTTTTCTGGTGAACATTTCTTTTGGTGACGCGTCGGTCTTCGAAAATGAACGAAGGACAAGACTCAGTACTATTTTAGATGTTTTATACGTATATGAACCATATTGACCTCAAGAGAAAAAAAGGAGAATATGAACTCCGTAAATTATAGTCCTAAACCCGTTAAGATTTCTGCGTTTTTTAACTACTGGAAGAAGCGGTGAGTAGCAAAGTGTACAGATCCAGTGTGACGTTTCAAGAAAGGTATTGGAGGCATGGTGAGCTCGAGACAAGATGACGGGATAGAGTTGACTCGCAGTGTCGAAGTGTTATGAAAAACAAGGTTGAAGTTAAAACGACTCCCATGTATAACGCATAAAACTGGAATTTCTAAGATACCTTCTTATTATATTAAACAATGCTTTCGTTTTTAAACGAACTAATACTAGAAGTATTTAATGTATTTTTATTTTTGTCCTTCCTTAGCGGTCTCAAATAGCCAAAGCCAACTATGTACTTCAACGTAGCGTATCTTTCATTTCCATTAGTTACTCAAGCGATTTCTTTTTCCAAATAGGTAGATAATTAGCACAGGACCATCATAACTACTAAAACTACATTGGTAGCCTCTCGCGCATTGCAATAATGAGACTTTGTGTCAATATTATTTATCACACTAAAACGCTCGCCTAAAGCCAACAATTATTAACAGGAGAGGTTACTTTTAAGGGTTAACAGTTTGTGTGTTCTTTTCCAGGTCGCCCTGGCCTGGGCGAGCCCTGCATCGGCCTCTGCTCGAAGTCCTCGAGAGCCGAGTGTGTCAGCAACGTGTGCGTGTGTCCACAGAAATTACCGGTCGCGCTGCCAGCCAGGAATGAATGCACGACTGGTGGGTGGATGAAACTTATCGCCGATTTGCAGAAGTGTCCTTCAGGGGTGCGGCAGTGGGGCTAGAGGAAGAAAAGTCACTTCTCTTTAAAGGCATCTGTTTACATGCATGCTTTTCATCACGTATAAGCAATCGTAAAGTCAAAAAGTTATGTTTTATACTAAAAAACAGCTCTTAATTAGGTGAATGTTGAATTTTAAACTGACTTTAAATAGTAGCTGAATAGAATAAATGTAGAGCGCCCATATAAGTGGTGGTAAATTAAGAATTAAAGAGTGAGATTAGGACATTTTACTAATGAATCATTAATATCATCAGCACTTCTTGGAAAAATTTTCGAAGCTTATCTACCCACAACCGTCTGGTTACATATTTGTAAAATGGCTTTCTAGTGTAAATACCGACGTTTTGGTGCTTGCGCACGTATGTTGATGAATTTACACATAACTGTTTATTTTTCTTCTATTTCTAATGTGGTGCCTGTGCGTGATTGATGTTTGACTGCACGACCCATGGGTAGCGTACCCGAGGTTGGTTACAAGGCACGCATCCATAGCCAATGTCCTATTTTTTTCCCTTCTGCTCGGCCCTGCTCAGTTCTGTAGTGAAGTATCATCGCATAGAAACAGCCATTCTTGATAAAAATCATAATGATGAAGTATGAAACTACATATTTTAGGGTAATTAACTGTAAAGTCAAGTACACAATGTGGCCGAAAAGAGTCCCACCACGCAGTCTCACCTACTCTGTATTTTTTGAATTATTTCATGCCAGAGTTCATTTAAAATAACTCCAGCATTGATGCTTTTAAGCTTGAGAATAAAAAGCAAGGCGAAAATCGCTATACGTAAAGTCATTTTTATTAAAAATGATCAAATGAAACTGAACGTTTCGGACGAACTGTCCATCTTCAGCAAAAAAATCTCTGTAAAACCAAACAAAAAGAGGAAGAATGGTTACACTAAAGAAGTATCTATTAAAAATCTAAACTTTGAAAAACACGCACAACGGTAAAATAATATAAGAGGAAAAACTGAGTAGCTTAATTAGGTGTTGGCAACATGAAGCGGGAAAGCACTTTAGGTGTCATTCAGAATAGGTTTCTTTTTGTAAATATGCAAAGATTCGAGACGGCGCAGATCTGTTCTGAAAGAGGTACAGGCCAAGATTTTAAAATCATTAAGGGAGACCGGAACATTGCACTCTTCTGCATGAGATCTAACAGAGGACAGTGGGAGGGACCCAAGAGGAAGACCAGTTCTGCAACCACGCCCACCATGCTCGGAAACTCTAGTCATCAGGGTACGGCAGGTAGAACCCCCGTACCGCGATTCACAACGTGAACAACTGTATTGGTACATCAGAGACGAGCACAGTGAGGGTGGCAGTTTGTCTTTGAAACGAAATAGAGAACCAATTGTAAAAGTATTCACGACAATCATTTGAACTTTGAGCTGCAGGAAAAACTTGTTAATAAGGGATTTAACATCCTCGCTTAGTTTTAATGACAGATCTCCAAAATACGGCAACTTCACACAGAAAGCTTGTTGTGCACAAGATTGAACAGATTGAGAGTTTTCATAAATTTTTGACAAAAACTTATTAATATGCCTGTCAACAACAGAAGATGGAAATCCGTTTTTGGCAAAAAACCGTGGCAAAAAATCGAACTCTGTGTGTAAGTATTGAAAGTTAGAACACACATTATACGCTCTATGGACGAGAGTTCGAATGCCGCAAACCTTAAAATTGTATGAACAGAAGCTAAAAAAGCTAGTCCCGACCCCAGAAAAAGTTTTGTTTCGGAAAACAGAGCACTGAAAAGTATTGCCAACTCTCTCTACACAGGCATCAAGAAACGGCAACCTCTCATTGTCTTCGTCTTCCCTAGTAAATCTTATATTGCTATGACGAGAATTTAAATATTGGAGGAAGAGGTCAGCATGAGCCTTATCTCTGAACAAAACAAAGGCGTCGTCAACACACCGCTTGTAAAATACAGGCCTAAAAACAGGAGGACATTCTTTTAACCAGTTTTGTTCATGGTGGCACAGAAATATATTAGCAAACGTTGGGCCTAAAGGTAAACCCATGCCCAACCCATCAACCTGCTTATAATATTTACTGTTGAAAACGAAAAAAGAATTACAGACTGCCAATTTTAGCAACTTGGTGAACAATTAATTTAAACTTTCCACATCAAAGGACGCCATGAACAGCCGATCAGCATTATTAAAACTACTCAAACTATCTACAAATGCCTTAGAGTTGTCTACAGTAAAACTACTCGTAATGAAAGGTTTCAGAATTGGAACAAAAAATTTGGCAAGATTTAAACTGGGAGTATTAAACAAGGCAAAAATTGGGCGAAATTGAAACTTCGTAGCAAAATCAGACTTATGGATTTTAGATGGATTTATCGATTTACGGATGGATTTATGGATTTTATGGATTTATGGATTTCAAATGATTCTCGTGAATAATTTAACCATTGGTTCTTTATTTCGTTTCAAAGACAAACTGCCACCCTCACTGTGCTTGTCTCTGGTGTACCTATACAGTTGTTCACGTTGTGAATCGCGGTACATTGGTTCTACCTGCCGTACCCTGATGACTAGAGTTTCCGAGCATGTTGGGCGCAGTTGCAGAACTGGTCTTCCTCTTGGGTCCCTCCCACTGTCCTCTGTTAGATCTCATGCAGACGAGTGCAATGTTCCGGTCTCCCTAAATGATTTTAAATCTTGGCTGGTACCTTTTACAGAACAGATCTGCGCCTTCTCGAATCTTTGCATACTTACAAAAAGAAACGTATACTGAATGACACCCAAAGTGCTTTCCCGCTTCATGTTGCCAACACCTAATTCAGATACTCAGTTTTTCCTCTTATATTATTTTACTATGTTTTTTCATAGTTTAAGATTTTCATAGATACTTCTTTAGTGTTATAATTCTTCCTCTTTTGGTTTCGTTTTACAGAGATTTTTTTACTGAAGATGGACAGTTCGTCCGAAACGTTCAGTTTTATTTCATCCTTTTTAATAAAAATGACTTTGCGTGTAGCGCTTTCAGCAAAGTTCATCTGTTTCAGTAAGACTCTACATGGCAATAGCCTAGAACTATTTATCAAGCAGAAATATCGACGTTGAGTACATAGAGCATTCTAAATTTCCATTTGCATCGAAGATATTAAGGCCCATGGAAAGGAACTGTAAGCATTTAATGAAGGAGACATCGTTCGGTTCTATTAATGGTGGAAATCAACTGGAGACATCTGTCCATTAACCAGTATAAATTTCAGAACTCAACAGGGAACATTATTAAGCTGGGCACTAGATGGCGGACCCGTTTCATCTTGTTGAAATTGTGGAAGGCTTAGCATTCCAGATGACTGTGACAGACGCTCTTTGAAGAGATTGCTAGAGAAAAATCGGCATTCATCAATCGGCATTCATCAATCGGCAAATGATAGCTAGCAAGTTTTGACAAGTTCCAAAAACAATTTCTTCAAAGACTGTGCTTCGAGCAGAAAATTAAATGAATTTAGGCAAGCAAAAATCCATTAGAATGTCATTAGTGTCAGTAGTAAATCGGAAAAAAAGTTCGCTATTTGCTCGAGAATACCGAGATTGGACTATTGAGGACTGGAAGCATGTAATGTAATCGGATGAGTTCAAATTCACCCTTTTTCAGAACGATAGATGCTAGAGTATGGCGACAGCCATTTGAAGCAATGCATTCATTATGCTTTGTCCCAACTGTCCAGGCATCTGAAGGTGGTGAAATGCCTGGGGCTGTTTTACCTGAGATGAACATGGATCTGCCACTTTTTACAATTACAAATTGAACTCCTAGGAAAATTTGCGAGTAGTTTCTGACCTCCTCCACCCTTCCATAGAGTTTTGTTTCTCCGGTGGCCACGAGTTATTTGATGACGACAATGCTTGCATTCACAGGCGTAAAATTGATCAAGATTAGTTTATCGCGAATGAGAACAAATAATTACATGGACTGACCACCGCGATCTCCTGATTTGAAACCCATTGAAAATTTATGGGATGGGCTTGAGAGAAACTTGGGTAACTCATCGCCCCCATCCTCCGTCATTAACTGCTTTAGATGACAGGTTACCTCAATTATACCCAAGATAAAGCTGCCAAGGATACAGAATCTTTTAGAATCATTGACAGTTTCATAGAATGAAAGCTGTAATTTGAGCTAAATGCGGTCCAGTCACTCACTGATAAATTTCAGGACCACGCAACATCTTCTTCTCCATTTAGAGTACAAATTAAGATGAATCAGGATAATCTTGATGAAAATGACTATGTAAAGACGTGAAAACTCGTAGCAACGTCGTCAGAAAGTTCTTCGCGTAAGAAATTTGTGGAATGTAACTGTTCTGCGAAAAAACGTTCATAGAAGAGTTATTACGTAACAAATACTGCGAACAGTAAAACTGTACATTATTGCGAAGAATGTTTCATGGCAAAGACTACATGTTTTACATTGTACCTAATCCCTAAATTTCCTTTAAAAATCCGAACATGCTTTGTAGCGTACTGATTAAAATTTAATATATCCTATATACATGACGTCATAGAAAGTTATCTTGATCACCTCCTTCTCTACAAGAAAGGATTTTGATTACAAATGTGACATTAATAGCTACTTACAGCTGGTCACTCAGTTAACCGCTTGCAAAGTACCATCTAGCTGGGATTTTTTACGCTTGACAATTGGTTTCATTAACATCTGGATGCAATTTGAATACAGCTCTTTACACCATCTTTACAAAATTTTCTGAATGTATTTTATTCGACAACCATATTAAAATACGATGCTCAAGAATTGTGAGACTGGGCTCGCTAAGCTTTGCACTGATTCCGCATTCGTGTTTCATCGCACAAATTTCGTGGATCCTTCCCGGGTTTTTCATGCCTAATATTTAAATGTTGCAATTTGTTTAGACTTGAGATTTATTAGTCTTACCTACCACTTTAGCTCTACCTACCACTTTAGTTTAACCTAACACTTTAGCTTTCCCTACCACTTTAGTTTAACCTAACACTTTAGTTTAACCTACCACTTTAGTTTAACCTACCACTTTAGTTTAACCAACCACTTTAGTTTAACCTACCACTTTAGTTTAACCTACCACTTTAGTTTAACCTACCACTTTAGTTTAACCTACCACTTTAGTTTAACCTACCACTTTCGCTTTACCTACCACTTTAGTTTAACCTACCACTTTAGTTTAACCTACCACTTTAGTTTAACCTACCACTTTAGTTTAACCTACCACTTTAGCTTTACCTACCACTTTAGTTTAACCTACCACTTTAGTTTAACCTACCACTTTAGTTTAACCTACCACTTTAGTTTAACCTACCACTTTAGTTTAACCTACCACTTTAGCTTTACCTACCACTTTAGTTTAACCAACCACTTTAGTTTAACCTACCACTTTAGTTTAACCTACCACTTTAGTTTAACCTACCACTTTAGTTTAACCTACCACTTTAGCTTTACCTACCACTTTAGTTTAACCTACCACTTTAGCTTTACCTACCACTTTAGTTTAACCTACCACTTTAGCTTTACCTACCACTTTAGCTTTACCTACCACTTTCGTTTAACCTACCACTTTAGCTTTACCTACCACTTTACAATCAGAAGCATTAAAGTATTTCAAATTCAAGTACATATATGCTGCACCCCTGATGCATTACATGATCAATTTACATTTTTTTAAATGCAACTAAATAGAAATCAATTAGTCCCTAGTTCTACAACATTAGGCAAATAATTGTTTCAAATTCAATATTTTCCAGCCTATAGAATGACGGAAAGACTTCTCTGTTTTGCGTTTCTTGTCTTAGCTCGTAAAGAACTTAGAAAGTCCTTCTGACATTGTAGTGAAGACATTTTATGCGCATAAGCGTCGCAACAGCGCCAGTTCATAAAGATGTACAGTAGAACTTTTCTTAAATTTGGAAGAAAAGTAGGTGCCTCAAACATCTCCCTCAGAATATTTATACATTTCCTCGCACGGTTTGAGCATAAATGTGAAGTTCTACGTTAGACGCTCTCGGTGTTTGTGAGGCTGAGCATACCAGCACACGTTTCTGCATCAGCCTTCCCTCTCAATCTCCCATGCAGTCTCACACAAGAAATTGCGACCTTACAGATTGTTCTCTGGCTTTCAAAAGTTTTCACTATCTTTCTACCGATTGTGTTTCAAAGTCTTATCCCACTGACGAAGTGTATAACTTGACTTGAATAGCAGTCCGCCAGAGTCCCTATAACGGGAAGTTCAAGTATTTGATAATGCATCGCAAATTTTAACATCAGTTTGCAACCCTCCCAATTTAGAAATGAAATTACCAGGGAGCAAGAGAATTACCTTTCAAAATTTAATGTGGCATCGTTAAAATAAACTCATTCAGTTTGCTGTATTTCAAATGTGTCAATCCGTGAATCTTGAGAAATTGCAACAGAAATGATTAAATTAGAAATGTTGGAAATGAAAATTATTTGTTCTTGGATTTTTTATACTGCTGGTTCAAAATGGAATGGAATTAATTACCTGGTGCACCTCCTATCATTAAAATTAAATTATATAGTCCATTTTACCCAGATGCTTTCTTATCACATCCATCACATCCATGTTAATGTAATCTACCCATCCGAGTTTTTAATAAAGAAGAGCCTAGAAACGCCTTCTACTCAAAATTATTTAATAATATTGCAGCTCCATATAGGTCACCTCCACTCCACATAGCTAATGAAATAAGTTTTCTCATTACCAAGTTCAAATTACAAAAATACAGCGATGTTCCCGATAACCTCGAATATTTTCACTGGAAGTCAGATTCTTGAGATAAATTCGGTGAGATTTAGCTCCTAAGCCATGGTTTGTTTGTACTTCTTCTGTAGCTGTTATTCAAGGCTGTTCTTATGTTCATTGATTTCAGTTTACTTTTTCCTTGTGGCTTTGCGTGTTCAGTGCAACATCCGAGCGACTTTATCAGTACCCTACGCTTATAAACCATACGAAGAGTATAAACTGAGCAGTGTCTGCTCACATGTGAGGAAAATACTTCTTGCAAAAAGGGCCAAGTTTTGTGGGGAGGGGGGGAGAGGTAGTGAAGTGCTCCGTTGTGTTATTTCCCAACAAATTTGATTCTAATAATTTACCTACATTCTAGTATTCTAATATTATTTTCTTTCGATTATTAGCTCATGATAAATTTTCACAAGGGGATAATAGCTGCACCACAACTCTGAATGATAGCTAACTGGTCAAATGGCTCATGATCTCCAACTGAGCAGTTGCGCCACATATGCGTTCATTTTCTATAAACCGCAAGGATTAGAAATCATAATTTGACAATGATGAGCCTGATTCGAAAAGAGTCCGGTACTCAGAGTAATTTCGGTCTTTTCATCATAAAATGTGCCGCTCCTCTGGAGAATGAACAAAACGAATGCAATAGAGGAAGGAAACTCATCTGCATTTGCATCTGCATTTCTCTCACTCACTCCCATTACGTTAGAAGCTGAAAACATATTCGGATGGCACGGTTTTGTTAATAGAGCGAACTTGAAAGACGGAAAACAGTAGGTCTGAACATTCAAAATGAAATGTTCCAGGGAGATGTGAGTACGGAGTAGCTCTCATTTTTGCGAACATGTAAGGCAGCGTTATTTCACAATTGATAGAACCTGAAACCATACAGAGATAGAAGGTTTGTTTCAAAGTAAATAAGTTCATTTAGAACGTTTGCCTCACGCTCATGCACGAACACAGAATTTTGATGAATTCAAATTCCGTTGGCCGTGTTTTGACCACTTAATTGATAACTACATTCTTCAGATCCTTTGAAATAAAAAGTAAAATTCATTTCTCACAATTATCAAAAAATTCTCATCATTGGTCTATCAACCAATATTAAATATTACTTGCCATGAGATAAGAATTTTTCATCATTGTCACTATAGCCGCAAAATGTATTTATATTTGACAGAGAAAAGTACCCCGAAAAATAAAAATAGAAGCATTGAAGTGAATGCATCGGAGCACAGTTACACAATAGTTCGTGACATTTTTTGCTATGTAGAGTAACCCCGATCATAGTACACTTTTAACATAAATCGTACATCTGTACTATTCTGTGTGACGGCGCCTCACACCTTCTTGTGGCATCACCGGCCTTAGTTATTCTTCACCACTATTTTACTAAACGCAAAATCAACAAGAGCACATTCAGGGTAAACAATGGTCTTTATCTAACAATTTTCTTCTTTGCTGGTCGACATCTCAGTGAGACTGATACAGTAATTAGCAGTGCAATGACTGGATACAGTGAAAGGCTACAGTGGATGCAGAGAACGGCTACAGGGTGAAAATAATATGAAGTTTGTTCTGCAAAATAAACAATGAAAATATGTGAGTAAACTAATGCAATCAATTTCTTAGTTCCTACACTCCTGAGAAACTCAACATTATAATTTAATCTAGAATATTCACAGTCAAAACTCAAGGTAAATATTGCAATAATTGAACCTAACGAATAATCACAAATATGTTGTCACACTCTAACAAACAACTCGGGCAAAAATCAACGATCAAATGATCAGTGCTTCTCACGGACACAGGTGTGCTGTTTCTTAGCCTAAGTCAAAATTAAGAACTGCGGCAACACTGTGTTTTCTGATCTGCTCGTTAATTGGGACTGTTCTTGGTTATCTGTCAAAATCGAGTGCTTTTTCTTGCAGTGTTTTCCTCAAAAAGTTTTCCACCCTTTTCCAAAGTGTGACTCACATTGCCAGCCCGGTCGAGGAATTTCATGTTCCAGTGAAGATCTCATCTACTCCGCTTGAATCCAACCCAATTTAAGAAGGCACAGAACACTAGCACAAGAGTCCACGTCTCGATGCCGGAGGAGCGCCAGCAACACAGAGTCCATGTTGCCTCGGAGGAACAGTGAAGTTGTGGCTCATAAATTTCTTGAGTTTGGACAAAAGAAACAAAATTCCCGGCTAACGAAGCACACAAAGACGCTTCATGTGGGTCTCGAGGCTCTTAAACTAAGATGAAAGTGGAGTGCAGGGGCCGCCTGCCTCTCTTGGCAGCGAGTCGGGCTTTACTTGAGAGCAACAGACCGGGCTGCATTGTACGAATGAGCTGCACAGATGAGCCCATTAGTTATAAAATCCTGCCAGAAATTTAGTCAAAGACTCATATATAGATAAATAATGAATGTGATTTTCCCTACTGTTTATTGATAATTTTGCAATTGCCCGACAATATTGAATTACCACAAAATTTAAGAAAAAACTTCTATGGATTTCATTGCATTGTGTCAGCGTCAGCAATAAAAACATCACGTTTCAGATCGTTTTTCTGAATTTTTCTAGCTTATGCATCACACACTTTCAAGTTTTACATTCTACCAGCTTCGAAGAATTTTCTCTGAATTGCTATTCGGTCGAAAAATTTCAAACGCCATTGTGTTAAAGCAACAAATTAAATTGTATGTCAACTGAGCAATTTTGCGTTGATCATCTATAATATCATAAATTTGAAGTTGACATTCCGGCTCGTTTCAAGTAAGACGTTATTTATTTTTAAGTATTTTCTCAGTTCCAGCTCATTTCGAACTAAGGCAAATTCGTGATACGCCAATATGAGGGACCAAAGTGGCAGGAGTAGCGAAGCTCCTTCATTTACAGTAAGTAGGAGATGATTTCAGAAATTTTTGAAAAATATTCATCTCATCTTGAAAATATAAATGTCCATAGCGAGGCTGCTAGCGTCGATTGTGTACCTATTGAACCATTTATAATGCAGTTTTTAAAAGTTATAACAGGCAATGACATTTTTCAAAACTGAGGATAATAAGGACGAAATCTGGCAACAACTTCAATCTTGTTTGTACGTGACAAAAGAAGAAGAATTGCTACTCTCGGGTTACAAAGCCATTAAGGATCTTTTATACCTCTAATATACTGGAGCAGCACTGACGCCGACGCCGAGTTAAACCTTCAAGTACATAAGGCCAACAACTGAAGAACTCTCAAACCTAGCATTTAAAAACAAATAGCTCCTGAGTGACGTAATAATAGGACAACATGAGTACTTGGATAGTTTTAAAAGATTTATATTCCGTAAATTGTGGACTATGATAATTTTCACAACTTGGGTATTGTAGCCTTGTTTTTCCTTGATAACGCTCTTAGTCACAAACAAAAAAAAACAATTCGTGCGCACATGTTAAAAATATGCTTTTGCACATTTTTAAGCTAACTAAGCTTAAAGCTACATATACTAACTATTGCTAAGCTAACTTCCTAAGACAAACAGTGAGGCAAGATGTTGATGAAATCTCTACTAATGATGAAGAAATAGCACTGAAAGAAATACACGTTAAAGATTGCTAATACAAATATAATTAATGCCTGCCAAGAAATGATTACAAGCAGAGCGCGGAAGAACTTGTGGCTAGATTGCGTCAAAGAGAGTGATGCTGCTCACTGTATAAACGTTTGTTACAAAGTAACTACTGAACTTTTCCGTACAGCAGCATTTGAAGGTGTTGCCATGCATGATGAACAAGGGTTATAAGGAAGCCATAATAAATAATTGAACGATGATGGATTACTGGAACTTGAGCATCAGTTTTCTGGACGAAAGTGCTTCTGCAGCAGATCACACGATGAGAACAATTGAACAGGCAAAGGAATACACAGGAGATTAATTTGAATTCATGCGAGCTAAGCAACGCCTTCAATTACACGTTGCCGCAGCAGAAGCAGAGACAGATTGAATTGATAGTATCTGATCCATTGTTTGTGGAGCTATGCTATATAATCACATCACATTTTGTAACTAGAACAATCTTAATAAATGAATTTAGAAGCATTTGATGATTTTGACTTCAGTTCAACAGCTGTAAACATTTTATTAATTTATTTATTGAATTTTACACAAGTACGATGCAATTAACAAGTATCATTAAATGAATTCCAGCTAACATGCATGCATTTCCTCCAAGAGGCTAAGTGATTCGTTAAAATGTACTTGAGATAAATTACCCGCAACTGCAGAACTATTTTTTTTAATGTTTGATAACAATGAAAATAAAGATCATGAGAATCGTTAAACTAACTTAAGAACGACATCCAACATTGATTCAGTTCATAGCTGGTTTTTCGGTCCAAACTGACCGCAATTAAAAAGAAGCTCGCCCATATCCTGGATTTACACAAAATAGTCTACGGAGTTTACTACAAGTATTTCAGTATCTAAGAATGCTTCTGAATTATTAAGAAAACCGTTTAGCCGTATTGTAATGAATTGTCCAGATGTATTTAGAGAATTCAGATCAAATCGTTAGAATATGTTATTCGAATTCGTTTCTTTTCGGCGATTTTTGTGAGAGAAACTTCTAATTGTAGAGGTTTTGATGAATGAAATTTTGAAAAGATGACTTGAAATATGTAACACAGTTGAAACAGTGTTGCGCAAAAATTTATTCCCCCTCTCTGAAACATTTATTAAACGACAAAAATTCAGCAATAAAAATGCGTTACATTCGAAATGAAAGAGAAGATCTTCCAATTTCATCCTGTATCGATGATTCTGATTTTAAGCATATTATGTAATCAAAATTTTTACAAATATTACCCAAATGCCTGGATATAGCCGAAACCAACGAGCGAAAATATTTGTTAAAAATTAATTTTCTTAACAGTGGATCGTTATTTGCAGTGCAGAGGGACTCCGCAAAAAGATTTTATCAACAAAGGCCTTCCACACATTACATTATTGTAATGATTCCAAGATTCATAGATTTCGCCTCAACAGCAGACAAAGAACACTCTGGTAGACTGGGATCGGTAAGAAATACATGTAAAATTCAATGTGTTTCATTGAGTGTTACAACAGAATTGAAACTTAAACTAAATAACGTTTCAGTCAACTAAGAATCTCATCAAGATCATTGCAACGCATCCTAACAAAAGATACTATATTGTTTCCATATAAAATTCAAGTAACACAATTGGTAAAGTTTGCAGATCATCAATACAGAAAAGATTTCGCATGTGCAAATCTATGCCTGACGTGATAAGACTTTTACCTTAACTCTAATCTTGCCTGATGAGGCCTATTTCCACATCAGTGGGCGTGTTGATAAACAAAACTGCCGTTTCTGGTGTGAGGAAAATCCTAGGATAATCCAAGAGCAGCCACTTCACGCACAGAAGGTTACCGTCTGGTGTGGCATGACGAGTGCAAAAATCATTGGTCCCTACCTTTTCGAGAATGTTGTTGGTGCAATCATGACAGCGAAAGTAGACAGCTACAGACAAAGGATACAGAAATATTTATTGCCAGAACTGGAAGATTTGGACATGCAGAATTAATGGTTCGAACAAGATGGGAAGACACCACATCACAGCAAGAGAAACCATGGCAATACTAAGAGCTGCTTTTCTTGGTCGTTTTATGTCACGTTTTAGTGACGTTCCAGTCCCCACGGTCTCCTGATTTACCCACTGCAGATTTCTTCCTACGGAGATATCTTAAAGGAATGGTTCACATCAATATACCTAATATTCATCACGAGTTAAGAAAACCACATCTTCGAAGAAATCGACAAAATAACTCCAAATATTTTGAAAAAATGTCATGTTAAATTCTGTACGCAGAATACACTTATGTTGAAATGATTATGGGGAACATTTAATGAATGTTATATTTGAATAATAAACTTGAAGATTTTCTCGTCCACTTTATTTGTAACCAATATTTGCAGCTGTACTACTTATCGTGTAATAAATATTCAAAATGGTGGTATTGAATATTTAGGTGATGAAAATCATCAAAAATACAGGATGGCGCAAAAGTCACTTCGCCATTATTGGTGAAGCGACTTTTGTGCCACCTTGTATTTGTGATGAGTTTTATAGCATAGAATTTGTTCTAGATTTGAGATTCGAAGAAACTCTGAAACAGATGCGAAAGCAACAAAATTAACTTTCATTATCCTACACTTGAGTTGAGTCTCTTCATATGTAACGTTACTTAATCCATACTATTTAATAGAAATTTGAAAGCTGCTAGAAATTTTTTCCAAAATGTATAAAATCCAACTTAAATTGCTGAGACCAGTAGATAAACCATAGAACAGAGGAGTAGGAAACAGCTGGATTCACGAAAGCCCGAGTTCCGACTCAGAATGTCAAAATGCAGCTGGAACTGCTGGTGATTCCCTGATGGCTGCCATGAGCAATGACATCAAGATCAACGAGATTTCATCACAGATCTTTAAATTGAGACATTTAGTTCGGGACAAAACACTCTAATGACCCATAGACAAAACAAAAAACCACTTAAAAATTACATGGTTTGTTCTTGTTTAAGTTTGCTGCTGTTCGCATTATGTTATCCGTCTATGTCTTGAATTTTGTACCTCTTCGTATTTCAATTCTTAATGGGTGAGGCATCTCATTTCCTAGTAGCCTTTTTCTCGTTGCGTTGTGTATCATGTTATGTTATTTTCAAATGTTTTCTTACTGATTTTATTAATGTTTACACACACTGTAAAAGCTTAAAATCAAAATACGATGTCTTGAACCATTACCAATTATGTAGTATGAAGTCATTACTTCCTCGTATTACTGAACATATTAAAACACTTTAACACAAATTTATTATATATCTTGATTTTATGATATTTTTACTAATTTTGAGAGGGATTTCATGAATTATCCTTAATAATTTACCTTCCATAACTTGGGTAGGTACAACTGAGAAAAACTTCCTTCAGTCATCGTATATGAGCAAACACTAATGACTCTCCATACCTCCTCATTGTGTTTGTCAAGCTACGTGTGATTGTTTCACTACTCCATTTCTCATAAGGAGGTACGAATTAATCAATTTTGTTTTACTTTAAAACGTCAGGAAATACGATTACTTTGCGAGTCTGAAATACGTCAGCATTAACTTCTTACCCTTGTCACAAGGCACGGTTGTGCTGCCTTTCCCTACTTCCCCACAGTAAGTTATTGCACGGCACGAGATGGGCAGTATTCATGAGCATCCGGAAAAGAAATAGGTAATTCCGATACCAAAATTTATTCTCACTGTATTTGAATACATTACTTTGCAAATCCCGGTGATGCGCTTTCACTTATTTGTTTTAGCTCGAACAACCGTCAAAGAAATAAAAGTACTAAAGTAGGCGGGAACGTATTGTTTGTCGTAGACTTACTTTAAAAACATTGAATCTTTTGAGTAAAACACCTTTCATTATTTGTATCTGAACCAAAATTGCACTTATTTTATTCATTAATAAGATGGTCAAGAAATAGGATAGATAGGCTTAAAGTGTAACCCAAGATATCGGAAGGAACAGAGAAATCGAGTCTATTTAAAGATGGTCTCAAGTGCTCCATCATCCTTTAATTACTCTAAGGTGATTAAGATTCTCTTTATCACACGAAGACAAAGTTCTAAGACCGCTGACATGAATTAGAAGGTTACTATTAAGAGCAAGATTGTTTATTTCACTGTCCTGTCAGGAGGGCTGGCGTGATTACTTTCCATCATTTTGACAGAAAAACTTTAAAAACTCTGCTGAAACTCTGTACTGAGGATGGTGTTTTTTTATTTGCGGAACAGCTGTGTTCCCAGATAGATGAAAGATTGCCTGTCACCTAAGCCAGCTAATATTTTCATTACTTTTCGGGAATACAAGTGGATTAGGGCGCTCTTTCCGTCGCTCCGTCGTCCTAGGAGTGCCCCAGCTGGATTTGTGCCCTTCTTTTGGAGCGGGTTTTTTGCAGCGCCCATCAGGGTAATTTTGTTTCATCGTTGCCCTGACTCACTTAGTCCTTGCTTTTATGGGGCGTAGATGATATGCTTATATTGTTCAGAAACAAAAATCATGTTAAAATATTATTGGAGTACTAAATAAATCAATACAGTACAATAAAATTCACTCATAAATCAGAAGTGGAACTGGAAGATAGACTGATTAGGTGTATACATAACGAAAATTGATACTTTATCCCAGACAATTCTGTGTCGAAAAGTACGTACACTAGACTTTGTCTAAAATGTGACAGTGTCATTAATTCTCAATTCAAATTTAACTTCATTTTACGTCTCACCGACAATGGTTACAAAGTTTGCCCTTTATTATATCTTTCTACTCTTCGGTCCTATTTTTTCAAAAACTCATACCTCCTGTGTATAAGTGAAAACTTTTTCCGAAGAAAAAACGAATTTTGCTCACAAAAACCTCTTGTTCTCTCAGTACCTAAGAAGATTTTGTATCTTGATGATCTTGCATTTGAGTGCCTATCTAAATCAGGGTTTCGCCATAAAACTTTAAAATCACACAGCAAACTTTAATTTAAAATCAATGCACTTATTATTTTCAACAATCGTTTCTTATTGGAAGTTTTCCCCGTATTCAAATTAGATGCTCTCTTCTCTTAAGAAGTGTGTCGTATATAACTACCAATGTACCCAGTGCGATGCTAAATATTGCAGTGAAACCACTCACCACTTCATTTAACGTATTGTTGAACACAGACGAATATCTCTTCGTACCGGAATGGTGATCGCAAACCCTACTCACGTCTAAATTCGAGATCATGCTCGTGATAATAAACATCACATTCATTTCAATAGTTTTACCGTACTCATTGTGTGATCGGTTAAATCTTAAATTACTTAAGAGTATTTTAATTAACTAATCGAAACTATCTTTAAGTGAATTCAATTCCTTTGGTCGTCTCAATATCTTAAGTTAGAATTTATACTTTATATTTTACACATAGCGGACTACCCTTCTAACTGACTTGAATCTAAGTAACTTTGTTTTCAGATAATAATGATGAATAAAGTTTTACTTGAAAGCATCATGGTTTTCAATGTTCATTTACGATAACAAACGTGTTCCTGTCTACTCTGATATGTTTTTGCGAAAGAAGGAAGTCAAAAAAGTTATTTTTTTGTAACTAAATCCCTGTGAAACCAGAAGATGATCGACATTTAACCGTGTTAAATTCCACACAATGCTTGTTGATAACTTCAGAAATAAGCGGCTCAGCGCATGTCTTGAAAGTAATCACAGCTATTCACTCCTACACGATGTCGCTTCACCTCAAAACGATCTCACGCTCTCGTGTTGTTACAGCGCTGCTGTTCGGTGACCGGTGCAGCGACAGCGCCGAGTGCCAGCACCACGACAACAACACTCAATGTAGCGTGGACGTGCGCTCCTACAGAGAGTGCATGTGCAAGCCGGGCTATGAGATGCGCGACATCCCGGGGCTCCATCCCTCTAAAATTTGCTTTCCAGGTGGGATACGCGTCTGGAGGATGACATTGAAAGATTTTTTGACTTTAAGGAGAAATGAAAAGAGGGAAAGAATTTTGCGTCGCGTACTAGAAAGGATAACAAACAAAAGTGTATGAATGACTATCTCGGAATTGCTTGTCCCTCAAAGTTGATAGACCACCTGAAATCAGAAGAATGATTCCAGTTTTTACAAACTACGAGCCACGTTGGGGACTTTTTAAATTATTCTGAGGGCAAGTTACGTTTGAGATAAAATGCAGATTTTAAATACATGATTACGGCTGTGCAGCATACATCAAAGTCCGATTTGTATTTAGCATTAAATATTCATGCAAGCAACCTAACAATTTTAAAGGGATTTATTTATTCAGTGGAGTGCACTTGCTAAACCGAACTGAGAGACTCGACCTCTCCCTGCCAGCGTGATGGTCAAAGCAATAACGCGCTTTGCTTTCAACGGAATTTTTCTTAGTGAGCCAGAAAAGACTAGATTCAATTTTAGATGAGCTATTTATCAAAGTGGAAGAAAATTCGTCGCAAGTAAGCAAGTGCTATCACAAGGGGTCATAGCTCGTGAGCAAAATGGAAAAATAATTATTTGATATTATTATTTTAGAGAGTCTCGCTGCACATTTACGACAGCGCGACGAAAATTTGATTTTTGGGCTAAGTTTGTCATATTAAAAGTTTGGCTAAAATTTAAAAATCAATTTTATCACTCTTCAATCCATACTCATTTCCTGATGGTGAGCAGACGTAGAAAGATTTTATAGGATTGCATGTCATTACTAGCTAACATTATTGAGATAACTTCTATATAACATGGAGGCTCAGGCAGTGAAGGTAAACGAGCAATATCATGAGCAAAAATAGGAAATCAGGGTATATTTTTCCCCCAGACTTTGGGAAATTTATTTCATAATTTGCGCTGACGCCACTCTCCATATGAACTTGTTTACTAATCAGATGTGCTGGTCTACTCGTCAAAAACACTTGAGATTTTAATCATTCACGCTGAAAATACATGATGTTGCAAGATTGTTGGTGCAAACTTCGGCTACTAATATAAAATATTGATATAAGCACTATTTCATCAATGAAAAAATTCAAACAACGCTTCATTTATGAGATAACCTGAAATGTAAAATAAGAACGCTGATTATTAGCTACACTCTGTTTATTATTACACAAGAGGGTAAACAAAAAACAATTAACAACAGGTAATTTATTATAAGCGAAGACCTCATTTCAGTAATTGTTCAAAATGTCCACCATGAGCATCGATACAAGTGTGACACCTTCGTCAGAGTGAGTTGCGTACGTTGCCAAAGACTCCAGGCATCTCAGCAATATCTCCAGCAGCGACTGCAGTTCTGGCGACAAGATCTTCTTCCGACTCAACAGGTATTTCATGAACATGACTTTTCATGTGCCCCCACAAAAAAAATCTAGCGGAGTCATATCACGATATCTTGGCGGCGAGGACACAGGACCATTACGACCAATCATCGATTTGGAAGTTGAAGTTCAAGAAAACGTCTCACATTTACAGCAAAATGTGCCGGAGCTCCATCATGCTAAAACCACATTCTTCTACGAATATCCAATGAAACATCGGCCAATAAATCCGGAAGGACTTCAAGAAAGATTCTGTAAACATTCCCAGTGAGACGCTGTGGCGGAATGTAGGGCCAATGATTTCATTACAAGCGATACCTGCCCAAACATTGACAGTGTAGCGATGTTGGTATCCATGTTCATGGATGACATGAGGGTTGTTCGTTTGCCATTGGTGAAAATTATAGAAATTGAACATTCCATCAAGGCTTCATTCATGAACAACAGTATTATGCGAAATGGGCATCTTCTAACTCCTGATTTAAAAAACGCTGTGCGAATCGTGCGCGATTTGCATAATCCGCAGGAAGTAGTCCCTGGACTCTCTGGAAGTGATACGGATGATAATTATTCTGATTCAATATCCGCCACACTGCAGTGTAATCTTGAATTCCCATAGATGCCGCTGCAGCGCGAGTGCTCGTACGTGGGTTTTGACGGAAATGTTCCAACACACCTTCCTCATTGTCCAGATCAAGCTGTCTTGGACGACCAGCATTCACTCTGTTTGCACTGAGAACTTCCGTTCTCACGCAATCTTCGATGCAAAGCAGTGAAAAATCAGTGAACAGGCACTTGTCTATTAGGGTAACGTTCTTTGTTCATTCTTGCTGTACGTCTTGCATTACCATCAGCAGAACAATAGCCGAAATGCAAATCAGCCATTTCTGCATTTGTTAGGCGGTTCATCTTACCAGTACAGTGTCATGATGCTAACTGACAAATGATTACGGTTCAAACTAGAGGTTACTAACGTTGACTGGAAATTTTTCGAAATTTCTTTGATGTGGAATTTTGTTTTAATTTGTGAATAGTAAGTTTTTAGACATTTTACAAGAATAAATGGGTATGGCGTCAATCCTGCCTAAATTTGTCAATCCTAATTCTCCCCATTGCTCTGTTCCTGTCTTTAGCAAATTCGCCATCGTGCTGCGAGAAATGAGTCTTAGAAGCTTATACGCATAATATTTCATCAACGAAGGGTTGTTTGAACTTTGTTCATTGATTATATAGTGCTTGAATCAATGTTTTTTTATTAGTAACCGAACTTTGTACCAACAATTTTGTAACGCCCTGTATAACTAATTCTGCTCTCTCCCATTCACATTTAACATGTAAAGAGAAACCTTTTACCATGATTGTTTTTAAAAATCACGTCACTTCAATTTTGGTAGATGAATACGACTTACAATACACTAACATAGATGGGCAGAATTGAGTACATTAATGCCACAGGCATCAAGTTTAGGAACAATGTGGCGCTTGCGAATGTCGCCCGACGCTTTTTCATTCCCGTTAAGCCTCGGCTTGGCTCTCCCACACATGACTCCAACAGAATAGGACCAACGAAATGAATTCATAAAGTGATTGCTTAAACTAAGCTGAAATATGCTGCAAAAAGATGTTGGAATTTGCACTCGATGTTCAATCTAACTCAATCACACATGCAGCGTCAGCAGCGTTGTGGCGAGTGGGGATCCAGACTTTTGAATATTTTTTAATTGCTTGAACAGCAGAGGTTGGTCACATGAAAGTCGCCTAATTTTTTATGCATACCGTGTTATTATGCCACAATTACGAATGCACTATAAGCAAAAATGAGACTTATAATTCAAGAATGTGAACGGTTGTTACAAGTCTGATTGAACAAAAAAATGAACCTAAATTTGGTTTGCGGATTTTAAGGCAAGTATCAATTTCATTTTCTCTCTGGCGAAAAAGTCTGTCAGTTTTAAAAACGTGCACCCAGGCAAGAGAAGCTCAGAACTGTCTCTATAACATTTGTATTTTAAATTTGACTGAATTTCACTCAAAATACCAAGTTTTTCAGATTATAAAACACAGTTAAAAACTTACAAAAGAGCTCATTTTGATGGCAAGATTAGATATTGCCAATTGCTAAAACCGTCTTTTGAGGGATCTGAGTGAAAAATCACAACAGCGTTTGATGAGTTCATGATTTGTGCTGCCATCTCCGCTAACTTAGAAGCCAATCACATTTTTTGACTCGGATGTTGGAAAATGTTTAGCCTCGGGAGTGGCGTCCTTTGAACTCAAAGCATTTTATGTTAGCGTACACAACCCATCGAGGAGAGTAGGATGCGACTGTGTGGTGCGTAACTTTTACCTTAATGGGATCTGCTCTAATAAAACAACAAAATAGCTATTCGCTTTCAGTACGTCCGAGTGACTTTGCTATGGACCTACTAACAGCCATCCACACTCGTGTTTTTGCATAGCTTTTTTATGGAATCTGTGAATATGATCCGTCCAGTGCCATCCGTTCAATCTCCGCATGCCTCCGCCCTTGACTGCACTATCTAGCACTTAGCAGCTATTTGAACCATTAGCAAGTGTCTGCATCGTTTTCAACCTTAGTTACTGCGAACAAGTAACTTCAGGGTCGAGTCCAGCTGCGATGTGTAACATGTGCTTGACTAAGCTCTGTAACAACGTTCACGTGTGACATGTAATGACTGTCTTCACGATGAGCTGGCAAACGTAATCACCGACCACAACCAATTAATGCCTCCTTTTAGGAGGCATTAACACAACATTGAAGTAAGTGATTCGCCTCTTTGACTGCATCGCGTCAAAATTCCTTTGAGCAAGCTGGTGTGGATGACAGTTGAAACAGCTGAATGTATCGTCCACTTTACTAGACGTATTAGATTAAGTCCTCTCCAAGAACTAAGATATTAAAACGACAGCGATTCTTGCGATTCTAAAATACATCGCAAATCCTGAACGTTTTCAACACTAATGGAACACAGAATTGTGGGAGTTTGTTTTTCTTTTTTCAACAGTAGTACTAATCAAATATTAGACGGAAGAATACGTACCCTCAGCACTTATTACTTTCTGCTGGATTTAAAGAACTCTTAATACTCGCAAACAATCTTTCAGAGCATGCTAATCTAGGGCATCGATTTGCATGTACATGTACGCATTTCTTCATCAGTACCTGGATTCAAAATCTTCGGTATTTTCTCAGGGATCGACCTTCTGAAGGCCGACATGCCAACGTTCTTAGGCATGGGACTGGCGCTGTCGATGTTCTCTGCTGCGTTGTGTCTGGTGCTCAAGATCTTTTCGCGGGCTCGCTACGGCCGCACCAGGCGGTATGCCAACGCAAACATTCCCCCGCCTCTCACCGTGTCCGGTAAGTGCTTCTCGGATGGAAGAACTAGAATTGGAATACGGCAGCAGTCAAATTCTCAAGTTCCTGAGCATGGGACTAGATCTCCCGATGTTCACCGCGAACTAATTCTTTCGTATTCTATAAATTCTTGCTGTCGCTTCTCTGCAGGCAGTATTCTCGTTGTTTAACAACTGAAATTCGGGAGTTACCACAGACAAAATTTTAAATCAATGTACTTTATCAAATTTAGGAAAGTGTGTTCGGTGAATACTATAAGTAAGATTTGTTCCAATCGCTTTATATTTCTCCAACACAAATCCCACAGAGCTGTGGCTAGCCTCCGGTCTGGTTGAGTACCACTGGTTAAGCTGCCAACAGTAAATTTGGTTTATTGTTCTTATTACCTGTGACATGTTAGAGAACATTAATACCACACTAGTGCCAAGAAAAGTAAATCTCGTTAGCGACGAAATTCTGTTAGCTTTTTTTAAAATGATCATAAATACACGATTGACGAACATTGTTCCATGAACTAATAAGAAGTTACCTTTATACAAATCACGTTTGGCAAGTCTATGTGAGGTTAATATGAAATCCTCTGTTTTGAGGATCTCGCAAGATAAGTATTGTATTTAACTTAGCCTCTCAAAAAAATTAAATGTAAAAAGAGCGTCTCTGAGATATACATATTCAACAGATACAATGACGATTACTCTACGTTTATCCGCGAGGTAATCAAAAACTTATCGACTGAGTCTTCATATTATTCACATACCATTGTACTGCTATAATATTTCTGGGTCATCCGATATTTTCCAATTTTTCATTTTATTAAATTTAAGTTTGTTGTTTCATAGCTATATTGAGTCTTAATTTAAATTGAAGAAGGTGATCTGGTCTGAACATATAGACCTGGACTGGAGCAACTCTAGTGGCTGGGGTGAACAAGTCTTTTTTAGGGCGCTACAAACTCGGTTATATCTCCGACGCAAGATTTTGTCGTGAAGAACCAAAATATTTTGAAAACACAATTGATACCTTTTAATTATATCGTGAATAATTGTACGAAATTAGGAATGAATGAAATGAAATGGTGAAAATTCAATTCAAAGTAGTTGGGGCATAGTTTAGTAACTCATTTGGTTTAGCCACGAAGAATTGTCGGGAAAAATTAATTACGACTAGTTTTTAAGAAAACATTATGGATATTTTTCGCCTGTAATTGAAGTCCTGCGACTCTCGACTTACTGGCTACGTCGTTGAAAATGATCTCCAAAGAACCTAACTTAAATTTAGCAAGTGTGTATAAACTGCACTTGTTTCGCGTGCTGCAAAGAGCTCAACGGGCAGAAACAAAAGTGTGCAAGATTTAGCTTAAAAAATATTCCTCGCTGTTAGAGAGTATGTATAATAGAAATTTTTAATTAAAACATTGCGTATATTTTAATGACTATCTCTTTAGGTCTTATTTATTGAAGAGGGAATGGACAAATGCCAACTTATTAAATCAGTTTCACAAGCGAGGATTTGAAGATTATATCAAACTTCGGCAAAAATTGAACTAAATTTTTAATACAAAATGGAAATACATAAAATGATTCATAAGCACTGAGCTAGGCATTTCATTCTAAATGCAAAAACTTCAATGATCAGGAGTATGATCACTATCCGATGGGTGTTTAAAATTTTCATTTTGAATCTCTTTCAGAAGAAAATATATTTGGGCAAGCACTTACTCTGAACACCAAACGTGAATAAAAATGAAAAGTTGTCCCCAAAGATAGCGATGTTTCTCAATAACTTAGTACTTCGGTCACTTCATTCCTCAAACACAGACATAAAAGAAATAAAAAGGCCAACATGCAGAGATTCCATATTAATTTTCCATTCTGTCAGGAGTTCATGCATGTCGCGCGTGACAGAAACAGACCTATGAATTTCCGCATTTCATTTTCCTTCGAATCAGGGAATTTAATCAGCAATACTTCATTCAAAATCAAAACTATTTCCCACTGTGAAAGTAACAGTACACATCACTTTTTCACATTTCTGCTCAGAATAATGCGAATGTTCTGCGCTTTCCAGTGTAGTTTTTAACATAAATTGGTCGTCCTTTATTTAACATCGTCCTTTATTTTGCACTTCAAAAAATTACCTGGCTCAGAATTCGTGGCCAGCCAAAAGATTAATTTCTAGCAATGCATTCTGGCCCAACACGGGCCACATTTTTATTGCTTTCTTACCATCACTAAATATTTAGACTGGAATTTAGGCTTCAAACCCTTAATTTTTTTAGAATTTCCAACACCCGAGAATGAATTTGTCGAGGTAATTCTCTCCAAATAATTCAACGTCCACTTATAAATTTAAGTAAGGAATAATTTGATCTTTTATTCAGTTAAATATATCGTCAAAAGTTCACTGACAATGAGAGCATTATTTTTATTTATTCAAAAATTTCAGGATATACAAAAAGCCTATCACTGCTCATGTGACGTTAGCGATAACGTTGTTCGACTTCTACTTGACATGTAGAACCAAGCTTGCAGGTGAATACTACAAGATTATAATCATTATTAATGCCTTTAGATTACAATCATTATTATCAATTATTCCAAGTTGTTCAAATCATAAGAAGAGTACTTGACATGGTCCTCATTTTCAATGACTATTAATAAGCTACGTTTTTCATGCATAGCGATGCAAAATAGTCATTCACTGGGCTATGCACCATATCTGCCTAGACAGCATTCATTGCAGTTCTGAAAGGCAAAAAAACACCAGGTTTTTGACGTTTTCGAGTAAACCGTAATTGGTATGAGGAAAAAGATTAGCTTCTTGAAAAGTTTTATTTATGTTTAAAATGCTCCAATCATCCAGGTTTTGTTTGGTCAAGTAGTTTGCAAACTCAGGAACTCTTAGTCTCTTAGTGAAATTTTAGAACGCTAGTCTGAACTTTTTGCTCACTTCTGGGCTTCGTAACGCTAAGTTAAACAAGGCTAACATCATACCAGCTTGTTAGTTCGTACAAAATAAAACCTTGTGAAAAGAAGTGATTATTTAGTTTTATTGAAAAATGCAAGCGAATGTATAAAACAATAATGCTCGCAATGTCTAATGAACTCCCCTAGATGTTCAAGGCTGTCACTTGCATTTCTTTCATTCTCTGAATTTCTAGTTGCTTACAAACTCCATCAAATGGACCATCATAAGATATAACAGCTTTTCTCGATGCGTAACTATTTAAATTCCACAATGTGAAATTTCCAGGTTAACTCCATGGCGTTCTTAAATCTTCTTTCATTTTTTATTATGGAGATGTGAGTCCCTAACTTATGCTATTTGGGTATTGAGTGAACGAACAATCATCATTTCAACTTCAAACGAAACCAGCAAAGATATAACTCTTCAAATATTTCGGTATGATTTATAATGGCTGACTGGTAAACTGAATTCTTGGTACCGAAAATTACATCTAAAAATCTGAAGCAACGCTACATGAACCATTTAATGGCCAAAACATGCTGCTCTTAACCATCGCGATGCAAGTCATCAGTATGCGAAAAACTATCAAAAATTTGTCAGAAGCGTTCCGACCACTTATGTTTTTATTTGTTGGACAGTTATTTTATTTTTACAACCATTTGGGTCGCTCGTGCAGCGGTGTCTGTGACGAACAGCAGCCCCGTTGGACCGCCCATTATCCTTCAGTTTATTGACGTCGGAGGCCCATTACGAAGAAGTCAAAGTTTCGCGGGTAGACGGGGAAGAGTGAGAGGTCTAAACCGCCGTATATCTACCCCAACCGGCGCTCCCCGCTCAGTGCGAGTAGTCCCATCTTGTAGAAGTAACGCGGCAACTCTCCCAAGCTCTTTCGGTGGTACGGCTCAAAGTTTCTCTCTCCACTGTCACTTCGTTGACAGTTGTACTCCGTTCTCCCTCGTCCCTCCGCCGCTTAGAGTAAATCCATCTTCGTCAACGCTTGCAACATAGTTCCCATTGCTTTACTGCTGCAATATCTACCATCAACTGTCTAATGATCAATTCAACTATTGATCAATTGTATTCATGATCAATAATCAATTAATCATGATCAATTCAACACAATCATGATCAATTCAATATAATCATGATCAATTCAAAAAAATCATGATCAATTCAATATAATCATGATCAATTCAATATAATCATGATCAATTCAACCATTTCACCAGGGATTTTTTACGTCCCTAAAACCCTAATAGAATTCTCATGATACCTAATTTGGATTTATTGAACAGAGATTTCTTCAAGCTGATGTAATAGGTGTACTATTTTTGCGAATCCTTTGTTATTAACTGTGTTTCCAATACGTTGACTGGTCGAAAATTTTTATTACTCTAGAATCTAGAAAACGCTGCCGCTTTTGTGTCAGAAACCTTTCCATTAATGAACCGTTTTGTGACTGTGGCTAACAATCTTCCAAGTACTAGCTAAAAACACGCAACGTTACCCATGTCATAGACTTTTGGACGTTACCCATGCACGTTAACCATGTTATACATGTATGCAAATCAGAAGCACAAGAGCAATGACCTCGCAGAGCGTGGGCTGGTTGCGAGTGGTGACGGAGGTGGCGTTTGCTTGGGTGCAGTGAAGCAGGACTTTGATAGACTAGACCTCCTACCCAGTAGAGCCTAAAAGAAAGCATTTTCGAGCGCATTTGTCTGACCTTAATGGCTAACAAAATTCCGGTTTTGCCATTATTATTTGTTGTACTTGTTGATGTTCGATCCGTGAAAATGTTCTAAATATTTTTGCATTTCAGGAACGGATTTTTTGTGTGTAATTCCCTCCCAGACATAAACTCCTGATACTTGTGAGCATCAGTAACGTCTTAGTGGTTATTAGAATCGACTTTTAGAATTGTTCTCTTCTTTCGAGATCATTAGTCAGTGGTAGAATGTGTACGACTTTAGAGAACATCATTGCTTAGTATCTCTAGACCATACGTCGAACAATTTCAGAATGTGTTTTCTTCGTCGGATGTTATTTTTATGAATACTGATGTCAAGCATCGTGAGCTCTTTTCCCTTTACTACCACAATTTTCGCTACTCTACTCATATAGTGTGCCTGCATCAAAGTAGAGATATTTTTCGTAGACCATCAAACTGTTCGACATGTCGCCTTAGTTGACGTAGATCAGACGCCACATAGCTGTGCTCCACAGGCTCTGGCCACAACGTGCCGACAATCTGGCATACATTTTGCATGATTTATGACATTCACAATTGCAGATTTAGGACTCAATTTCTTTCTTTTGAAGTAGTTTTTACTAACAGTGTTCTACTGAAAGGATTTTTAACTTAGATACGGGCGCAGTTCCCTAAATTTTTTTATATTATCGTGGAAGTTGTTGAAATTTTGTTCACACAATGTGAATAGATGTATATTTTACAATCGGCATAATATTACATCATATGTCATATGAACGTACAGGAAGGTTCCATAATTCGTTCTTAATGACCAATATCTCATGTAGCGTAATAAAATATACTGATGTTCAATGATGAATAAAACTTTGCTTCATGTTAAAAAATCTCACAGTTGCTTTGAATTGAAATTACCTAATGGTTCCACTTGTTAATCTATTTTGTGTTATAGTGATTAATTGTGATTTTAGTCTATTTTCACCTTCCATTTTCAAAGTCATTCAATTCGTTATGTTATTCATGATAAGTTTTTCCAACATTTTCCCAAATAAATCACCAGCTAAAGTTTCATTTTCATTACTCAGCTAGACAACTTCTCCAAGAAAGTCCCCTCATTGTTTTCCTTAGTTTTTCTAGGTTTTTACTTACATTCTTCCTATTATGAAGCCTGTACTTTGAATAGTCCGCACTAGAGAGTCATTGTCTCTCGTCTTATTAATCTGTCCAAAATAATATCCTACTTTTTTCAACACCGCAATTACTCACCTTAAGGCACAATAATTGATCTGCTTCTTCAGAGTGTGAAAATGCATCGCAAATTAAAAATTGATATTCCCTTCCAAAATTTGCCCCAAATATGAGTATACCTCACGTATCTGGGCTTCCTCAGTGCACGACCGTCAGGTACTGAAGTAGTCGATCAATTTGAAACAAGGTACTTTCGTCCCTTTTTCCCCATTCCGCTTTTTCAAAAGTAAAAATAGATCTCGACTCAAGAAGATATACGGAGATATTTTCTCTTTCGATTCTTTCTATTTTCAAGTAACACCCCTCCAGTAAAAATATACCGTGCAATCTTTATGAAGTTTGATTGCTTAAATTAAAATAAAACAAATTATTGAAAACGAAGGAATCGCAGTTCTCCAGTGGATTTCCGTCCTGACTTTCTGATATTTTCCGCCTGGTGACACGTATGGGTGTCATTAAAAACCATGATCCAATTCATGGCAAATTGCTGGAAATTGCTTTTCAAAATAAGGAATTAAATTTATTTTCTACCTATAATGTTCATTCCATGGCTCATCATTAGCTTGAAACCTACTACCAGCTGATACACCCATTTCCCAATCTCCCCTCTCGTTATAAAAGGAGAAACTAGCAGTTATGCGTGATCCCAAATTTTTTATACAATTTACTAACATTCTCTTCATGGACCACCTGTCTAACAACTGATCATTTTAATTAAACATCCTTGAATCTTTAAAATTCAACTACTATTTAAAAACACCTTCATCACCTCTATTCATCCTTTTTTTTCCTACATTTATCCTGATCCCTTTACAGTAGCTTTCTTGCAGATTGCTCTCCGTTGCTATCCAGCGTTCACGTAGCTCGGTCTTGACTTGTGTCCTTGTGCCTCTTAGAAACGTACGCAGCGTTCGCGCTCGCCAACAGCCAAGGCTCGCTGAGCCCAAGAAGTGAGCGTCTCAACCGGCGTTCCTCGTCGCGGCGGACGTCGTACGCGAGCTACAGAACGGGCTCTCGTTGCCCGTCCATGACGTCTCTTCGTTCTGGAGAGCTTGTTAGAACGGGCAGCTACACCAGAGCCGGTAAATCTGGAGTTAGAGCGAGCTCGAGGTACACGTCAATGTCGTCATTACGCTCAGGAGACCTATTGCATTCCGCCAGCTACATTAGACCCGGTAACTAGCTCAGCTTCTACAGTAATTCCCATTTCAATTGTCTGTCATGGCAATCTCCCCTCTTTGCTGCACAGTTTTGCTCAAAATTAGCGGTAATTAATCTGCTTTTTATACTTCGCACAACGAGTTTTGAATGTAGCCTTTAGGAGTAATGCTGATTCCCATTTTGAAACTTAATTGCTTCACATGTAATAAGGCTGTCTTTCCTCCGCTTGTCACTATATTACAATCCTGTGACGAACAATCTTCGGTATTTGCACGAGGTCTGTGAAGTTTTCATAATTCTTGGCATAATAACTTTGAGTGCTTCTATCTTCTTTTAAAATTTTTCGTATCGTATGTATTGTGTAGTATGTACACGACATATCATTCTCAAAAGTTCGTCTCATGCATATATTGTCTCTCGTTTAATCCGAGGTTTTTGTTTTAATATGTTCTGCCTCAACTTAAATTTCATTATTCCTGTCTTTCCCTGCATGTATATCAAGATTTTTGACACACTCCACTCTTAAACCTTCAGATACCAACCCTAACCTCGCTGACTGATGCCTCATCAGTTTGCAATTGCATTTCGTATTTTGATTGATGTTGTTTATCTGTGTTAGAGAGACTACCACTCTATTCCAATGCCATCCCCTGCACGTGAAACAGATGGCAGCCCACAAAGACAGAGTGTGAACCAATTCCACCATCCAGAACTGCCGAAATTTAGCTTCTGAAGAGTTGCCTGATGGAAAAATCCATAAGTAGGGGGGTATTATTTCAAATGAATATTCTGCAGAATTTTTGTATCGAATGTATTCCTACGACTCGTTTCGACTGAATTTATCCAAAAATAATAAACGTTCCCATGGTCTCTGGATAAGCAGCATATTTTTGATTAATGATTGGAGTATGAATAAATGTATATGTGCTTATTGCACCGTGCACATACGTATGTATTCGCGTTAACTGTACGCATGTAAGAATTCTATTAGTATTATTTCTGTAAAATTAACTTTTCATTTGCTTTTCTTGAATACAATCAGTTATCACATTGAAATTTGGCTTTGGAATTATAAGTGAATATGATTGGGTGCATCTAATCTGAAGCAGTTTCGAAAACACACAAGCGGTCGAGAACTATGTATTAAGAAAATTGGAAAATTAAAATGGTAAATTTGATATTTAAACACGAGACACGGTGGAGCCCTCGCATTGATGAGCCGACAGACTCGTGAGCTGACTCCAAACCTAATTGTTGACATCTTCGGCAACATATTGATGATTTCCTAAATTATATAATAAATATTGTCATCCAGCATTTCATCACTATAATGCCACAACGTAGAACTGCTTAATGACATTATGCAGGATGAAAAGCCCAACAAAACTATTGTCCCATGAGAAAACATCATAACGTTTGAACGAATTCACTAATCGTAACAATCTTTACACCACCCAAAAGCGCATAAAATCTTCTACAGGATGAGATTATCAATGTCGAAAATGGCCGCCACTTGTTTCAAAGCAACTGTCAACGTGCTTCCGGAAACTTTCCAAAATTCACGCGACTATTTCCGACGTAATTTCTTTCCAGACCTTCTCAAATGCTCGCATCAACGATTCAACCAATTTAAAGTAGACTTTACCAGCTTTTCCGTGCGAGTTCCCTCAAACAGAGAAGTTCGGGTGATGGTGGTGGGTGACGATCATTTGACTAATTACATCTGAAGCCCTGTATCTGAAAAATGACAAAAAATAGCACAGAAAATAATAATTCTAGCAGAAAAAAGAACAGACGAGGAATTTAAAATCGTAGGGTGTATAAAAAAAGAAGAAAAGACAACAATATTTCGAAAGTAATCGCGCGTGATAGTACTTCCGGAAGATTTTAAATTGGTGAACAGTCCTTGTTTGAACTACTGAGCAGCGAGAATTAATTCAACAAACATTTACATCAGTCTGCCTTGCTGTTCATGAAACAAAAGCCACTTGGATGGCTTCAGGATTCGCTTGGTAGAGAATTGGGGAAAAATTTGAAATGATATAAGTCTGAGATAACTCCATGACGTACCCGTCACCAAGAGCAATGTTTTACCTTCGCTACAAACGCTACTTGTCTTGATAATTTTCCCACGCCTAATTTGAACACCATATCTTTAAATTGGAACCGTTTACCTCGCCAATGTGTGATTTTATTACTTCTCACAATGCGCGAAACGTAGCGCTGTTGCCGACATGAGACGCTTCAGACAGTAAAGTTCGACTCCAGTTGAAGGATGCAAAGTTGAGGCATTTGCTTAGAATATTTTCATTTAAGCATTACTAGCTGGATTAACAGCTTCACCACACCCTCTAAATGGCAAATTTCTCGTACTGGTAATTTAAACAAAGTGGAAGGATGGAATAACAGAAGATTTTTAGCTAAATGAACGTATACAATGTGCTGTAAATGACAGATGCGATACAAAATAACATTGGGCTGAACAAGTGTATGTAGTCTCTGCTTAATTAGTTCTGCAAATAATATACTCCTCAGCCGATGTGGACATATGTTATGGAAGCTCAGCTATCAAGTCAATGGCCAAGCGCTCGCACGTTATATTCCCGTATGTTGTTTAATTCAAATAGCATTTAAATACATAAACACTCTTGACGTATTTTTTGAGTTCTCAAGCACAGTCTAATTTACTTTCACCCATAACACTGAAATTATTTCGTTTGTCTAAATGTTCATATCCGAAGCATCTTCGGGTGCGTTGTGCTTGAATGTGTCTTGTAAGAAAAACTTCTCGATTTACTCAGATGGCAAGCAAAGAAGTGTGAAAAAACGCAGTGCGAAACTTGGTACATTGCTTAGTGCATGCTTATGTACGGAGATCAACTCACAGACTTTGTTACTTATGACCTATTTTGGGTGTTTAGGTTTCTTTTACCTTTTTCTTTATTTTCAGGACTTAGTATAACACAGAGACAATAATGCAATTATTGGGTACACTCTATTTTATAGGTCACTTCGAGACGCTGGGCACGTTTCAACCAGTAAAATTGAGTTACATTTATTTCTCATGAGAACTTGATATTTTCTTTTGAAATTCCTTTTTTGCGTATCATGAGTTAAAAAAGCTCTCAAATTTTATTATTGAATGAGGGACCAAGGTGCAGATGTACTTGCTAATCTTTCAAGCCGTAAAAAGTTGTTATTGATCATTTTCAGATATTGCGTCCAAGTTTGTCGAATTTGAATTGTTTATTGACCATAATCGAGAAACAATCATTGATTGGAGGAAAATACACCGCTTTAGGAATGGTGCAATCATTTTTTTAAATAAAACTCTTTAATTTAATGCTCGAACAAGTGCTGCTGTGAGTGTTAAGCTTCGCAACTGAAAAACTGGGAAAATGAGCATAGAAAGTCCCGGAATCTGAAGACATATCACTAAGTGCAAGAGAATTAGTTGCACTTACAGGTCATTGTAACGAATCAGGTCATTGTTGAAAAGGAACATGAGCATTTAGTAGTAGTTATGAGTTAAATAAATAGTACTAGTTAAAATAATAAATAGTAGTAGTTATGAGTTTTACATAAGCATTTTAGAGACATTTGTTATCATTTACAAATTTGTATATAAATGACTCCCGAGTCTAATATGTTAACGTCATTGCATAAAATTCCACAAGATCGATAATTTAATAGGTACCTTAGACTTTGTAAATTGTAATTTGTTCACCAAGTGTGGTTTTGGTGAACAAGGAACCTAAGAACAAAAGGAACCTAAGAACAAAAATGAGTAAAACATGTTTTTAAAAAAATTCCGAGTACTTCTTGTTAAATATATATCACGCTTAATATAACAAATAAGTTCTGCAAAATACATAGTATGATCGAAAATTTTTTGAAACAGAAAAAGATCAAGGAATTATTTAATTTCTACGTTACTATAAACGTATAGTATCCATAAAAGTGCGTCCTAGTTCATAATAATCTATTTACCAGACGAAACGCTTACGTTTAGTGAACATTTACCTAAGCCCGTCTTATTCCTGGAAAGTTGAATGTTTTCTTAGTTTAAAGACCAAGTTTACTCTAAGCACAATGAACAACGTCAAAATCTTTTTCAGGAATCGCAACACCGCACTGGTTACCCAAACAACAAATGAACAAGGGGGTTTATACTATGTGCTTCCGACACAAAACCTTTTGGCACGATTCAAATACTGTAGCATAATATTTAAATTACATTATACCAATAACATCCCAATGGTATCCCCTGAATACTGCTATTTGTAATGGGCCGATGAAAAGATATTTGCTTGATATAGAGAAATCCATACTGTTATGTAACAAAAGAGGCAGATTTTCAACCTGCTAGCCAATATGTCATGTTAAGAAAATCTAGAAAACTATTTTTTGAACCAAAAAAGTTGCAAACCAGTTCCATAAATCGCAGCAAAGAAATTCTTCCCAGTGATCAGAGTTCTTTAATTTATGGGTAAGTTGCATAAAATACTAATTCACCTACAACGCGCGCCGGTACAGAACATTTACACTAGAATTGCGGAGTGCGATGAACAAGTTTCGCCACGAGATCCAATCTCATCATTCCATAATTTGTTTGATGGTATGCATCATTATTGTTCCTAAAATTTGTACAACTCTTTCTTCCGCGTAAAGTGAATCAGAGGAGCTTAGAACCATTTCACTGAAACAGCTAATTTTGAAAAATAGCTCTGAGGATATTCTTCCCAATTAAAAAATGAATTAATGTCAGGTATTTTTTTCACAATTTAAGGACTGTTCAACACAATTTGATAAGTTACTTTTGCCTCACGTATGCAAAGAACTCTCTATATATTGCAGTCTTAGATATGGAACGAGTTTCTGATTTACTTTAATTTAACTTGGTTACTTACATCATAATGTACATCGGGACTCAAGCAGCAATCCGAAAATGGGTAATTCCCTTTATTGCAGTTGCCATATACTTTTCTACTTGTTAACGAATGAAGAGACAATTATTTTTTGTAAATGGACACAGAAAACGCAGTGGGGACCAATTCTAGTACAGATCGATGTGCTAAGATGGATCAGAAGAAAGGAGTTATAATTCAGAATTACAAATTACAGAGACCATTTACTTTGTGTGAGAGGGCATCCTTTAAAAGAAAAAAGATAAATCCTCCTTTTTCGAGGTTATTTTGTTTGCGTTCGCCAACTGATAGAGAAAAATCCTCGCCTTTGTGTACGTATTGTTTTCCATATTTTCAGTCAATAATTCTTTCTCATTTCTACAACATCAATCTTAAAATTCAACAGAAATAAAATTTCTTAAAGGAATTTCGTTGGTGCAACCGAAGAGGTACTCCTAAAAATTAAATGTGGTATTCTCTATGCCTCCTCTTCCGTCTCCTAGTTACGTTCGTTCCAACTCAGTCGTCAATTGTAATTTAGAAAATGAACGAAAGACATAAGTGAGTTCGTTATCGATAAATTGGCTAATTATTGGATTTTACACTATCTACCATGCAGAAAGTGATAAACTGTTTTGCCCTCACAGAGACGTCAATATTTTGCTCTTTCCCAATAATCCCATTTGTCCTTATCCACTGTGCACTTGTCTTCAAGCTCCAATTTCCCACAATTTGCTTCCCCTTTTAATGATTTTTTGAATTCTGCATCGTTTGAGGACGAACTACAATCGCGAGCTATGTTTGACTAAGCTCCATGACCACAGGCTCCCGAAGACCTTCCATGAGTTCGCTGCGGTCCGGCAGCTTTGCTATTGTGGACCCGCGAGGCGTGCTGGACAGAGGTGACCACTACCTCGTCTACATCAGAGGCCCCGCGCGCTCCCTCACCTCAGACATGACCAACAGCACCGCGTGCGACACGCCTAGAGTCACCACGCCCCACAGCAGCAACAGGAGCACAGAGCAGCTACTTGCTGTCTACCACTCGCTCGCAGAGGTAAAGTTAGGCTTCTCATGCACTGCTCGAACAAATATTGCAAGAACTTATCTCATTGATCAGTCTAATGCGAAACTAGGTTAAGTGATTTTAGGTTAAACATTGTTCTCATCATTATTAGCGCATTATTGTACGACTTAAAAAAACGTTGATGGTAGGATGCCCCAGAAGTCGCTGAACTTATTCGGGCCCACAGGTAGCTATACTCAAATTTGACCATTGTACTAGACTTAAGAAACATTCTACCTCTGTATCACCTGTGGTAAATAAATTGTTTAAAAATTGTTTAAAGTTTGTGCCCCATCTTTGAATGCGCGAGAATTCCGTTTCAAGCAATCACTCTGCAAGCAATGAGTAATAACTAAATTTTACTTTTGGATGATTAAGATTTAAGGAGGTTCTCATAGCCCAGTCAAACGAAAAGAAGTCTGTTTGGTTTCCTGTAACACCAAAGTAGAGCGGTACATTCTAGAGAAGTAAGTATGGTACATTTCTGTTCTCTACAACCACGCGAGACATTTGCCAGAGCAAGAAACTTCTGAAGTGATAAAAAAACAGAGGTGGCAGATAAAAAATAATTCTAGGAGACCCTCCTACCAAGTGAGCTTATATTTCACACACTCCAAATGACGAGCTGGAAAAAACATTGCAGATTTAAACATTGCTATTGTAAAATGAAGTGATGTAAACAAAAATTGCTGTGTTTTACTCCCATCTCGGCAGTAAGGATCCGAAAACCCATTGTACTTACGAGTGAGTAAAGTTTTAAGATAAAGTGCTCGAAAAAATTGCTTTCCTGTGCTTCGTAACCAGAACTTTTTTACGATGACAGCGATCGCCGGGAGCCGAGAGCAGTCGCGGCGGCGGCACGTCGCCGGGCTGCAGCGGCACCAGCAGCGGCGCAGCGAAGGCGAGCGTGTTTAGGTTACCCAGCGCCACTGCCGGCGACGCCCACCGCAGCATCTCGAGTGAGGACGTCTTCTTGGAGGAGCAGGAGGAGGAGGAAGAGGAAGAGGAAGCGGAGGAGGCAGAGAAGCCTCAGGACTGTCAGGTGCTCATCGAAGAAGACGAAGAAAGTGATGGGGAAATGTCGGCTGTGGCCAAACTTGTCAAATAGAAACTATACGCCAAGACTGATTGATTGAAAATGATGTAGAAATGTTACAAATGAGTGAAACTGAAATATGGCTTGAGTTGAATGATGATAAGTTTCATAGAAAATTTTTGAACAAGATGTGGTGCATTGCATTCTTAAAACAGCTCATCAAGTGCTATAGAATGGTTGTTAATAAGCCTTTTGGGAAAGTACTAAAAAAAACCGAACAGCTTCGTGGAAGCGTGATAAATGTGTCTTTAATACGTTTCTTATTCAATGCTTCATTCATATTAGTTGTTGTTATCGTGCATCTTTGATTCGAATGAAATCGCCAGATTGAAAATCGATTGCAAGTCGCTCGGTGACGATTTCGTGAGTGTAAATCAGTGAAAGTTCTCAATTTTTCACTCTGTTCTACTCTCCTCATTTCTCTATCATAAATTTCACTGACTGTGCTGAAATTGCAGCATTCAGCTGCTGTGACACTTCACCTGTAGTAATAACTAATGTACTCTGAAATAAATTCATCTTTTACTCTCAATATGAACCATATTTCGTGTCTGGTGAACGCAACGGAGAGAAATGAAATTGGTGCAAGACGTGAATTATATTTTATGACTGCTAAAATAAGCATCTGGTTATTGTATGCAGCTTCAAGAAGCTCGTGTTTCCACGTAAGTAGGAATGAAAATCTTTGGTCAAAATTCAGTTACTGTACGGACCACAATTGTGTTGAACATTAGACGACGAAACTAACGAAATCTCGTTGTTCATTGCATTTTGAGTGTGTCAACTGTCGCTGTTCATTGCTTTAGGATTGTGTCAACTGAAATGAAACCTCGCTCTATTTCGGTTTATATTGTTATTAATTAAAGCATTTCTTAACTGCTCTCGGTCTGAGGCAATTCTGGAGATCGGGATGATATCGTTGCTTGTGTTGACTTAAATACCAATAGCTTTCTCGTAAGAGCTAGTGGAATATAACACGTCACACGTTAGGTAGGATACAGTTAATAGTGATCATGAGGAGCGAAAATGAATGGCTTAAAACTTCGCAGTGTTTTGTATAAGTGCCGTGATGAGCAAGAACTAGAATAAGAATGGTGCTTAAAAATGTTTTACAAACATCATATTATCGTCACAGTAGAGTAGTTAAATAGTTCTTTCTGTTTTGAAACTGAGGTAATCTTCTGTTCGTATCGTAGATACTTTCTTCATCAATACTTAAAAAATGGGAACATTAAGAAATAACCTGTAATATTCAATTATAAGCAGTCTTGTCCATTTCCCGTCCTTTGTAACTTGCACATCCATTTCCTAGGCAGCATTTTTTGCTAGTCTTTCTTTATGTCATTGCACTCTGCATTTAATTCTAATTCTTATTACTCAACTTTGAATGATTCATTCATCTCTTTTACGATGTTATCGCAAGAATGAAAAAGGGCAGTCGTAAAAAATACAATTGTGAGTAATGAAGAAAGTTTTCCTTCAAATTTGGCCAGTTTTAACACAGCCAGGCTAAAGAAACGTTTCATGGGTGTACTAAAGCTACTTTGATGAGGAATAATTGAATGATCTTCCTACGAATTAAAGATAACCACTCAACTCGGAAAGACAGCAAATATTCAAAATGCCAAACGCTATTCGAAAGCGGAATATTTTCTATGTAAACTATGAATCTTTGGAAATGAAAATTTCAACACATGGTGGGTGATCAAAAATCAGCTAATGAGTAGTTTTCGATCTGATTATAAGAAAGCCAAGAGGGCTACTTCTTGAGACATACGCAAAAACGAACTCCTTTTATGTTCGTTAAACGCGCATGCTCAGTATCGTTTGCACGTGCTGAGGAGTACAGTCGGAATTTTTTATTCGTGAGTCTCGTACGTTTGTTTGATCCGGTGAACCTAGAGTAGTTCGTTACTAGAGACGTCGTAGCGTTGGGACCTTAGCAGTCTTATTATGCATGTTGTGATACTAAGGGTTAGCATCCTCAAAGTCTATGCTATTACTCACCTTCAAGGCAGTCGCGCCATTTTTGCGTGTTTGGTCAGGAATGTACAGTATGCGGTTTCCGTAGGAAATAGGATAGGTATTTATAAGCTCTTTCAATTATAAACTACGTTAAAACTATCCTGTTGAATGCGTACGTGAGGTTGAAAAAATGTTTGCACTGTTTCGTTGTGTCGGCAAGAATTTCAGATTATTTCATTATTTGTCTTCAGATTTTTGACGTGAAATATGAGCAGTGAAACGAAACAAAAGACAACCTTTTGCCGAAATCGCTTCAGCAAGTCTCTCTTGCTTCAACAGTTCTGCAATTTTGACAAGTTGACTACAAGCAATGGTCGATTCTTCTCATTTCTCTTCCGAAAGAAATTTTATTATCGATTTAATGCATGCCGTTAGGCTTTCTCTTCGTCTACAGCTGAGATTTGCAAACCATCAAGCTAGAGCAACATCAAAGCCAAAATCAGGATCCGTCACAGTGTAAAATTCAACGTTTGTACTTCAAAAGCGCTCTTCTGCCTACCTGCTAGCGTGGAAATTGTGCCGTGCAATGCGTTCTAACTCTTGGAAGAAGGAAATACTTTCGTTGACCTGTTTCACTTGATCCATGGCACGTTTCTTTTATCCTGATGAATAGACATTTCATTAATTTATTATTCTTCAGACATATTCACTCAATTTTATTTCTCATGAAAATGATGAATTCTGCGCAGTCTGTTGCTAAAAAAATTAATGCTAAAAATCCCGTGCAGGCCACTTTCCTCTCCCGCTTTTAGCATGAGTCTCCCGTGTCCAATGTACACTAACGTGTGGCGATTGTTCATTGTGTACAGTATACGCACTACAGCGTATACTGACAGTTTACCACTGTTTGTTGTACATTGAGTGCGCTGACATGTGGCTCTCATATTAGTGCGTCTCATACTTGTGTACGAGGTGTACAGTTTTCGTTTGTATTTCACCTTGAGTTTAGGGGCAGCATTCAAGAATCTTTCGTCACGAGAAAACGTTTTCAGTTTTCCTATTTCAAAACTCTCACGTACGCCAGCACAATATGAGAATACTTCGAGGTAGTCGACGACGGTGAATAAACGTATGTAAGCGACAACCCCAGAATAGAAGGGAAAAGCTATCGTTCAGTTAATTCATATTATATATACGTCAACTGTATGAATCGAAAAAATAACACATGTTTAAAATGCAGACTATAATTAGTTGGCATTTTAAATAGGAAGCGTATTTAACACTTTGACAATGGCACAAGCAACTGGTCGTCGCAGAAAAGATTTGATTATGCTTGTGACCTACCAATCAAAATTCTATTTCACCTACCAATCAAGACTCAATATTCATAATTACTTAATCAAGACTAAATGAAGGTACGAACCATGTAATGCTTGTTATCTTCGGAACTGATTACTAAAATTAATTTTATTCAGCTTGAATATTGAACTTCAGTTAAACCAGCCCCAGTCAAAGTGTTGAACATACCACAGGCACCCGTGCAGCGAGAGCTGAAGTTCCAGTCGCAGCTGTGTGCCAGCTTGTTTCCTGCTGGGAGAGACATGTACTTTCCCCCAAGGTTGCTTAAATCCTTTCATCGTTTCATAGCCAGAACAGACACTTAGATGAGTCAGGTGTGGTGAAAAATTGACACTTGAAGAGCAAAGTGTCGTGGTGTACTTTTAAACTTTAAGAGTGATCCCATTGTTTGGATTTGATGCAGAGATATATAGAATTGAATTTAAACACAGGCCCTATTAATTCAAACTCCAATCAAAGAAAGTAGACGAACACTCCTAACTCCTACTTAATGTAGGAAATTACAGAGCATGTAAATATATTCAGAATTTATGTCCTATTTGAAACCTGGTGACATCTCCCATTGTCCCCAGATGCCCATTACTGTTTTATAAATATCTTCTCTTCTGTGGCCAAATCTCAGTCCGTGCATTTACTTGTGCAAATATGAAATTTGTGATGAGCATCAAATACTTTTTTAAATAGGAAAACGCACTAGGAAAACGCACTCCAATCTTGAGCACAGACCAGAATGTTGCCTACAATATATGATGTAATTCCCTACAATGGTTGGGCAGTTGTGTTCAGCTTTTTTTTAGCTGCTGCTGAAACCTGGAACGAATATCAAAAACTGATTGAAATTAATACGATTTTCCGGAAACATGTCATTTTAATGAATTTAGTGCTAGAGGTTTCATTTAAATGGTCTTTCCGTTCATTCGTGTGTGTTATTTTGGATTCAAGTCACTCCTACCATTTTGATTTTGAATTCACTCGACGAGAAAATAATCAATACCAGTCCCACAGCATACCCTAAGAGCGGGCCTGCATTAAGATGTTATAATTATCATTACTGAACGTAGTTATGACGCGCATCGAGCAGAAAGCGTGTGTAGTCAAAGCTTGACAAGTCGCACGATTAATAGCGAGGTTCACTACCGCATAATTCAGAGGAGCAGTTCCTAGATTTAAAGCAGTATTATGAGAGACAAGTTCTCTAACAAATGACTTACATGCATTTAATATCACACAATAGAACAATTTAGTGCTCTGACCTGTGATGGAGGAACGTTCTAACCGATGACACTGGATGAATGCAGTTAGAGGAATTTGAGTGAGCGATTCATGTTAAATGGATATTCACATTGAGCACAATATCGACTTTTCATTTAGCGTAGTTATGAATTTATAAGTGATTTCAATACCATTTTCTTCGCTTCGGCAGTGTCACGAAATTAATCCCCTTGTTAGTAATAATATTGTTATTTCTGCTCGTTCGTGATAAGAAAAGTCTATAATATGTCTGTAGTTTTATGAACTTATTTCGAATACACAGAGTGAATTTAAATTCTGTTGCTCCAAATCTGCCACAAATTGGGGACAGTTGATCAGTTTTATAAATTTTTTGACCCAGAGAAAAATGTGTCGTTGAAGTATTTTTAATGGTTCATGTGTGAGATGTGTGCTAACATGTCTGTTGTTGAGTTACTCTCGAAGCTCAAATTTTTAAGTTTGAAGTTATGGTTTACCAGCAATTGTTAACGCGAGTACTTGCTGTGTTTGGCATTGCAATTTGTTACTTATCCGTCGCTGTCGCTTATTTTATTAAGAATTCGATATATCTCGACTTCAATTGCACGAAAGTGAACGTTGAATCGGTAGTCACGTGTTGTTACATTTTTCTTTCAATTGATCTATTTCAAATGAGGAAAATTTATTTACTCTCAAAATCCAAGCAAACTAGATTCCACACTCGGACGAACATGAGGGGTTATCGCTTTATCGCGGCAATAATAGGGCATTTTTTTTAACTGCGCAATGAATTCTTTGAGTTTGAAGAGACGACTGCTTATATTCTTATCATGATGAGCAAATTCCTCGAATTTCCATGAAATTGAATGAGTACAGCTCATAAAATTACTACGACCTAGATACTTTCATTGCTGCCAGTTACTTCACAGTTTGATGGTAATGGTACTGTCAAAATAGACAATAATTACACTTGTTTCACCAAACACAGCCTGAAAGAGAGAAAAGTTGAGGTTGTGACTGACGGAAACTACGAGAACAGCTGAGCTGTAATGTGTTGGAAGACACTAGCCTGGTCATAATGCTTTAACCTACCACAAATACTATCAAAGTCCATAAAATTATCAAGGTAGGGCACAAACTCTCACGAGCATCACAGCAAGCGAGCATAGCGGGCGCACAATTTTGAGTCGAAAATGATTGTAGTGTGGACTGAAGATTCATGAATATTACGTTTCAAGCTTGGGCTTGAAGAAGACGTAAAGCAAAAATAAGTTCTTCCATTGCTTTCCTTGGTTGCACTTCTGTTCTTGCATTTATGAAATTGCTATAACACCGAGGACGCTCAAAAAGGAACTATGCAAAGGTATATTTGCTTTACTTCGACATCCGTTAAAGCCACGCATTCAAGCACACTTTATAGTGGATATCAGAGTCGTAATTTCTGCGCATATTCGCAGGCGTGAGCAGGAGTGGATTGATGCAGTCTTTCATTTCAAAACGCTTTCATTCTCGTGAAAGTTGAACTGCACAAACTGAGGCTTTTAAATTGTACATATCACTGCGATTTAAAAACAATACTGTAAAATAAAGTTATTACGATATTTGATGCAATCGAAGCTTGAAATATTCGTAAATGTATATTCCAAGTATAAAAAATACATGTCATCAACGTAAGAGGCGCAAGCTTTAACTCTCCAATACCCTACTCTTTGTGGCTGATGTACGTCGAATTTGCCTACACAGTACGCAGTGAAAACTACACATCAGCTACTATCAAACATGGTACACCACACAATGCTATGTTATACTGCAGTATCACTTACAATGTTGCACTTCTATTCATCCTACAACACTGCATTCTCTGGACCCTCGTCTACTCAAAATAACGGACTTGTCATACATGAAGGTTACACCAATTTCCAATATGCAGTTGATGTCCGTTTCATTGAAGTAGACTTAACAGAACAACTGATTGAGTGCTGTTTAAGTTGATGTACTGTATCTTTATTTCCAGTTAGCTTAGGAAGAAATGTCCAAATTATAATAACATCATGAAGCCATAACAAAAATTACGACTTGCGAACAAAATTTACAAGGTTCAAAAGCCTGCAAATGAACTTTGTGCTATAATTTGGATGAACATGGAATCATGGCATTGTTTTCACTCCAGATTGCTTCCGCTGCAAACACAATCGAACGAAACTTAGAGAAATACAACCCATGTGCCAAAGTGAGATGAAATGGCTTCTTATTGAACGTCATACCATTTACTTCAAATTATTTGTTCATTTTAATACCGATCAACCTGCAAGCTACGTCTTCAACTTTTTGTTTGTCTACAGCAAACCGCTGAAAAACAATTTTCCTTTTAAAAAAGTAGACCGCTGATATTGACTGACGTGAAT
>JACJUY010000560.1:24127-39240 GCA_014220935.1 Platorchestia sp. MABIK | reverse complement strand
TCTTAGAAATTTAATAGTTTATAACACTTGTCTGTTATGGGGATCAAAAGTGAATGCTTTGGTACTAATGGGAATAAGTTTTCTATATGTTGTAACAAGTGTGAAGCTGATCCTACAGTATCCATAAGATAATTGAGCTCTAAACTTCATGTGAGTGCAACGTCACTCAAATAAGCTGGGAGAGAAACCTAAACTTGGGAAGTGGGTTCCTTATGACCTCTCCGCTTTTAATCGTCAGCAGCGCGTGAATGTTTGTGAATCTTTGTATTCCCGCCAACTGCAAGAACCTTTTCAGAATAAAGTTGTGACTAGACATGAAAAGTGGATTATGTGCAGCAATATTAAACGTCAACATCAATGGCTATATCGACATGCAAAACCGCAATCACAACTAAAACCAGGACCCCATCCGGAAAAAATTTTGTTTTGTGTTTGGTGGGATATGAGAGGAATTATCCGCTACGAGCTTCTTGAAAACAACAAAACAACCACTGCAGAAACGTACTGTCAACAGTTGCAAACACTAAATACCGCTTTAAAAAAGAAGCGCCCAGCTTTGGTCAATCGAAAGGGCGTCATCTTTTAGTACGACAATGCGCGTCCGCACACAGCTCGAATGACTTTGGACACAATTGAAACGCTAAAATGGGAAACATTGATACATCCGCCCTTTTCTCAAGATATTGCTCTTTCAGACTTTTTATCTCTTTAGGAGTCTAGACAATCATTTAAGGGAAAAAACATCAGAAGACAAAAACATCATTGAAAATGAATTGCAGGTCTTTTTAATTGAAAAACCAAAGATTTCTATGAACGATCGAGGCATTAAAAAATTGTCAAGTAAGTGGTCAGAAGGGGTTACTAACGATGGAGAATATGATTTTGAATAAATGAATGTTACTTGATATATTTTTAGTCTCCTTTTCATACTAGTGAAAAACGGACAGAACTTATGGTGTGACCTGAAACTTGAAATTCCTGTTAGCTTCATCACAGAGTTAAGTTGCATGAAATGGATTGATTTCTGGGAAATTTCACTTTTAGAATAAAAAGGAAAACCAACGAGGCTAATTCAACATCAAATTTGTCCTATCTCCGCATTTTAGAATCGACATACATTTTAAAAACCCGTCCGTCAATAAATGAATAGGATACGGCGGTGAAACTTTCCATTGTTTGTTGATATTTTGTATAGTTTTTTGTTTTATCATGTCTTTTCAATCTCATTTTCTTACATCCGGTTTATTCAGAAGATTTATAGGTACAATATTTTAACACTTCGATTTATTGTATTTCAGAACACTGAAGATAAATTATTTATAATCCGAAGCGTTTTTTTTATCATGATATTCTTAGACACGTTGGTTTACCTTTTTATCCTTACAGTTAAGTAATTGCTCCTAAAAAGCAATTTTATTTGTTTTTCCTTTTTTGGCTACCAATCGGAAAAGCTGAAGAAGGAGGTCATTTCAGCATTATCGAAACATTTTATGAACATTGATTTCACAGCAATCTTATCGAATAAATAGAGAGTACAGTCAATTTTGAACTATAAAGATAAGCTCCCCAAGGCTATGCTCTCTTCAATTGTTTATAAATACCGTTGCGCACAATGTGCGTTTGAATACGTTGGGCAATCCCTTCTTGTTCGTGTAGCAGAGCATGCCGGGTGGAGCTATCGAACGAACTTGCCTCTAGAAACGCCTCACTCTACAATCCGCTCTCACGCAGAGAAATGCGACCTCCACGCTTGCTTAGACGATTTAGATATTATTGCTACAGCATCTAGTTAAACAGATCTTCGTGTTCTAGAATCGCTTTTTATCATAAAAGACAAGCCAGTTTTAAACGACACCCTATTCTCCTATCCGTTACAACTAGCTTCTTAATTTTCAAATGTTTTACAAATGTCCTTAGAGGTCGAAACGTTCGGTTTTTTAATTCTCTCATTTAATTAAAACATAATGATTAATTTGAGAGTTACTGTCTTTGTATTTTTATTTATTTTGAGATTATGCAAAAGGCTAAACTTCAATCTTCATCAGTACATAGCTAGCTATTTCAGCTATCAGTGTGCAATGTTCGCAGACGTACAGACTTTCAATGACTTGCTATCTGAAGATCCATTGCATTGCGGGATCTGCGTCTCTATCGCGCGTAGAATAAAGGGCAATTACATTCTCCAATCCGACTGATATCGCATCTGCTGCACATCTGGCCTCAGCGACTGGTTCCAAATGAAGCAATTGATGTTTCTTTTTTCTCCATTTCCACGCGAGGCTTGAAGAATTTTACTTCAGAAATGTGATGATTTTAGCTAACTATTCTCATATAAATGTCATTATGCTCTGCTCGTAAGTAGATTTGCACGCAGAGAACTATCATGGTTGAAGTGGATTGATTTCTGGGAAATCTCACTTTTAAAATAACAAGGAAAACCAACTGGGCTAATTCACAATCAAATTTGTCCTATCTCCACATTTTAGAGTCGATATGCACTTTTAAAAACCATTTGAACTAACTAACTTGAAGTTGCAAGTCAGCACCAAACATCTCAAGTCAACACGATCGTATTGTGTTAGACAATAAGTTGTACAATTTTAACTTATTGATATATTTTTCGATGTTAAAACTTGGAGTGTATTCGAGATGTTACATCATCCCCCCGTTTAAATAACACGTTATCGCTGAGAAACGTGAAATATCTTAATCAATGAAATGCGTTTCATACAGGCAAGTTATTGCGTTCCAGAAGGATTACTGCAGCTCTAAATGGCAAACATGTTTTCAATTAAGAACAACTGTAGTGACTGTTGTTGAACTTCGTATTTTACAGTTTTTTTTTGTGCAGACAAATTTCAACCATAGGTAGAAAAACTTAAAATAAATCGAATTCCACGAATGATAAAATACCTAAAGCTCCTTAGTTTTCGAGTTATAAGGACTTAAAGAAACTTTAAAGCATAAAGTAGGATACTACGCGCACGCCAATGTTAGCGCTAGTCTTGATAGGTCCGACCCCACTAAAGCAGGTTTTTGTTATTTTTCCAATAAAAACTGCAAGCATTTTACGGTTGGGAAAATATCTGCAGTTTCAAGCTATTAAGCATTTGATATTAATGAAATAACTTCTAAAGTTTATCATTGATGGCTTGGTATTAATTTCCTAACGAACATTCAAATTGCGGGTATTTTTCGTAGGTTTAAATGCTTGCAGGTTTTATTGTAAAAATAACAAAACCCTGCTTTAGTGGGGTCGGAACTATCCAGTCATTCGGACACTGAGTGGCCCCTCAAGTTTTATTGTCTGGTCGACATGACTGAACATTTGAACTAACTCACTGTAAAAATGCAAGGCATTGGAAATTGAGCCTTATCCCTTCAACAAGCACGTTTGAAAACAAGCTAGAAATCTTTACCGAGGATATTGAAACAGGTCGCTTACTGCATTTTAAAAACTAAGAGAATTTACATTCCTCAACATTTTAATCTCCAGCAACTAGCTCATCTCCTGAAGTGCTGGGGAATTTCATAAGCACAAAAGTCTTTTCCAGTTCGTCACTCATTCACACGAGTGTGCAACGGACAAAGTCAACCTGAGTGCCATCAGGGTAGAAGCTTTCGTACTGGGAATCACCATCGCACCTAGCACACCCATCGCATTCTGTAGTGTGAAATAATGCTGAGAACTGCAATGTGCCGATATCTCCGACCGATTTTAAAATTTTAGACTCCACTTCGACCTCTTATGACCTCAGGATTTTAGAGTCAGTGCAGATTTTCAAGCGAAACCCTGATCTCTACAATATGGACAGTTCAAACCCATTGCTAATAGTAAATAAATAGAAACCTCTTTATTACCTGCTCAATTTTATTTTATACCTATTTTTTGTGTGTATTGTGTTTTTCCTTTGGCATATTTTGTTTTTCTTATGATATAGTTTAATACCTACCATTTTTTGTACTTTGATCCTTTATTTCAGATATATATTTTTTTTAACTGATGATGGAGCTGGACATCGAAACGCTATCCTAGTAAAGATGATTAATTTCCTCGGAATTTTTTTCCTTTTCATGTTTCTGACAGTGCCATAAATATCTACTTAAACGCTTCAACTAGCGTGAGTTAAACTTACGTTCAATATTCAACCAAAGAAAACCTCTACTTAATTTTCCAAATTAAAGGGGAAAGATTTCTCTGAATGTGCTATTTCAGTTTCATCAAGTACCTGGGAAAAATATGTTTGCGCCCACCGGTAGGTCATCCATTTGATGTATATCTCAGTCACTACTGTGGCAATCAACGGTTATCGATAGCCTAATCTTACACCTAGCTTTTCTGAGGGAGTTTTTAATGTTTGATCTGCGTATGATGCTTCTGCTAATCAACAAGAATATTTACGTTCCTTTTTTTGTAAAATTTTTACCAAGCTAATCATACATTTAACACAAGAATTTTTCGAAACCGGGCAGGCAAACTTAATTTTCATATTCCTGAGAAAATACTATAGTCATTCATGCTGTACATCTCGATTCCTGAAAGTCAAAAGACTGTAGAAGACTTAAAATGCTCATGTCATTTTACAATCTCATAATTATTTTCTCACAACAACCTAAATGTTGATAGAATTTCTGATGTACTGACAGGATGCGAGAGCTGCGATCCTGTGTTGTTGAAACATTTGCAGGGTGCCCCAAAAAATATGAACATGCTTTGACTGACGAAAATTCATGTATTTTTCATTTTTGTTTCAGGTACACCTCAGTTTCCTTTCATGAACTCTATTTTAATTAAATTTAATGTGTTTTGAAATGATTTGACTCATTAGACATGTACTGTATGTCTAAACCCCTAAATCGAAACAGCGCATTCCTTCAGGCATTCAAAGCCTGAGTACATATTTTTAACACTCTGTACATGTAGTTAATGCAATGCTACATTCCGTTTACTAACCAGCAATAGAAACCACTTCCTCGCGACCAATGTATACCCAAATTGTGGAAATAATTTTAAAATTACAGGCTGCAGCAAAGCAAGAGACAAAATGCCAAGAACTAAAACGCAAATTCCACTATCAAGCTAAGCCAAACGTGAATGAAACAGACTTTCTGTTCTTCTATACGTAGGAAATATTTTAAATCTAATATCTCCTTGAGTATTGTGAATGAACTCTAATTTCACCTACACTATGTACGAATTTTCTATTCCATTTCTGATTCTAAAGATGAGTTGAGTTGTACTCAAAAGCTTCACTTTCAGCATAGCTACTTCTTGAAAGATGCTTTTAACCCAACTATGGTGGTTTTTACTGCCATTATGAGCATGTTTCAGGGAAACTTGTAGTATCACAAAGGTCTCCAATGGTAAGGTATCACTTCTCCAATGGAAGGTGGCCTTTCACGAACTCTGGTCAATATTTTCCTTTCACATGATGAGCAAATTGGGATTGATTGATTATAAGAAAATGTTACCCTCCCTATACCACAACAAAGATCTTCAAAGAGAGAAAGGATGAAAGCACCATTTAGTATGGAGTTAAGGAAATGCAAAATCTATGCACAAGGTGCATAAAAACAGAAAGCTAAGAAAGAAGTTCATGAAACAAGATAAAAGTTGAAGAAGAAAGTAGGTACTGAAAAACAGGACAGTAGTGAACTGAAAAAAAAGAAGGCCGACCTGTCCTTCAGCTTAGGACTTCGAGCAAATTAGGTTTAAATGAATCAACCTTTTCATGCATGAACTGTACTGAAAACATTTTTTATAACAGGGTGAGAGCACCGATTTTCTCTTCTTTATGAACCAAAAGTTTGGTTCGACCTCATTTGAACAATAGTGATCGAACTATGAGGTGCCAAGGTACTGGGAAATCGGAAAACGCTTAGAGAAACAGCAGGGAGGAAATTACTCATTTGAATGGTTCGAAGCCTGGTGTGTTTGGGGAGCAGTGGAGCGATTCACTGCGTCATCATTAGCTCCTCCAGTCTTCCTGTGCCGGGAATGCAGTTGGAAATTAAAGACATTGCGTGTGAATTTGTTTGCGCAGACAATTCACTGCAACTGTATTTGCCAAAAAGCACCAGCGATGCTTCTCAACAAACCGATGAGATACTAACAGACTATGCTAAATTTATGAAAATGAATGAAATCCTCTTGCAAATTTGTGACTCTCCGAGGACTTCCCACACAGCCCCGACAGTAGAAGCCAGACACTACACAATTCCAGAGGAACGCTAAGTCATACTCTAGAAATACCCGCCCAAGAGACCACAATCGATAGGAATGACGGTTCGTCCCCGAAGATCATTTCATTGTTCAAAGATTTTCATTTTCGTTCCTCGCAAATTGCTACCGTAACCAAACATTTTATCGCCTCCTGCAGATTGTTCCATTGCCTCTGACGGAAAAAATCACAGACTGCGGTCTGGTCGATGCTTTCACACAGACTGTGCAGAAAATTAAGAAAATAACACTAAGCTAATAAGAAGGATCCCTAAGAGTAAAAATTTGAACGTCTCAGTTATTTTATTCCTTTGGTTTATAAGTACACAATTTACAAAGTCCGCAACAAAGTTGATGCTAGCATGAAAATAAAAGTACAAATAGTTTGCAGAAAAAAAACTATAAATACCTATACAAAATATTACATTTCAGAAAGGAAATATTAACATAGGCTGCGAACAGAAAATGAGAGTATTAGTGCCTACAATTCAGCACACCTAAGCGGGGAAGTACTCGACGCTAAGTGGCAACCTTCTATGATAACTTGAAACAAATCGTTCTGTTGCAGTAACGAAGACATACACCCGAAACTGTACTAGTTAGATGAAATACCTCCGAACATTCGTCAGCCTGTTAGCAGGGATTAAGCGCCCTGCATTCTGACGAATACACATGGTCAAACACTGATACATGCATGAGAAGGACCCCTTGGGTTTCAAACAAATTAAAGCCCCTGCGCACTATAAATAAACGTTTATTCATCGTTCTGTGATTTTAATTCTGAAGGGCTTTCCAAGATGTCACGATCCAAAACACTAAAAACGAGAAATACAGCGATTGTCTGATACTGCGTCCTTTTTCAAAAGTGTTAATTTGGTATCACACACAAATTTGGCACAAAATTTAGTCCACACGGGTATGTCTGACCGCTTTGAACTTTCAGAACACCAGAACAGTAGGATTATACCTTTCGACGAAAAGCACTTGTAACAAGAGCATCTATTTTTTCATTCCTTTCAAACGCTACAACAATCCTCCTCTAAACTTATTCCGTAAACAAAACTTAAATCCTGAGGCAAGACTGAAATTAGATGCCTGCTCGCCTATCTTGGAATCGAAAACATCTTTCAACTCATGGTAGGTTCCTTCAGAACACAACGTAGACAACGACGATATGATTTTGAGTCCGGACTACAGTTATTAGCACACACTTCGAAATGATCCCGCAAGCACAAAACAACAAAAATAACACTTCTATAATAAGCACTGGAAATTGATTCAAATTTCGTTTCCAATAAGTTATCAACAAGCATATACAACAAAATTAATTAGTACTTTTGACATATATGTAGAGTATGTATACTCATTTGGTAAAACTAGTAGAAGCCTGTACACCATCACCACTCAAGGGCGAATGGTGACTAACTCTATGTCCGCTTAGAAGTAATATCACAATTTTCTAGACGAACTTCAACGCTGCACTTCTGTTATCCTTCAAATGAAAAATATAATCGCAAAATTATGCGAAAATTTACTACAACAGAACCAAGCTCTCAACTGCCACAAAAACAACAAAATGAACATCAAGTCAGGTTTTCATTTAAATCTTCACACAAGCAACATTATGTACACACACTGAAACTCCAGCAAAATCAGAAAATGATGACCTACAGCCGCTCGATATTCTTGGAAACCACACTGATCATCAGTAAATATTTTGTTGTCTTCGAGGTTTTCCATTAATCTCCTGTAGATTATTTTTTCGGAATGTTTTACACAGACAACTGGTAAATGAAATAGGTCTGAAGTTCTCAGGGTTACGTTGTCTACGTTGTGTGAACTTTTCCAGGTTTTGGGATAGGAATAATTATGGATTCTTGACAGGGTTGGTATACGAATTCTTTTACCAATTTCTTTTTGTACACTTTCAGCAGGTTTTGAAGAGCGATTCCCGGCATGTTTTTGATAGCATCCGATCCATGTGTTTTAATTCTACTATTTTTGATGACAGATATCAATTCATACATTGTGGAAAGTCCGTTTTATGATTCGTCATTATTGCTCGAGAGGTTGATGGGAATCTGTTCGACGAGTTGTTTATACTGTAAAAATTGACCTGTGTCGTTCACGTTACTGGATAAAGTTTTGAAGGTCTCCGCTAATTTTTGAGCTATTTATCTTGCAGTTGAAAAGTGGATATCACCTTCATTTAGTATTCTTATTTGCCTCTTCGCTATGCCACGAATTCTTTTCACTTTTTCCCGTGTGTAACATTCCTTGCAGATTCCACAGTATGAACGTAACCTCGTCCTGTTCTGAAATCACCTTCACTTCCGTTTGCTGTCCTTAGACCTCCATCCTTTGGTCTGTGCCTCTTGGAGATCTTCTTCTGTAGCTTTCCTTCGATGTTTCATGTGAACGCTGCCCTCTAGTCTCTTTTAGTTTTGGGCGGTTTGACATCTTCAATTCTTCCTTTTCTCTATCTCTATTCACTTCTTCAAATATTCTTCTCGTCTCTCTCGTGTATTAAAAAAATCTTCCAGCTTTCTTTCCTAGATCCCCTTTCTTTTTCAAGCGCCACTGTACTGCGGTGAAGGTTTACAGTTATGAAAACCCTACCAGTATTAGGACTTTCACAAACAATTATTGTTGTTCTCAGCATTTCGTCTTTATTAACAGACAACTGTCTACTTCAATATTCCTTTCCTGCATCGACTTCTTCAATCTTTACCGTATTTTGCAGTGGTTCGGTTCGGCTGCTGATTCTTGGTCATTTAAGCGATTTCTCTTTTTATTGTTTGTTTTTCATTCTCATCTGAGATAGTGCGTGTCATAACTGCCCTGGAGAAATTCATTGAGAAGTGGGGATGTCTGTGGTTGAATAGCAGCCTGGCTTGTCCTTTCCACCTTCTTTATATACTTTGAATGACTAAGATTTCCTCTTCCAATATCCTCCGCCTACAATTCCTCGATGTCGTAATGTGCTCCTCACCGCACTGATAACACTGGGTTTCAATGGAAGAACGTTGGACAATTCCATGTCCAGTCGAGCTGCACTTCGAGAAAATTCATTCTCTCTGGCATTACTTAATTCCATGACAATTTTTTACAGAGCATGGGTCTGGGGTTAATTCCACATACTCTTGATCTGCTCGCTTGAAATTTCAAGTAATTCTAGAAGCACGGCGTCTCCGAAAGACAAGAAAATGGGCAGTGCAAGTTGATATCTAGCCTTAATTCAAGTCGCTCGAATTACATCTTGCGCTCGACACATTTTCAATAACCCTTTCTCGAATTTATCAAAATCATTTAAATCACACTCGTACACATAGACTAGGCTTTTTTGCACAGCAAAGTTGAGGTTCTATTCGACAGTGATGGGCATCTGGTACAGTTGTTGCATTTGTTTCATCCTCTGAGTCAGAGATGCATCACACACTTCTACTGGAAACACAGTTTTACAGTGAGACCTAATGGCTTTGGGTTTACTGCTAAGATGCTGGGTGATCCACTACTCGAGGATCCCCCATGGGGACATTTTTGGTCTAAGGGCTTCGTTCATTCTGCAGTCGAAGTGAGTGAGGCACTTAGTAGTTGATGGCGCTTGCACAGTTTCACCCACTCACTCTCTTATCTGCTAAGCTCTTCCCATTGTTACCTTTACTTCCTCCATCATCTGTAGCAAACATCTTTCTTCTACTTCTCTGTCACACTGGAAGCTACCAGCTGCATGAGGACATCCGCAGTGAGGACACTTCACCCGATCAGACGTGCAGTTCACAGAGGAGTCACCCCCCTCGGTACACGTCCTGCACACCATCGAGGCTGGCAGCGCCTGGCGGTGTGGCCATACGCCTGACAATTGAACCACATCATTGATTTGTTGTAAAATCGATATACATCGGTGTCTTGTCTCTCTCCCGAGATGTAGATGCTGTTTGGTACCGTATGTTGCCTGAAGGTTGTTGGAAATTCTTGTGTTATCGGGATATCTTGGTTTGATCAAAAGTTGCTCTGGTCACTTCCAGTACAGTGTAGTGCTCTTGAAGGTCGATCTTTAATTCTTCAATGTCGGTGCTTTCAAAGTCATTAATGGAAATTAGGCAAATTGAATGACTGAATCTGCTGTATTCTGCAGTCTGACATGGTATATCCTCGACATGCGTAAGAGCAACAATTTTTCCACTTCCCACGCATTATACAGTAACACTCTAACCATTTCAAGGCTCATGCTGAACAGCCTCTTGGGTTTTTCGCCAGATACAGTCGTAGTTTTCTAGAAAGCATCAAATGGATTAGCTTTCTTCTTTTTTCCTTTATCAAATGTGACTGAGAAATACTTCTCGTCTGTTAACACCAAAAGCACGTATTTTCTTTTATCCTTTCTCAGTGACTTTCCACTTTTTTTGCGCAAGCATTTGCGGTTCTAACAGCGAGTCGTTTTATACCAGCAGTACCGCTCCCTCGATTCCCACCAGTTCATCAGCACTCAAGTTCTCCCGATTTTCCACTATTACATCCTTGATAAACAAGGCTATAACTTTTTTAATTCTTTTCTTGATACTTCTGACGTTGCTAACTTGGTTACTTCACTGCCGAGAGAATATTTAAATTCTCCGGCGTCACTCGACTGCCTCTACATATCCTCCATTTCTTTCACATGGTAATACGCCCCGGCCGACGTTGTTTACGTTGGTTGAAGTTTTTCTCATTTCGAGCGTGGGTCCCCTTGATACATCAAGGGGGCAGCGTTTTGATTCTTGTACATCACACTCAAAAATTTTCGAAGTTTAAATACACAAAACTAAAAATACAAAACCCAGATGTTGGCGAGCGATCTTCGCGTTGGTTTTACCCAAGGATAACAATATCTAAATAACTTTATGAACAAGATGTCATTAGTTTATCTACATGCTATGTAATTAGTCACATGACTCCAAATAAGTATACTAACGGTACCACCAAGGGGAAGTTGTGAGTAGGGAAGAATGCAAGTAATCCTATCAAATCCTTGCCTGTATACTGTTCCCTTCACGATGTAAAATGATAATACAGTTCAGCACCAGTAAACGTGGTAAAGGGAAAGCTTAAAAATTCCTCAACTAACAGTGTTCCATTTCCCATAAACACCAACTCACAAGCTGCTGGTATCGTAGAATAATAAACTTCAGGTGGTTCTCTTATTTACTGGCTCAGTAAAGATCTCTTCTTTGCCAGTACACTATCTGCTGGACTAGCTATGTTGATTCCCATCAGTAAAATGTCAACATGAAATAGAGTACACAGACGAGGCCCTGATTGATGACAGATAAAACGATGATCTGAGATGAGCAACTGTACTATCTCAGCTAAGATACCCAGCACCAGACGCCAATAAACGTCAACAGAAACAAACTGCAAGAAGTAAACAAGTTCGATTCCGCTCAGGAGAGCGATGAAGAATGAACATAAGAAAAATGTACCCTAAACAATGAACTTGCCTGAGAACAAAATTTCACACTGGAATCTCAGTGGCGAATGCTTGAGAATGAAAACAGAGAGAAAAGAAAGTATATTATCCTTATAAACTCATGTCCTTCAATATAAGACACATGCCATTCTATAAATCTGAGACATGTTTACTGTCATTATTTTTCAGTATTTTTAAGTAAGGTAACCTACATTACAATTTTGAAACAGTGAATCAGAGATTATTAAAAATAAACTGTATCGGAAACGTGATTTACGAGTTATTTTGAGATAATGATCGGAAAATCGCTTTGAGCGGTAAAAGATATTAAGGTAATAGAAGCATGATATAAAAAATCACATCGCACAGTTCAATGATCATTTTCTAATTGGCAACTACAAACATCAGTTGGGCAGGTGATATTCAAAAACTGCCCGCCCAGCATACGAGAAAAATAATTTTGAAGTAACCCTCCGGCCTTAAAATCTTTACCGGCATGACACTGATGAGTCGCAATCAGCAGTGAACAAGTTTTGACACCCAAAAGCCAGGAGCGGGCTTCATATTAAAGGAAATTTTACCCACAATCTCCACGTTCAAGGAATGAACCTGGGACAAGTTCCTTAAGAAACGTAAAATTAAGACAAAAATGTATTCATATTGCAAGAATTCACACATAATGATTGATTGATTATAATTTAGTTTCAGCTTCCCTTACCACAACGAAGATGTTCAAAGAGAGGAAGAATCAAGGCACCATTAAATATGGAGTAAAGAAAAGGCGGAATCAATGCACAAGGTGTGTTCCCACACAGGACACCCTGTGCACAGAAACAGTAAGTTGAGAAGGAAGATTAGCAACCAAGATAAAAGTTGAAGAAAAAAGTCTGAGGAACTCAAAAACAGGACGACAGAAGTGAGTCGAATTATTATTATTATTACTATTATTATTATTATTATTATATAAGAAAGTTTTAGCCTCCCTTAACCACGACAAAGATGTTCCAAGAGAGGAAGGAAGAAGGCACCATTTAGTATGGAATTGAGGGAACGTAGAATCTATGCACAAGGTGCACAGAAACAGTAAGCTAAGAAAGAAGTTCATGAAACAAGAAAAAGTTGAAGAAGAAAGTAGTAGATGCTGAAAACAGGACAGCATTGAACCGAAAAAAGATGGTCCATAACAAAAAAAAACCTATTCTATTTCAACAAAAAGGAAGCCTACCGAACGTTTAGCTCGGGCCCTCACATAGTCCCCCTGGGAGTGAAAGTGAGTCGAAAAAAGTTGGTCCTATACAAAACAAAAACAAAATTTTTTCAACAGAAAGAAGGCCTACCTAACTCTTAGCTCGGGACCTCACATTTTCCCCCCTGAGATGGCTAATTCCCATAGAAACAATAACTGTAACCCTGAGGTGGGTCAAACATAAGATCAGCCATTTATGGAAATAATAGGAAAATAAATCTCCACACATCACACGAGAATGACAGATAAAACAAGCAGATGGGATCAAAGACAAGAGCTGGAATAAAGGTAGCGCAATTACACAGGAAGTAATTTGAACGTTTTGCGCTAAAGCTTGAGCAGCACAATCTGCAAGAACGACTCCTAAAACAAGTGTTTAGAGCGAACGTAAGAAGTTGTTTCTTATCAAGTTAAACTAAATTTAAAATTAAAATGTGCAAGCTCGCATTTTCGACCAGTGCGAAATACCGGGCACAGAGCAGGTATGAGAGGGCGGCTGAGGAGATCTGCGAGTGTAACGTGGTGTTGTGGTGGGTAACGTATGTATCTAGTATCACTCCATGGGCGTGTCGACGGCAGGTGGCGGTAACCGCACAGTCGTCCGCTGGCCGGCCGCGTTGTAGACCGCGCCTCCCAGGTGCTGTGAAAACCGGAAATTCAGAAATGGCATTTGCAAGCACTCAATATTTCCTGGAATTATACATCATTTCAACAGTTCAAACCCGATTTGCGTAACACTTAGGAAAAGCTTTTTTGATCCACCGTAAAAAACATTGCACGTCAACACACAATAAGTTGAGCACAGTTTATCATCTTATGAATAAAAGACATTTATTTTATTAGCAATTCTAAATAGTAAAATTTTAAAACACCAAATGTCTACGCACGAAAATTGAACACAAATAGCAATGCTTTTATCATACATTCAATAAGGAAACAACATACAAATTGAAATGTTTTTATCTCATTAGATGGCATATACTATCACTAAAATGCATTTTCCATACTAATCAACTAATCAGAATCTATTCAAAATGCATAGAAAAAATTACACATTTGCCCTTTTAAGTTCTGAACACTTTAGGCGCCCCAAACACAAGTACAAAATAATTTTCCAAGTTTTGAAATTAACTTATCCGTAGACTCAAAAGTATCCAGAATACGGTCAGAAAGTAAAAGCAAACTCGACGCATTTGCCGCAGTAACCACAAAGCAGCTAAAAAGACTTAGTTATTGTTGTGGGATACACAATAAATAACTCACGCGAGCGTCGCATGAACGACGTTCACTAGTCGTGCGACAGCGCGAAAATTTCTAATTTTCATGATGAATGCGGAATAACTGTTGCTGCGTGGTAATTACGGCTTATCGAACTACATTGAAAATCCAACACTAGCTCGTCAAAAAAACATAGATGTATTTTCGAAAAGCAACACTGCGAATTCTACGTACATTCTGCTCTCGTCCGAAAAAAGCTTCAACTGCTGACACTTAGCATCAAATCCATACTGCAATGTATGTTCTTCTTCGGCTCAAGTTTTCTCGCAAAACAAATTAACCCATACAATCAATTATTCTTACTATACACTCCAGCACTAAATCTACGATGAAAATTACTTTCAAGCTCCAAGTCAAGGTTTTTCGAATTTCACAAAAGAAATTATATGGCAACAACAAAAGAAATCACATCAGTGATTTTCAGACAACTAGACAACAACTGCACCTATAAGATGCCCGCATGAGCTCATCACGCTCGTAATTCTCACGATTTATTGATGAAAAAGTGCTTATCCATGCGACCGCACAACCTACTTTGCTTGAGGACAATTTTCCTATGACTTTACTTCTACACCAAACGTACAATAGTTGCTATCTTACATGTACGCCTTTTGGCTGGTCACTAACGAACTTCCCAATTCAATCGTCAAACATATCCGGATTACAACAGGATATTTAATAGATTTCTAATAACAAGAAACAAACTTTATCTCAACATTTTCACACCTCATGCCTCCTCATCACTACGCAATTGTGTGAATCCTCAACAGTACCTCCCATATTCCACACCGGCACCACACATGTTCCACAAGTTTCATCCCTCACACAACCACGACCCCCACACAAAACCCACGACCCCCACACAAGACCCACGACCCCCCACACAAGACCCACGACCCCCACACAAGACCCACGACCCC